>CM062810.1:226970087-227378045 GCA_031772625.1 Pinus tabuliformis | reverse complement strand
TTCACTCCCACAGTGATGGGATTAAAGCTCAGTAGAGAGGACAGCAGCAAGGATTTTGATCCTAGCTTGTACAAAAGCATTGTGGGCAGCCTTATGTATTTAACAGCAACTAGGCCTGATTTAATGTATGCTGTTAGTTTAATTCCCAGGTTCATGGAGAGGCCAAAGGAGGCACATTGGCAGGCAGCAAAGAGAATTTTGAGGTATGTCAAAGGCACCAAAATGTTTGGAATTTTATATCATGCCTCAGAACATTCAGATTTGGTTGGGTGCACAGATAGCGATTGGGCTGGAAGTGTAGATGATCGGAAGAGCACTTCCGATTATGTTTTTAATATGGGTTCAGGAGCCATCTCATGGGCTTCTAAGAAGCAGTCCATTGTAGCATTGTCTACAGCAGAGGCTGAATATGTGGCAGCTACAGCAGCAACATGTCAAGCAGTGTGGATGAGAAGAATGTTGAGAAGCTTAGGCCAAGAGCAGGCAAAAGCGACAGTGATCTTTTGTGACAATAGCTCAGCTATTGCATTGTCAAAGAATTCAGTGTTTCATAAGAGAACGAAACACATTGATACAAGGTTTCACTACATCAGAGAATTGGTGAACAATGGAGAAATTGTCTTGGAACATTGCAGGACTCAAGAACAGGTTGCGGACATCTTGACAAAGCCGCTGGATCAGAGAAGCTTTGAATTTTTAAGAAAGTGTCTCGGTATGACCGAATGGCCAGCAGTTGAAATTAAAGGGGAGTGTTGAAGTTATAATTTCAACGCAGCCCAAAAACCACCAAACGAAACCACAAAACCGCCCAGAAGCATATCGCACCGCTTTTCCGGAAAAGTTGTTTCCGTATTCTTGGCTCCGATGCGATTTGGTGCAGACGCGTGTCATTCACCTGACATCAGCCAACGTAATTTATCGGAAGATAAAGTTCTGTAGCATGAGGCCTTCCGATATCTTTCTCCACCGTCGGATCTACTCCCGTGTTCTCCGTCGTTGATCGATTGAAGCTGCATACCAACAAACGTCAAATCAATGCATTGCGTGGAGTAAAAGACTTATGGTTTGACCGCCGAATGAAAGAATTTAATGAATTTATGTGCTGTTCGTAGTTTTTAGGTAGATGCTTTTAATAATGTTATGGGCACGTTTCAATATTTTTTATATAGCACGTAAGTTTTGTATGTAAAAGGAATGGCACATTTAAAGATAGGTATGGTCGTTTTTATGTAATGTAATATTTAAAAGAGGGAGGTCGTATATTTGTTTTTTGAGTGTGTTGACTTTTTTTTAATGTATGTATGGCACACGGGAGAAAAATGTAACTGGTATTCGCAGCAGCGAGAGAACCAGAGATGTGTGCACAGCAGTGCGAGAAAATATAGGAAGAACAGAGTGGTAATGTTTTGGGTGGCATTTTGAAAAACAGAGAAGCAAGAAAAACCATGTGTGGTTTTGCACAGCAGTGCATAAAGAAAATGGTGGAGCGTGTTTTGTAAGCCTCTGTAAATTTTGTTTTTACAGCAGTATGTAAATGAAGGTTTTGTAAAATCCATGAGCGTATAATGAATTTGTTTTACAGCAGTAAACTTATGAAAATTTTTATATTACAGCAGTAAAGTTTTGTTACAGCAGTGAATGTAAAAGGGGATTTACAGCAGTAAACTCAGTTCAGTAAATTCTTAGAAATTTTTTTATGATGGTGAAAAACTCTGTTTCTCAGTGAAATTGCATAAAAGATCCTGGAGTGAAAAAAAACAGAGCATTGCCTCTGTGTGATTGAATCTTGGTTTTTGGTATTTTCCCCATAGAAAAATACCCAACACCAAGGTCGTGGCACTGGAAACAATTGACGCGAACATTTCCGAATAACGGTTCTGAATTGTATACGAAAGTTCAGTAAGTTAGTTCAACAGTGTGTACAGTAGCAGTACTTAGAAATCGATCAAGTAGGCAAGAAGATGAAATGGTGTTGTCACAATCGATGGTTGTTTTCTTACATACCGAATTCATAAGTATCTCCACCAGATCCATGCTATTGATAAGCACAGTGCCAATATCCCTCGGTTCCGTATCCCATCTGTTTCTGACCAATGACCCTTGGGAATTGGCGAAAATATTAGTCATCGTTCAGCGTTTCCTTTATCCCATCGTGAGGACTTTTGATCCAGAAAGGCTGTTGCAGTCGAGCAATTCTGATGAGTTGATCCATGGATGCCACAGCAAGTTCTTTGGCGGAGGATTTGTCGATCCCACTTGGACTTCCGTCTCGGCCTGCAACATCGACAGTGGAAAGCCCGTCCAGGGAATTGAAAGCGGGATTTACAAGATTGATGACACCAGCACTACCAGTTGCGAGACTCAGAGAAGTATCGTGTACAGGAGAAAGTGATGCTCCAGGCAGATTTTCTACAATCGCAGTAACTCTCTGCAACTGCACAATCGGAAAAAGAAACATACAATTATTTTTGTCAAAAAATAATATTCTATAAGCCACCAGCACAGTATAATTATTTTAAGAATTTAATGTTTGATGGAACGCTTCCATGAATGTCAAATTGGGCCACTTACAAACCAAAAATCAACACCACGGTCTTTCAATCATATAGTTAGTAATCACAAATCGTTTAAAACGGTCATAAACATATAGCCCACTTCCCACAAGAAAAATCACAATTCCAAAACCAGTTGGGAGAAGGCGGTTTTCCACAATCTCTGAGTTTTCTGCTTACCAATTCGTGCATTATCAGGATTAATTTCATTTCAGCAGAAAGAAAAACAAATAATTACTACTGAAAGGAAGAACTAAATGACAAATATAAGTTTAAAAATCCTAGCTTAACTTCAAACCAATACCCTGAAAGAAAAAATAAGAGTTTTCTTAGTTTTAATAAATGTATGAAACCGTTTCGAACATGAAATGCACCGATTTCATTTGGAAAATTCCCTTCAATATTAATTTCTCAGAGTTAAAGCTAAACTATGTTTAAATGGCAGTGGAAGCAAACCTCATGTTTTAATCTGATGTTCTCCAACCGCAGTTCTTGGTCTTCCAAAGACTTCTCCGTGAGCATCGCAGGTCCTCCACAATGGCAACAGCTACAGTTCGCCATTGCTTCTTTCATTAAACGATTTTCCATTAGAAGTCTTTCATGCTCCTCCCTCAAAGTTGCATTTTCGTGACGCTCTTGTTTAGTCTAACCAATCCAAGAGTTAGCAGATGAGTATCAGGTAAATGAAGTAGAAAGGCAAATAATTCTTAATGACATTGTGCAGAAAAAATTGGAAAAATGCATACCTTAACCTGAGTACGACGATTTTGAAACCAAAACCTTATTTGGGTAGGCGTAACCTGCAACTTTTTGCTAAGTTGTACACGTTGATTTTCGTTAGGATGGGGACATTCCTTGAAAAACCTGTACACAACAAACACAAATGAACTTTATTCGGAAGACTAGCTAGGAAACGAAGCAAAGCAAGAGTAATTTCATAACAAACATAAAACACAAAATTATATTTATCAAGGAAACCATGTAAAACAAGAGTAGTTTCATGACTTACGTCTCCAATTCCTGTAGCTGTTGTGGAGTATGTCTGTGATAAAGCTTCCTCGTTTCACGTTGACTGCTATTTTGATCATCCCCTGGTGGGCTCGTCATCACATCGTCGCTGTCCGACTTATTATCATATTCGCCATCTACTTTGGTCTTCCCAAGATCTCTATTCATCTTACCTTTTGAATCACCTCCACTTTTCTGTCAAAGATGCCCATCTTAACTATTATAAAAATACCCCTATACCATCTCTGTCCTATTGATAACACACTAATTCAAGACTTCTACTCTCATTACAATTCAAAATTTCAGGACATACCAGCTTCAGAGAAAGCTCTGGAGTGGAGTTTCCCTTGTCCATATATGTATGTTCAGTATCTGTTAAGGACAATCAACCACTGCATCATTAGACATGTCATTGGATGAAATACCAGAAAATGGTATTTTATCTCAACTTATTATATTAATATCACAGCAAAGCCAAGCTACCAAAACTACCAAAACCAAGCTACCAAAAACTAAATGTCATTGCTTGACAACCAAAATCGATCCTGTGTGTGTCGCACAATCTGTTAGCTCCATTTTCATGTCATCTACCAATTGCGAGAAGAAAGGCCACCAAAGCTTATGCCTCTCCCTTTTCACTCTATGTCGTTCTCGGTCCTTAGGCCAAACGAAGTTCAGAACTGAATTCAGACTGTATTAAGTTCGGAGAACATTTAAATTCATTAAACAAATATTTAAATTAAGTAAATATCCTCGCTTTTTTATTATTTTCTTTTCATAATATTATAAAGATTTTTTATTAAAAATACAATATTCGTAAGAACATGAATAACTTACTAGATCTGTGATTCAAAGCTCCAAAAAAACCAGTTTTTTCACTACATCACTACCTATCTTCATTAAGGAAGCTCAGTTTATCCAAGAATTCACTTTAAACAAAAACATTTAAGCTAACTCTATTATTCATCTCCTGTTCCTTTCTCTTTCATAATATTCATAAAATTTTCTTATTCAAAAAACAGTATTCTTATTTAAAAAATAAATAAAAATATAAAACTCATTAGATCTAAGAGCCAGGACCCCAATTTTTTTTTACATCACTGAAGTTCAGACCATCCAAAGATTCACTTTCATCAAAAGCTACATAAAAGTCATTTGATCTCTCATTCAAACAACCAACATTTTTCACCTATCCTCACTAAAAATATTCAGACTAACCAAAAAAATTATTTTAAAGAAAAACAACCTAAAAGTCATTTGACCATTGATACAGAGAGCCAAACATCCAGCTTTTTTCACTCCATTACCATCTATCTTAACTAAGCGAGTTCACTTTAAACAAAAACAATATAAAACTCATTTGATCTCTGATTAAAACAACAAACAACCAGCTTTTCTTCTCTACATCACTGCCTCTCTTTACTAACAAAACTCAGACTACCTAATGATTCCCTTCCAACCTTACCAAAGGAAAAATCTCTCGACCCAACCATTCGCAACAATGGAGCAGAAGATTTTTCACGCAGTTTCTGTTGGATTGGTAAGGGTCACAAGTAGTTTGCAAGTGTGAGCTGCATTCCATTTAGCACACTGGTATAGGAATGAGTATCACTTTTTGCGTAAAAAGTAGTAAGGATGTAGATTAATTGTTTGGATGTTTGAAAGTGGCTGGAATTCAGGTAAAAGAAATTCAAAAAAAATTTGTAAATGCAGTGTTTGAATCATGTTTTTATGATGGAAATTATGAATTTAGCACCATAAAAAAATGTCTAAAACACTTAAATTATGAATTTTAACCTTTTTATTTAAATTTATAAAAATCCCTCACTAATTTTTTCAAAATATAACGAAAATTTCCCTAACTGACCTCAAAAAAAATCATAATTTTTGGACTAAAACATATAAAAATAACTATATGAATATTTTAACAATAACTCAAAATCAATGTCTTCAAGTACTTACAAAGGAATTGGGTTTATTGGTTTTGAGACTTTAACTATACAGATGTTTTAATTCTATTAAAAAAAATATAAATTTAAAATGAAAATCATTTAAATTAAATCAATACAAATAGTCTTTTTTTTTTTATCATTTTCTTTTTCATAATATTCATAAAGTTTCTTTATTTAAAAGAAAAAATATCTTTATATTTTATAAAAACAATATAAAACTCAGTTAATCCTTAATATAAAAAGCCAAACAACCAGCATTTTTACCCGTCACTACCAATATTCACTAAGAAAGCTCAGGCTACCCGACCATTCACCATCAACCCTGGCTATCCATAATCTCGCGGCCCATTCACAATAACACTGGAACAGAAGATTCTTGAGGAGGTTTTTGCACTTTCTGTCCGATTGGACAGCCTCACAGGTTTTGTAAGTATGAGCTGGGTTACATAGAGCAAATGGACTTTATATAAATATATATATTTATTGGGTATTGTTGTTTATCTATAAGTAGTTACAAGAATATTTTAACCTATTTAGACAGTTAATTGAGCTTATTCGTTTTGATATTTTTATAAAGCAATGGTTTATTTTAACCATATATTTTGCTTGTTTTCACTTTGATCGTTAAGTAAGGTAATTTTATTTTATTTTATTTTTAAAGAGAATATATTCATGATGTAATAAAATCTATTACAAAAATGTTAACTAATCACGTCACACAACTTAAATCGATTACTTATATTTTATTAAATATTTTTATGTGACTTTAATTGCAATTTCTTTTACAATTTTATAATATAATGCATTATTTACAAAATATTATTAAACTATTAAAAATCAGATTATATGTATGTGTCGTTTTAAAGTATACTATATTATTTTCCGTATTAATAATAAGAATTTTTATGTGTAAATCTATAATGTAATTATTATTATTAAAAAATTGGTATATATCTAAATAATAATATTAAAGAAACCATAAAACTTTCTAATTTACTCAAAATATAAATAACATTGAATAAACAAAATTACATAATAATAAAATTGAAAAATTAGTTCAAAATAAAAATGAGAAGATTGTGACTCCAAAATCATGTTATGCCTTTCTCATTAAGTAAAAAAAAACATGAAAATCCCTTATAGTCGTGGAAGAAATTGTGAAACCAAAATGTGTTGCAATAGCTTGTCTCTTCCAATGATGTATTTTGGGAAACCTCGTTCCAACTAGAGACAATCTAAACCAACAAGGGATTATAACGTTGATTTGGTTTCCCTTATGTAGAAGTCCAATGAATAGTTAGGCACTTCTTCTTTCTCTCTCATTTTGCACTAGTTGTGTGGTCATTTGTTATAACCTATTTAGGTATAACAATTCAATGGCAAGGTGGTTCCTATTTGCATGCATGGGAGAATTGTTATAACCTATCTAGGTATAACAATTCAATGGCAAGGTGGTTCCTACTTGCATGCATGGGAGAATTGGGGCAACTTTGCAAACCCAAAGAAAAATAATTGTTTCCCCTTGCTAATCTCTTGAGGAATATGGCTTGGGGGACATAGATATTTTCCAAGACAAGGCATCTATTTCAAACAAGGTGTTGCACAATCCTTAGTCACCTTCTCTATGATTTTTTATTTGAACTCTCTTCTTTCTAACATCTCTAAGAAATCCATTCATTATTCTTTTGCATAGGCTTATTTCCATGACTCCTCTCTTGTTGGGGAGCATGTGGAGGCAGGGTTGTTCTCTTTATTTAGCCTCTCTTCTTCCTACACTTAACATCTCTAAGAAATCCATTCATTATTCTTTTCCCTAGGTTTATTTTTGTGACTCCTCCCTTGTTGGGGAGCATGTGGAGGCATGGTTGTTCTGCACTTGTCACAAAATCATTCTTTCAAGCTGATAAGTGGATTGGGACAGGGAACAAATAAATTTTCTGAGCTTATGAGTCTAAAAATTCTTAGGTTGTTTGCTACTAAAAAGAAAGTTAGATAAATTCAAATTTTTTGGGACATAGAAAATGTTATAAATTGGTTCAACAATCCCTACATGCCACATGCACACACTTTACCCATGTTAGAAATAAATTTATTAAAGCAAATTTTTATATTATTAATTATTGAATGATGAAGAGCATGCATACTTCCACCTACCCTACATAGAGTGCATACTTCCACATACCCTTCATAGAGGGCATGCATAGTGGACAATAATCTATGATACTTCTAGGATATGTATGGATGTATATATACGTTTGGATACTGTCCTAACTCCTGTAGATTTGTTTATCAGCCATGAGCGGTTGCTCTTTTAGTGTAACACATGAGAATTCATAATGTAATTTTCATTTTTAAGGTAGGGTAATATTTTTTTTGTTTAGGAGAGAAAGAAAGATTGTTAAACATTTAAATCAATTCATTACAATGAGTTTGTTAACTTAAACAACATTGAAATTGATTCAAAATAAATAAAAAATATTTAATTTAAATCAATATAAGGAGTCCTGTAAACTTCAATTTAATCTAATTATTATTATTTAAAAAACATAAAACACAAAAGAAAAAATAGAAAGTTTATAAAATATTTTAATTGGCTCAAAAGATAAATAAAATCTAAGGTCCTAAAGTTTACAATAATAGCAAAGGACCTTCCTTTTGAGGAAAAGAATATGGTGACAGTTTCAAATACCCAGGGTTCCATCCTTTTGAGGAAAATAATATGGCTACAGTTTCAAAATACCTGGGGTTCCATTTAAAGCCAACTCATATAGAAATCAAGACTAGTTCTGATAGGTGGCTAAAATTGGGAACATGATTAAATGCTGGAATTAAAAATGGTTATCATGAGAAAGAAGGCTATTTTTGATCAAATCTATCATTATGGAAATCCTTGTCTATTGGTTGACAGTAATATGGGTGCCCAAAAGAATTCTTGCAAGAGTACGAAAAGCATGTAGTAGATTTTTGTGGGCACTATAGCTCAAAAGAAGATCCTGTCCTCTATTGGGTGGCATGGGAGAAAGTGGGAAGACCGAAGGATTGGGGAGGGTAGGGTATAAAATACCTCACATCTTTTGGCTAATCTCTAGCAACAAAATTTGGATGGAGGCTCCTAACGAAGGATAATATGAAGATGTTGGTGGTAAGAATAACATACATTGATCTAACTCCAACGAATGAGTGGATTAGAAAGTCAGACAAGAAAAATTTGCAAGCGTTTGTGGTATGGAAGGAAAGTATGAACTCAATTAAGGAAATTGTGCAAGGGCTCTCCTGGAAGGTGGGTAACGAAGAGAAAGTAAGAGTTGGGCAAGACCCATGGGTGGGCTGTAACGAAGGGTTTTCCCTCTCTCCAAGCATCATCGACCACTTGAAATCAAGAGGGGAGTTTAATTTGAGTCAGATAAAAGGTTGGACACTCAACAATCTAGCAACAAGCATGGTTATCCGAAGGAGATTTACACCTTGACCCATAATCAGAGGAGGAACGACATAATTTTACCAAGGAACTTCATAGATCGAAGGGGTTCATTCTCTCACTAGTAGTTACTCTCCAATGTATGGTTATAACTATCTTATGTCCAAGAAGGGATGGGAAAATATGGAGTGGTGGGCAAAACCTATCTTGAAACTAAATTGTCCAACCGAAGAAAGAATGTTTTTCTGGTGTATACTAAGGAATAAGGTTCCAACATGGGACAATCTCTAGAAGAGATCCAAGATGGGACCAGGTTGGTTCTCTTTGTGCAGGAAAGATTTAGAATAAAATCAACATTCATTTCTAAAGTGTCCTTTCAACAGAGTTGTATGACTCGAGACTTTGATGTTGTTAAACAAATCCCAGATATGGAACAAAGAAAATATTAGGGAGTTGTGGTAAAAATGGTGGATGGAACCTTGAGAAATTTACCTCTAATAATAGCATGGGGCACTTGGTTGGCCCAGAACAGGAGAATTTTCAAGGATCAGAACCCATCTCATGAACACATTGTGATTGAATGTGTTGCCATCTATGAAAGTATACCTGTACCAATCCTAAAATCAAATGTTAGGGGGAATAGGGCGGAACATATTAGGGGCAATATCCCTTAGGCTTATTTCAATGGGGCCTCTGATCAACGGAATATTTGTGGGGTAGGAATTCTAATTCATATTAATTCTCATAGGTGCTTGAAAGCCTTAGTGGGGCTAGAAGCAAGAACACACAACTATCCTGAACTATAAACCTTAAAACTTCTTCTTTGCTGGTTTACATAGCAGGGACTAAGATCAATTTAGATTTTCGGTGACTCTTAGAATGTCATCAAATGGTTTAATTGAGAGTACAAATTTCAAAACTATATGTTATCTCCTTTGTCAAAAGAAGCCTTAAATCTTAAACAACATTTTAATTCTATTACTGTGTGCCATATTTACGAGGAACAAAACTCAGTAGCAGGCCTCTTATCTAAGCAGGGTTTGCAACATGTTATGGACAACTTGTGCATAAAAGAAATAGAAAATGAAGTGATCCGTGTGTCGAATCATCCTCCCTTTGTGCCTTAAAGTACATAACATTGCTAGCCCATGCTTTCAGGCTTTTGTATTTTGTTTGATTACAATTACAGTTTTATGTTTTATACAGTTTGTCTACAGGTTTATGCAAATTATCATACCTGTTTATGATTTTATGCAGACTATCATACCTATTTATGATTTTTTGTTCTAAAATAGTGGAAACAACATCAATTGTCGCCTTTTCCTCTTTGGGTTGTTTTCCTCATAAGAGGAGGCCCATGAATTCGAATGAGTGCTCAATTTTTGCATACCTTGAGATGGAAAAGTATTTGTTCTTCCTTACCCACTCAACTTAACAGTCTATGTTTAGATGATAAACATACAATCTACAGAATGCTTAAATGCATATATTATGTAACATTTTATAGCTTTAATAGAAAGTTTAATTTTTTCTTTGGAAAAAAAAAGAAATTATAAATTATAAAATATTCAAGTCAAATCAAAAATAAAAATAAAAATATAAAGTTTTGTAAAGAAAAAATGTGATTCATTATTAAAGAAAAATTCTTCTAGATAAATCACATAAGGTTTTAGGAGCATGCATTTCAAACCCCTACTGAGGTTCATCACCAAGAAAAATATGAACCTGAGTAAGAGTTCGAAACGAGGTTCACCAGGAAAAAGATGAACCTAAGTAAGAATTCGGAACGAATCGATCCTAAAAATTGATGTAATTTCTTGAGAAGAGATCACAACAAGTTTTAGGAGCATGTGTTTTGAACCCCTATTGAGGTTCATCACCAGGAAAAAGATAAACCTGAGTAATTTTCAAAACGAAGTTCATCACTAGGAAAAAGATGAACTTGAGTAAGAATTCAGAATGAATCCATTCCAAAACTTGATGTGATTTATTGAGAAGAGTTACGCTTTAGTGAAAAAAGTTAAAAATATGGACTCAAAATAAATGTAAAATCAGAAAATGTAATTCATTTAAGAAAAAAAATTACATTAAATCAATACAATGGAATTCAAAAGTCTAAATATAATATAATTATTATTAATAATTAAAAAATGTCAATAATGAAATGTTCATAAAATCAATAAATTGGTTCACATCATAGGTAAAAGTAAAATTATTACATTTTATAATAATAAACATAGAAAGAGCTAACAACAACATATATGGAAATTAAAGAGCCCAAACAAGAACTAATGGCCTAGCATGTACAACTATTACATTCAGAGATTCCTACTTGGGTAGAGGTTTGAATTCCTTGGTTAGATCTTGAAGAAACCAATACCTCTTAGGAGTGTCCATAGCTTGAAGAAACCAATCTCTCCACATAGTGGACCTTTCTTACACCTTAAACACTTGAAGGGTTCTATTATGATGTAACCAAAGTATGGATGAGATTCTCCTTCTCTTGAAGGGATTTCACCTAATTATAGATGGTCATGTAAATCCCTTAGAAACAACTCTGTGAAAAACCACAACAAGCATCACTAAGGAGGCCTAGATGAGCGAAATGAAACCATATAATTCTTATGACTCAACCATAGAATAATTGGTAACTTTATGGTGAAGAGGCCCAGGATCAAATTCAACTTGCTGCCACTATTTTTATGACTCAACCATTATTAATATGCACAGTTTTTTTTTTAATCTAGGATAATCGGTAACTCGTGAGAGTTATCCTGAACAAGCCTAGGATCAAATCCAACTTGCTGCCACTATAAACCTAGGCTAGGTGCCACTATTCTTATGACTGAACCATTATTAATATGCACATTTTTTTTTTAGAGTTATCCTAGGCCTAGGATCAAACCAACTGGCTGCCACTATAAACCTAAGCTAGGTGCCACTATTCTTATGACTGAACCATTATTAATATGCACAGTTTTTTTTAATCTAGGATAATCGATAACTGGTGAGAGTTATCGTGAACAGGCCCTAGTGAGAGTTATGGTGAGAGGAGAGTTATCGTGCACAGACCCAAGATCAAATCCAACTGGCTGCCACTATAAACCTAGGCTAGGTCCCACTATTTTTATGACTCAACCATTATTAATATGCACAGTGTTTTTTTTTAACAGGCCCAGGATCAAATCCAACTGGTTGCCACTATAACCTAGGGTAGGTGCAATAGCATGCAAGCCGCACACAATAGCAATTAACTTATGCCTCAACAAGACCCATCCACTCGGGGTCCCCTGCTCTTCTAGCCAAGACATAACAGCGCATATACTCAATGAGATTTGTGCCTGCTCTTCTAGCCAAGACACAACAACGGATATACTCAATGAGATTTGTGCAAGCTGCACACAATAGCAATTAACTTATGCCTCAACAAGAGCCATCCACTCCGGGGTCGTCTGCTCTTCTAGCCAAGACACAACAGCCCATATACTCAATGAGATTTGAACCTCCATCTCGTGAATTTCACCAAAAAAAAACTTACCCTTAAACCCATAACGCTGTATAATATGCACAGTTTTTACTCCCATGCATATCATGACTCTAAGAACCACTTTTGATTTCTAAAATAAGCATGGTTAGCTATATTCTTGAACCATCTGAAAACCGTTTCTACTCTCCCGCATATCATGACCCTGAGAACCACTTTTGACTTCTAAAATAAGCATGGTTAGCTATATTCTTGAACCATCTGAAAGCCACTTTTGTTTTCTGTAATAGGCATGGTTAGCTATATCCTTGAACCGCTTAGATATGATTCCTGACTGGCTTTTCATACGTGATTTCCTTTTAGAAAAAACTTGAATGGAACTATATATATACTTTAAATTATAAATAAAGAAAAAAAGAAATTGAAAAAATTAACCCAAATGGAAAATTTGTAAGACATTTAAATTTGTTTCGGATAAATTCAGTAAAACAAATTTACAGTCTCTTTCGCAATATTCATAAAATTTTCTTAAAACAGTGTTAAACTATTTTTTCTTAAAACAGTGTAGAACTTACCTGATCTGGGGTTCAAACAGCGGAAGGGCGAACTTCTTTCACCACCTCGCAGTCAATCTTCGCTAAAGATGCTCGGACGACCAAACCTTCGCTAAGGAAGATCACCGAACCCAACAGTTCGCAAAATATGGCAGGTGATTCTTAAGTAAGCGTCTGCACTTTTTGTTCGGATGGGTAAGCCTCACAGGTATTTATAAGTGTGAGCCGCGTTCCATAGCCACCTAGGTTATTAAAAAATATATATTTTTAAAATTTGATATTGTTATTTACGAAGAGGTAGTTTTAAAGAGTTTATTTACAATTAAAGATTAATAATGTTTTCCATGTGGTTAGGCGGTTATGGAATTTTTTTTGAATAAATTGATTTTGAATTATTTTGTTAATATGACGTGTAATATTCTCTGTTCATTATCAAAGTTGAAATTTTGCTCATAGCGGCCAGTTTTTTTTTAATCTAAAAATAAAAAAATTAAATAACTATATAAAATATTTAAATAATATCGTTTTATAAAAAACCCTGTGAATAAATTAGATCCCTCTGAGCTCATGTTAGATCACCGTTTAAGATGGATCTATGCTAGTTTAATTATTTTAGGTTTTGAAGTTTTTGTTCCTAAATTTTTTTACGTCAAGCAACAATTTTTTTGTTACTTAAAATGTATTTTTGACTTGCAAGTATGGATTGACTACGTGAACACCTTGAGCACTAGGATTGCAGAGAGTTCACAACTCAAACTTTGAATTTCAAAGAATCCTTCCCAGATTTTGGGAAAATTTAACTGAAAATTTTATGAGAATACTTATCACAAGTAGTCCCCGATTTTGGGAAAATTTAACTGAAAAGTATATGATAATACTTATCACAAGTAGACTCCTGACCTTTTCAATTAATCATTTATTATTAATATCCAATTTTAAATTTTGGGAAAATTTAACTGAAAAGTATATGAGAATACTTATCACAAGTAGACTCCTGACGTTTTCAATTAATTATTTATTATTAATATCCAATTTTAAAGTAACGCGAAGCAAGACACCAAATTGGTTTATGTATTTTAAAGTAACGCTAAGCAAGACACCAAATTGGTTTATGTGAATACTTATCACAAGTAGACTCCCGATGTTTTCAATTAATTACCTCAACTCCAATACTTATCACAAGTAGACTCCCGAGGTTTTGAATTAATTACCTCAACTCCAATACTTATCACAAGTAGATTCGCAACGTTTTCAATTAATTATTATTATTATTATTATTATTACCTCAACTCCAATACTTATCACAAGTAGATTCGCGACGTTTTTAATTTATTATTATTATTATTATTATCCAATTTTAAAGTAACGCTAAGCAAGACACCAAATTGGTGTACGAGAATACTTATCACAAGTAGACTCCCCACGTTTTGAATTAATTACCTCAACTCCAATACTTATCACAAGTAGACCAAATTGGTGTATGAGAATACATATCACAAGTAGATTCCCCAGGTTTTGAATTAATTACCTCAACTCCAATACTTATCACAAGTAGACCCCCATCTTTGTGGTAAGGGACCCACCTCAACTCCAATAGTTATCACAAGCAAACTCCCCAAGTTTTCAATTAATTAGGCCAATACTTATCGGGAGTAGACTCCCGAGCTTTTGAATTAATTACTTCAATACTTATCACAAGTATACCCCATGTTTGTGGGACAAGGGACCCACCTCAACTCCAATACTTATCACAAGTAGACTCAGACCAACCATCATACATACTCTGCCCCCTCTGGTTTTGAACATGTGACCTCTCAAGAGAAAACACATGCTCTTAATCATTAGGCCCACTCACGCTGTATAATCTCTTGATTCTTAATAGAGTTAATTTTATTTTAAATTGCGTATTTTAAAAATAATATTACAATATTATTGATCCCACGTGCTTCAGAGTATGGCAGAGATGTTGTAATCTAATACTTAACATTTTGACCATGTCAAATTAAAGGGGGAAATTATACCAAACTAGATCCATCTCTTTTCACTCTAAAATGTTTATTAGATATTTGTTCCCGCTTAGTGCTTATTAGATATGGAGTTAAGATCGATGTATGCAAGTTTATTTTTCAATAAAATTTATTTCAAAAATTGTAATCCCCTATTTTTTTAATAAAATTTAAATTAGTCACTTATACCTTATTTAATTTGCGTCCTTATTCAATCTCTTTTCCAAATTACTTTCCCAACAAAGTTAATTGAAAATTTTATTAATTTATTAAAACTCAGATTAATTATTAATATTTTAATAAATAATTATATTTATATTAGAATTTAGTAATATTTTGAAAGTTAGTTAGATTATTTATAAATAAGTAAACCACATCTCCTCAATAGAATGACTTTTTTGTTTTTTACTAAATTTGGTGGAAATTTTTGGAAATATTGGTTATAGCTATTAAGTTTCAAAAGTTTTGGTGTTGGGTTTTTGAGTGAGCTAGATCCATTTGGACCATTGAAAAAAAATTCAAAAACTAATAATTTTAGATTAAAGAAAAAATAAAAAAAATCATTTTTATACTTGTTTAGACAAGTTTGATAGTTGATATAAATATTTAAAAAAAAAAATTATTCTAGGCATAGTCTAATTTATAAGAGAGATGACTTTTTTCATGATATTTTTTATGGTTAATTTTAATCAAAATCCGACAAAGATTTTTAAAAACTTGAATTTGAATTGTTTAATCTACATAATTTGGGAGTTAAATATATTTTTTAATTTTATTAAATCATTTTTACTTAAAATAACTCTTACTATAGTAGGTATATTTGGTTGAGTTGTTGAGATACTTTCTCAACATCCAATCTTCTTGTTTTGAAATTAGTTGGGTCTCACTAGCACCATAAATATGTTATGTATCTGTGAGATTTGTAGAGTCTAATAGAAATTTTCCTTTGTGTGTGCATCTTTAGGTTTTTCTACTTGGTATTAGAGTTGCTAGCTCTGGGATTACTCCTCACAGAGGGCCCATGTAGATATGAAAGAAGTTTGAAACTATGAGGTGATCAAACTCTTTAATTTCTAGCTAAGAGACAAAGCTTTAATTATAACGGTGTTAATTAGTAGGAAACATGGAATATTTATAATGGAGAGTGGAGTGAAGCGATGATAATCGTTCCATAGTAAAGTTGTAGGAAGCAACAGGTTTTTGTGGATCACTCAACATGTTTTCAATTCCTTCAACAACATACTTGGCCAGTCAACTTGACCTATGGTTCATAATGCATTGTTTAGACTCCGTTGAATTGCACAAAGCATCTCCACTAGCCTCTGCTTTTTGGGTATCGTCCTTATCATATTGCAACATACCATTGTTTGGTGACCATGGGTTTGTGTCTTATGGGACCATGTACTAATAGTTACACCAATTCATAGGGAGACATTCTCTATGAGATTGCAACATGATACTATTGAGGCAAGAGCACTAGCTTTCAAAGAAAGGACAAATGACATGACTTTTTTTAACGAGAAATTTTGGTCTATCTATTATAAAACCATTGGGAATTGTTGACACCTAATCATTAGGATCGGGTGAACAATTGTAAATAATATAAATAGTAAATAATGGAAAATGAAGAGCCATTGGGAGGTGAAGCCTAGGAGTCACTCCCTCCTCTATATAACCATAAGTAATCTTAATGAATAAACATAATTCATTTGAGTTACCTCCTGACATGTCATGGTATCAAAGCGAGTCTCTATTTTTAGTTTTTTCCCCTATGAACTCCCTCTTTTCTCTTCTCACTATCAACTTTATTTGGATAGACAGTCCTCCACATTCAATGCACAATTAAATGATCTCTGTAATTATTGCAAAGATTTAAGAGTTAACCTTTGGTTGAATCACTCTCATAGAAGCTTTGCATTTGTGTGGTGTGGAAGTGTTGGAACGTTGGTTAAAATATTGTGGAGAGGATTTGTAAACAGTTGGTGAGACCGTTGAAGATGGTGAGCTTCATCAAAACCTAGAGGTGTTACATTGGATAGTAAGATTGCAATATTTATTCTGCATTGAAGGTGTTTCGTAAGACCTTTTTTCACGACCGGAATCCATTAACATTGAATAAGTTTGATGGTCAATGGAATATATCGTGAATGCATAAACCTTTTTGATAGTGTACATAGTGGTATATAACATCGCCTCTCCTTTGGCTGTTGCATAATTCATACCTCTCCCAACTTCCAGTTTTTATAATGCATGTTATGTAACTCTCCCTACAAATTGGAAGCGTGGTCCTTGGTAACTTCTCGGTTGTGAAAATTTCCATTACATGGTATATCCTCATCGCCACCTCCCCATACTAGTTTCATATATACTATGTCTTGTGTGTCATACGGTATCAACCGCCATACCACACTCCACAAACATCCATAATCTAATTACCATACCACTAGTTGCCTTCTCCAATCGTGCCTCTTTCTTGGTCATATGCTCCAGAATACCTCCAAATTGCCTCCTCCAATATCACACAACTAATACCTCCTCCCACACAGCTAATACCACCTCCCCTCAAAACACATCAGTCATATAAACGACCCCTCCACAATGCCACCCCTCCTCCTTGAATCCACCTGTTGTAAATACTTTACTGTGTGGTGTCATTGAATAATGCAGGTATCCAATCCCACTCTTGGTTTTAATACATTGTGTTGTTAATATTTTATGACATTGAATAATATAGGTATCCAAATCATGGGGCCTGAACCCTCCCCTCACATAAGCCCTCCCCCATACTCCCTTCCCCATATACACTCTCCCTATATACACCCTCCCATATACACCTCCCATAAATAATACCTCTATTTTAATATATCATAGTGCATTTTTTCCACATATTATGAGAAGAGGTGCAATTTCTTACAGTTTATTGGTAGTAGACGTACTTTTTTTGACAGTACACATATTTTAAAATGCATTCATTGATATCTGTTATGGGAGTGGTTCTCACCGGGAAGGATAACTATCTTGAGTGGTCTCGAAAGCTCAAACACACTCACATTTTCAATGAGTTGTGGAAAGGAGTTTGTGTAGGGGAAGGAGATAGTGAACGTGCAAAGCCTACCTTAGAGAAGAAATTACCCATTTGGGAAAACAAGAACAAAAAGTCTTATGCATTGATTGCAGCGTCTGTAAATGAAGAGGTGAGTCACCATATTTCACAATTTGCAAATGCTTTTGAACCCTTACATAAGTGGAATGAAGTCTATGACTCACACTTTGAACTTGAAGTTGTCCAATTAATGATTAAATTTTTCAGTCTTTAATTAAAAAATGATGATCCTCTTGCTTTGGCATTAGAATTAAGATCTATTATGCATGATATCAAAGTCACTAACGTTGAACTATACATTCCTCTTGATGTATATATGATGAGTATAGACTGAAGGGTGCACTCCCTTCATCTCCTTATAACTCCAGGTGAAGGCATCTAAGTGATTTCTCAGCAGGCTGCACAGTTCCTTCTCCTGGGAAGTGGATAGGGATGGATTGATTTTCAAGGTTCTTTCTGGACCGAACTCTATATTCTTAACACGGAGAGAAGTGGAGTCGGCTGCACATAGATCAGTTCAGGAGTTGTTTTGGGTTTCTCTTACTATGTCCTTTAAGGGTGACACACTCGGAGGTGGATCCTGAATCAGACTATCAATCATATCATCCTCATCTTGTTGTCCCCCCCGGGACCATGGCCATTCCTAATGTAAAAAGCGGTGCAAAATGAACTTCATCCTCATCTTCCTCCTCCAACCAGAGAGGTAGATCATGTTATAACAAGGGTTGGGCAGGAGGATATAGGATTAACTTCTTGGACATATGCCCATTCTTTATGGTCATGTTCCCAGTTCGATAGCTAATGTAGCCATCGATGGTATCCAACCAGGGTCTTCCCAGAATGAGAGGATACCCAGTGAGCTTTGCCTTTGGCTGGAGAACTAGGAAATCAACAGGGTACTCCCAAGAATCAATGGCGACCATCACATCTTCCACAATCCCCTCAGGGTTCATGGTGGAGTGGTCTGCTAACTGTAGCACGATTGTGGTCTTCCTCAAGGAACCCTGAAGGTTGAGTTTGATCATTGTGTCCTTTTTCATCACATTAATGGCATCTCCTAGATAAATCAAAGTGTGTGGGATCATGGTGCCATTGATGTGGACATCAAATATTTGGCTTCCAGGGTCTAAATATTTTGGACATATTACCTACCCCAACATCATGTCAGACAGTCGCCCTATGACATTGATGGTTGGGGCATCTCCATTGCACCTTCCTGGATGGCTGAAGCACTTATCTTTGATCAACCTATTTTAGATAGGTACATCTTTTATGGCTTGGAGAAGTGGTGTCTTCACACATAAATGTTTTAATTCCCTAGGAGTTTAGTTTCTCTTGGGGTAGGCTAAACTGTCACGGATAATCTTTCAGGAAAGGGTGGAATTGCTTTAGGTTCACTTTCCTCTTTATCTTCCTCAAGTTCCCTGGGTGGAGGCTGACTATCTTGGAGAACTTTCCCAGATCGTAAGTTAATTTCCTGAATCTAGACAACATAAGTTGGGCATGATGGCTCCCCAGTATACACTTGTTTATCTTGTCGGTTGTTTGGGTTCGGATTCGGCTGGGCAGGAATTTGGGGTTGCTTTGGTGGAGTAAGAGGTAACGGTTGAGGTGGGTAGGTGGTGGAGGCAAGAGAGTGGGAAGAGAGTTGTATTGTAGCCTCCACCCCTGATGAGGTGAATTCCACTGATGTGGTGGCTAAGCATAGGATTGAAATGAATGGTTGGCTGGTTGGGCATGATATTGAGATGTGAAGGACCAAGGAGGAGGTGTGGACCAGGAAGGATGAGCAAGGGGACCCCAAGAAGGTACGGAAGTGACTGGGTTGGGGTTGTAGTATGCCTGGGATGTCCCTTGCATCCACTGATGGTATGGTCTAAGTCCATGCGGCCTTCTTTGGTTTATGTAATAGAGTTGTTCAGTGACTCCCTCAGCCCCTTGATATACAGCTTTAAGTCTGAGCAAGGAAGGGCACTTATCTGTAGAATGATTTTCTTCACAAACTGAACAAACCTCTATAGAGTTCAATGGGCACTCATTCCTAGGATGCCTCCTGGTTCATCTAGGGAAAAAGATGGCCAAAGCCCTTTCTGCTTCCTCTTGCTTCCTTTTGATATCCAAGGTATCCATTTGCATGGCAAGAGTCTGCAACATCTCACTCTTGAAGTCGTCCAACATGTTTCCAATTTCTTCCTTAAAGGATGAGTTAGAGGAAGAGATATTGGCTATGGGTTGACTCCCACTACCTTTTTTTATGGCTGCTCTAGAAGGTTTTCTAAAAAAAATCTTTATGTCTTCATAGATAGTTGGTAGATGTCCCCCCCAGCTAGAAGATGGAGGGTGTCTAAAAGATCTTCCAAAATTCCCTTGAGTAGGACCATCTTTAGAGACTTAGGGTCAAGTGTACACCCGACCCTTTTATAACTGAGCTGGAACCTCTCCTCATAGTCTTCAAGGGACTCATCACTTCCTATAGTCATTCAGAAAATTTCTTCTTTAGTATCTTTTGACCTATAATAATCTGGATACTTGTTGTTAAAGGCTTGCTGCATCTAAGCCCAAGTTGTGACACTCTTTCCAGGTAATCCCATGAACCAGTGCAATGTTGCATCCTTGAGAGTAGAAGGGAACAGTTTCAACTTTTTTTCATCTTCTTCATAGTCATAGGTTCCACAGATAACAACAAATTCAAACAAGAAGCTGTCAATATCGTCTTTAGTAAGACCATGGAAATGAGGTAGGGCGGAAGGGCTTATATTCTTCATTTTGGTATCCCCATTGGCCTCCAGAATGGCAAAGGTGATAGGATCTTCTTTAGTAAGACCGTGGAAATGAGGTAGGGTATAAAGGCTTATATTCTTCATTTTGGTGTCCCCATTGGTCTCCAGAATGGGCAAGGTACCCTCTATTCTCTCTCCATTCCCCCTAGCATTTCTATGTTCAGCCATTGGCTTCAAATGAATGTTTTCCTCTTCTTCTTTCCCTATAGGTTCTTCCAATATGTCTAGTTGTTCTCCAAAGGGTTCTTCTTGATCATAGCCATGAAGAAGAGAGAAGGTTGGCTATGTGAAGTAGTGGGGGTGTTGGTATTTTTTTTTGAATTGTCTCTACTCCTACGAGGCATGAAAGGAAATATTTTTGGTTGGTTTTTGTTTCTTTTTCCCCACACTAATAGTACCTGCAAAATTGAAATTGATTGAACAAAACAAATAGCAACTAACTGAAATGAACTTGTTGAAATGAAAATTTATAGAATTGAAGAGGAAATCAAGAAAATGCAGAACTGAAAGAAGGGAAATGACTAATCTATTTTTGCTGAAATGGAAATTGCAAAATTGAAAAGGAAAGCAAGGAAATGTAGAACTTGAAAGAAGAGAAATGACTAGTCTACTTTTGCTGAAATAAACTATTAGCAGAATGTTGCAATAGAAAATAGAGAAAGCAATAATCCCAGAATACTCTTACGCTTCCCCGACAAAGGCACCAAAAAGTGTTGAGCACCAGTATTGTAGCAATAATGCTGCAACTCCTGGGCTACCTACTTTACTCTTATCAACCCGATAGTTCGTATCAAACTTGGAAGAAACGGTGCTATATGCACAAGTACTAGTTCTTATTGCAGGTTGTCACTTGGTGAGCCGGTGCAAGATCACTAGGAGCTCAAGCCAAATTCTATGGATTCCAGAAGAAGCTCCTTATGTGATCAAAGGAAAAAGAGAGATTACTCTACAAATGTTATTCTATAATTGAATTGAGGCTTATGTGATCCATAATAGTTGTAAGCAGAACTTCGGCGAAAATCAACAATGTAACACCCTCCTCCCAAGTATTATTCTTTATTCTTAAAACATGTTAAAATGGTTCTCAGTGGTGGCCTTCTTTATATTGTGTCTTGAAGCAGAGAATTACAATGAAGGAGCTCAATATGAGTCTCCTGAAACAGATTGGCTTGGCAGGGTGGTTCTTGGATTCCCTTCATCAAATAAAAGCAATAGTATCAAGAAAAGGGGATTAACGAGTAAAGGAACACCCAGATATTTCGATGGGAGATTCCCTATGGAAATGCCTAAGGTACAAGCCAGAAAAAGTTAGATCGGGTGGGGAGTATTAAAGAAATAGATGTGGGATTTGTCCTTGTTGAGGAGCACCCACACCCACTTGGGAGCACCACATGTGACTTGCTTGGAAAACAAGAGGCCAACCCTTTATCCACTGTTTGGAGGGGAGGGGAGGGGAGAAAGATGAATCAAAATAGTACACTATGTATTAACGAAGCATAAACCTTACCAACAAGGATTGTCACTCTTCCCAATCCTGGTAGACTTACCATTTGAGGGCACTAGTAGATTCTGTACCGAGAAAGTTAGAAGCACATTCATCACAATCCTCATGCTATAAAATAGAGTTACCTTGAGCTAACTCTATTTTAAAGCATTCTTCTATTTTTCTTCCTCTACCCAAATATTTAATTGATACTCCCACCTGTACTTACATGACCTACAAGCCAGAAAAACAATCTGGCTTATACCCTGCTGAACTAGATTAGTCAGAGGTAGATAAACAAGCATGGAGGAGGTGGAGGTGGAGCAAGAGGACATGGTGGAGGAGGAGGTGTAGGTGGAAGAGGTGGTAGTGATGGTGGAGGTGGAGGAGGAGGTGGTGGAGGTTGAGGTGGTGGAGGTTAAGGTGGTGGAGGAGCTGGAGGTGGAGGAGGAGGAGAAGGTGGTGGAGGTAGAGGAGGAGGGGGTGGAGGCGGTCGAGGAGGTGGCGGAGGAGGGGGTAGAGGTGGTGGAGGAGGTTGTGGAGGAGGAGGAGGTAGGGTTTTCGACGCGTTTCAAACCAACCAGTGTGGTTCATCGCCAGGACAAGTTGAAGAAACGGATCCAGCTTAGCATGTTAAATAGTCTGAGCAGAGACTCCAACAGCTAAATCGACCAACGGCTAATTTTGACCTATGGTCTATAGGTCAAATACTATTCATTAATTTAATATTATTATTATTTTTTAATATTAATACATAAAATATTTTTACTGGTTAGTTATAAAAATTAATTAATTCATTTATTAATATATATATATATATATATATATTAAAGTTATAATATCAGGTTAATAATACAAGTTAGGATCCAAAATAAATCAAATATTATTAGTGGTTAGTTTAAGAAGATAATTCGCTTATTTATTTAAATTATCCATTGATTATTGTTGATATAAAATATATATATCATATAGTTAAGGTTCAAATTAGTTAGAAAAGGTAAATTATTTAATTTAATAATATAAGTAATTTTTGTGTAATTAAGTTATTTATTAAATATAATCAATATTATATTAGTAAAATAGCTTTGATAATACTATATTATTAATATCAGTAGGGAAAATATTATTATTATTATTATTATTATTATTATTATTATTATTATTATTATTATTATCATTATCATAGGAAAAAAAGTTAAATTGGGTAAGATATATAGATAAATTATTTAGTTTATTTAACTAAATTATTTATTAATAATTATATATATATATATATATATATATATATATATATATTAAATTAATAAATTATTCATTGATTATTATAAAATATATATATCATATAGTTGAGGTAAAATTTTTTATTAAATGGTTAGTTAGAAAAGGTAAATTATTTGATTTGATAATATAAGTAATTATTTATAATTAATATTATATTGGTAAAATAGCTTTGATAATAATATATTATTAATATTAGTAGTGAAAATATTATTATTATTATTATTATTATTATTATTTATGGAAAAAAGTTAAATTAGGTAAGATATATAGATAAATTATTTAGTTTATTTATCTAAATTATTTATTAATAATTATATAAATCTATATATATGTATATAAAAATATTAATAATCTTAGGTTATTTAGATAAAGTTAGGTAAAAGACCGTTGAATATATATATATATATATATATCTATATCTATATCTATATCTATATCTATATCTATATCTATATCTATATCTATATCTATATCTATATCTATATATATATATATATATATATATCTATCTATATATATATATATATATATATATATATATATATATAAAATAAAAATAAAATAAATAAATAAATAGATAAATAAATAAATAATAATAAATGCACGTAAATATAGGGTATATAAATAAATAAAAACAATAGAGAACGACAAAAAAGGGGGAAGGGACAGGAAAGAAACCAAAAGCGACCATAGAGCAAAACGGATCAACCCCAGGAGGAAGGAAGGCTCTAGGGGGAACACAGAAAACTAAGACGACAGGGCAGGGATCCAACAGCTACTGATTTTCCAGCCGTCATCTCTATTGAGATTGTTAGGCCTTCTTTCAATCTCAATAGCTTCCCTGAATTTACGATGATGGAAATGGGCAATCTTAGCAACAACCTTGGCCTCCTCAATACAAACCTGATGCTTGGTCTTTTCCACATGCTCTGCTAATGCTGAAGACTTGGTTCTCTGATGTCTTAAGTCACCTGCATGTTCGCTTATCCTCTGATGGATGGAGCGTCCTGTTTCCCCGATATAGGGGGTTCCACAAGAGCAAGGGATCAAGTAGACACCCTTCATGTCCATAGGGTCAACAGGATCTTTTACTGATCGGAGGGACTTACAAATGGTGTTGAGGGACCTAAAGGTAGAGGGGATATCATACCTCTTAAGGATCCGAGCAATTATGTTTGTGGTTCCTTGAACATAGGGAAGATGGACCCCTAGTTTGTGCTCCTTCGGTTCTTTATTAATCATCACATTTTTAGAGGCTTTAAGGAAATCCTTCTGACCAAGGCGCCTATTGTAGCCATTCTCCACAAAGACATTAAGGAGATGGGATCTCTCCTTATCAAAGCTCTTATTATCAGAAATCCTCAGGGCACGAGTAGCAAGGGTGTTAAGAACACCCATCTTTTGAGCAGGGAAATGATGGGAATCAGCATGAAGATACTGCTCAGTATGCGTTTTCTTCTGGAATACTGAGTGGGAGAGAGAGCGATCCATATTCTTAGAGATAAGAATATCTAGGAAAGGGAGGCAACCATTGACCTCTTTTTCCATGGTGAACTTAATGGCAGAGGAATGACCGTTGAGGTGATTGAAGAAGCGATCCAGCTCCTCGAGGCCATGGGACCAGATGACATTAGTGTCATCAACAAACCTCCTCTAAAGCTTAGGAAGGAGACAAGCCAAGGCTAAAGCTTTGGCTTCGAAATCTTCCATAAAGAGATTGGCGACAATAAGGGAAAGGGGGGAGCCCATGGCAACACCAAAAATCTGTTCAAAGAACTCACCCTCGAAACAAAAGAAAGTGGAAGTGAGATAGATCTCCACCAGATGCGCGGTATCGGGATCCGTTAGGCGATAGATCACTTCCATGGCCTTCTTTATAGGGATGCAGGTATAAAGGGAGACCACATCAAAGCTGACCAGGATGGCCTCAAGGTCAAGCTTAATATCCTTAAGCTCCTTAATGAAGGATTCAGAGTCTTTCACAAAGGACTCAATGCGGCCAACCAGGGGCTTAAGTTTCAGGGCGGAGAACTTAGCTAGAAGGTAGGTTAGACCACCAATGGAATTGACGATAGGCCACAGAGGGACCCCTTCTTTGTGAATCTTAGGTAACCCATAGATACTAGGAGTAAGGGGACTGCTCTCAATGAGTTTGGGGCTTAGAGAGCTCACCGCACTACTGGACTTGATGGCGAGAGCAAAATGAAGACCAAAATGTTTAGAAAACCAAGGAAATCCTAATTAACCAACTAATCCTACTTTTGCGGAAAGCACTATGAAAACCATGAAAATAATGCCATTACCTGCTCAAGGAAGTAAACAACATCTAACTAAGCTATTTCTGCAAGTAAATGAGAAAAAAACATCTTTTTTGGATTTTTATGTGAATTTGACATGCATGTAATTTTATTGTATGTGAATGTGGCAGTGAATAGGTGGCGATGGAGGGCGGTTTTGGGACTTGAGAGAGTCTAGGATGGTGTGGATGGGTCCTAGGAGGTCTCGGGTGGCCTTCTGGGGGCTTTCCCCAAACTCGGCCTTCAAAAGAAAGCCTACAGGAAAATCTACAAGAGGACAAAGGAAATCTACAAGAGGAAAAACAACGTTCTACAGGAGGCCTACAAGAGGAGGCCGAGAGTAGTTTTCATTGTTTTAGAGGTGTGAGAGTGGGTGGAAAAGGTAGATGAAGGTTGGGATGAAGTGTTAGGGCACTGAGGATCTACCGAGAATCATTAGGAGAGAGAAAGATGATTGGATTTTCTCAAGGAGAGAGGAAGAAATTCTATGAAAAATGCAGGAAACTAAGGAAAAATTGAGGGGAGATTTGGGCGACCTGTAGGGCATGGATCAGATGGAGGATGGAGTGGCTGATAGGCTGGCCTGCTACTAGAAGAGATCTGTTGCTTCAACAACTGACAGTAAACCAATGAGATTAAGCAAGCAATGAAATAAGTGCATTTAGAAAAAAAAAGTTTTTGCATCAAAGTAAACTATGATCTATGAAAGGAAATGTCGATAACCATTGCAAGAAAGTAAAGCATGAAAGACGAATATTTTGAATAAGGAAATGAGCATGATGAAGAATTTCTTAAGCAAAGCAATGCTAGACTATGAACCAACTTGAAAGCTGCAAACACTAGAAGTCTTATGAATGAGGAAAATCTATGTTTTGGGGGCAGCAAGAGGGTCTTTGCCTCAAATCATGGTCCCAAATGGAGGAAGAGAGACCAAGGCACTGTTGCTAGTCTTTTGGATCTTTTCTTTATCAATGCTTAACCTGCTATAGAAAGCACAAATGGAAGCAAACTATTGAATCATCAAAAACAACCTATTCTTAACCATGAAAGTAATGCAACTACAGCAACCTATTATACAAACTGAAATGAAACATAAAAATACAAGTAAAGAGGATCTTGGCTACTTGGATTGGGCCCTAACCTAAGAGCTTCAGCCCTCTGAGGTAATCAGTGCTAACTCAAAAACAATTCCATCTTAATTCTCAAAACAATAACAAGGTTACATGAAACTAACAAAAATAATAAGCTTGAAGTTGAGCAGAGTTTACATCAGCAAAACTACAGCAAAAATCCAACAAAAATCTGGCCCTAGTGAGGCCCTAGGCCTCTCTACTTATACAAATGAAGCTGTTGATAGCTTCCTTAAAATTAGGGAGGCTTGGCTCCCAAAACTCGAGATAATCATCAGCTATCCTCCACTTTCTTGGTTGCCTGCTAATGAATGACTTGGCTTCTTGTACTCTAAGCTGAATGAAGGGGAATTCAAAGTGAGGAGTAATAAATGAGGGGGATTCCCTCCTATAAGTCCTCTCCTTTGGCCGCTTCGAGTTATTGCTGCCATTTGTCCACTGGATCCTTGACTTTGACCACAAAATTAATTAATAGTCTGCATTAAACACATATTATACCACATGGCATCATAACTAACTTAACTCACTCTATAAGAATAAATATAATCAGAAAATCATACAATAAGCTAAGAGAATGGTTTATTTTACTAGGTTAGGAGGTAAAATGAGCCCATATAATTACCCATTTATGAGGCTCATGAATACCTTGATCTATCATACTATCCATTAATTTTGTTTTGGGTCAATGTTACCAATCCATTCAGTGTCACCGAGATGTTCAAGAGAAGTCACTCAGTTTGAGATTAATTCCTTTGCAATACTCACAAACCTTCATTTTCATAACCGCCATTCCTGGACATTGTGTCATCAGTCAAATTCCGTCTCCAAAATCATTACACTCGTTTCTTGTCGTTGATGTGGGATACATCAAGGCCTTCCTCCGATGAGTCGCTTATTGTCGACATCAACACATTATCCAAGAATTTGACTTAGAAACAACCTTCCAGTAACTTGAGGCTTGCATACATCAATGGAAAGTTTCTCGCTTCCGGTGATAGCTTGACATCCCTAGCCTTCAACGGAAAGACTTTGTATGGTGTTCAACATCAAAACATGCTTCCGATGATAGGTTGACATCACTAGCCTTCAACGGTAAGACTTTGTATGGTGTTCGACATCAAAAAATGCATTCACACCATGCAGAATGTACTACAGTACCTTGAGGATCATTATCATTATTGATGATTTCTCTTGCATCTATTAACGACCTACATCATTAGCTGGTAATCAGATGGTGGCTTCCCATGTTCGACTTCATATCACATATTCACATCGTTGTACTCATACTTGAGCGAATGATTGAAAAATATAGAAAACCCTGAATCTAGTTTCATCCATTGAGACTGCGATTTCAGGAAAGTACCAAATCATCCGTACACTCGCTTTACATTGATGCTCATCCAATCATGCGTCTATATATGTAGATGACTATCTATGTACTTGTAATGAAAGTTTATATGATGAGCATGGGTATGCCTTCCCTCACCAATTCATGAAAAAAAATCAAAATATCATGATATTATGTATTTTAATTGATGTAGATCACCATCCACTTCAGAACCTCCTCATCACAGCGTAAAGCATATCGCTAGACATCATTATTTTCGACTTCATGCTTTAGGGGCACCTGTTACAGATCAATTTGGGAACATCACTCCCATCATTCATATCAGTACCTTTAGGGCTCGTCAAACCCTAATTGAGTTGCAACATGCCCTAGATAAGTCACCACTTTGAATGCCTCCTTCCCTGAGAGTTTCTTGGCTTGAATCCCTCCATAAATGCATCCTTGAGGGACCAGCACAACCTTGGATATGGGTAAGTGCACTTCAGTGTAAGTAGGCCCATGTTAGGGTGCTTTCCAAAGCACATAGACCCACTTTGACCTGCTCTGGGCGAGTTTTAGCGAAATCATCATAGGGTTCTAGGAATATTGTTATCTTCTAGAGCCATCTACAAGTTTCCCACACTTATCATCTCCTATGAGCTCGAAATTGGATAGAGAATGAGTTAAGTAACCTCCTATCCTCTCATCCCTTCCTCCATGGAAACTAACCCAAGTTTGGAAGGCCATTCAATACCCTCATTTATGACAAAATCTCCTCTATCTTCCTATAAATTGAGCACTCATCTAAGTGATCAGGGGCTGGACTTTGAGAATTTGTAAAGAGATACTGTTGGTGTGAGGATTGAGGTTATAAGCAAGTATTGTTATGTTGCTAGAGCATTGTGCTATTGATGTGATGCTAGTTGGAACCCAAGCTGGAAGAGTGACAATGGCTCAGACTTCATGGTTGTAATTCTTCCTTCTACTTAATAAAATCATTTACACCATTTTCCATATGCTTATCTTGATATATGATATTTATATGTGTTAATGTATATGATTCAATTTACTTATGATCGATAGATCTCTCGCTTTGATTGGTTCTCTGTCTTCTGTTGATGCTTGCAAGTAATTTTTGAGCGAGTTAAGTTCGAGAAGGAGCAACGGAAGCCATACAAAGGAGACAAAAGGAAAGAAAAAGAAAAAGTAGGTCCTTTGATTCCCTTTTCTTATTTATCATCTATAGAAAAAGGAGAAGCATGTTGAATTTGTTGTTTTAGGTATAACTACCTAACTAGGGAATTAGTATTTATTTGTAGATGCAAAATTCCTCATAACACTAACCTAGGGTTGAATGTTTATTAAATGGGTTAGTTTATTATGTTTGGATATAATTATTTATTGTTTTTTCCTATAGTTTTAGGAGACAATGAGAATTATTGTAAATAGGAGAAGGTTCAAGGGTAATTTGGAAGAATTGAGGGAATTGTGGGTTAATTGGATATTATCTAGAGATAAGGGATTAAATGAGATATTTTATGGATCATAAGATATATTGTGGGAGTTTTCTTAGGATGTAGAACCTACTTTGGGTTCAGATCTACTTGTGTAAATCTAGGTGAGCCCATGAGGCATGTAAGTGTGTAAGTGAGTTAAAGAGAGGAATGAGATGCCAATAGTTATCCTGTAAATATTTTATTTATTAATTAGTTATTTCTGATATTTATTGTTAGAAAATTATATATTACGGAGCAATTGAAAACATAAAATATTGCAGAAATATAAACACGGAAAATGCACAAAACAAGAGAGACACAGATATACGTGGTTCACCCAGTTTGGGCTACGTCCACCCCGAACAGCTAGTCCTTCCTTTCTATTATCCAGCAAAATAAAGACACAACCTACAGCAAATCTGCTGTAATATCCTATGTTTTCTCTCACAGTCTCACCTCTCTGTTTCTCGCTCACAAAATACACATCTATTTCACAGCCTCAAATACAATACCCGCATACAAGAAAGGGGTTTCCTTCTAGGGCAAAAAACCCTAAACTAAACATAAGTTCTATCGTCAGATCATCCGCCTAATGAATGGCCCAGATTGACTAGAAATTACTATACTTTTACAAGGCAATTTTACATTTGTTTTTAGCTTCAGGGGTGCTTCCCCTGAGCCCCCGCCGGGGGACTACTAGCCCCTGGACCCCCCAGCCAGGGGGGGATCGGCCCCCCCAGACCCCCGCGGGGGGGACAAGTCCCCCCCGCACCCCCCCGCGTGGAGGGGTGTACAAGACTTCTGGGGTATACATCCGGCTGAAAAAAAGACCTTTGAACAATCATGCTCCACACACAACATTTATATGCATTCTTATTGTGTGGGTTTTCAGTTGTATTATGTGTGTTTTTACTAGTTAAGTTGCAGGCCCTATGGCATGTGCATCATTTTTGGTATCACAACAAGGAAAATCCATGTATATAATCGAACCACTTGCCTCATGTGTCATAGAAGTGAAAATGGCCTCGTTCCATATTCTTTGAACTTGAAGCAAAAACATTGGCAACAAAAGGAAGGACAACTCCATGTCGTCTTACATGTCCAACAAAACAATGGTGGAAATAAAGTTGGTGTAGGAAAGGTGGATCAACTTGGTTACTTTGTTTGAAGTATATGGTGAAACCATTGAATGAAGGCTGTAGTGTATATGTTTCCTTTCTTTGACACATTTTTATAATATATATATAATCACATATAATTACGAGTGGACAAGTGCTAATAGAGCCTGCTTGAAGCTAAGTCGTGAGAGTATAGCATGAATGTGGATGATAGAGTGAAGCTTTTATGGTCAAAACATTATTAGGGTTGATGCAATATCAAAATATTGAATGAATTAAAGCTATTGGAGACAACGTATGCTTTAACCAGTAATGGATTCATATCCAAAATATATTCTATGTGCTTTTGAATGAGAAATTTGATTGGCATTCCAGTTCTAAAAGGCATTCATTCCTGTAAATGCCATTATGGCATCCAATGTTCCTCTTCAATGATAAGAAGTGAAAATTGAGCCAATTCTTTGAACTTGTTCTTCCCATGAAACTTTTTAGCCGAGGAGAAGTCATTTCATAAGATTATGGTTTGGTTGTTGCTTCATGAGCACTATGTTATTGTCTCAAGTAGAAGCTGACTGATACATTGCACACTCGTTGTCTAAATTATTGTTGCCTAGAGGAAGAAAGTCATGATCCATGTAGTGTAGGATGATGTGTGCTAAATAAATCATTGAGAGAATGCCGGGAACGAGTGTTAAAACTTACAATGTTATTTCAACTCAAACATGATGATACATATCAGCAAGATGGACGAAATATTGATGAATGTTTGACCAAGATTGAACAACATGAAATTTGATTATAGCTTAATAAAATCCATGAAATCGAGGACCAAGAGTGAGACATCAAGAACTCATGGTAAGCTTAGATTTTGGTTCTGAATGGATGGATATTTTTTTATCTGAATGCAATCATACTTGTTATGGCCAGCGATCATTGGAGAATGCACCCAACTTCAAGGAGACTACGTGTGAAGGAAATTATGTTTGATTTTTCAAAGATGTAACTTTATAAAGAAAATTATTTCTCTCCACTCTTAAATATCACTCACTTTAAACTAGTATTTAAGAAGGACTAACTAGTGAAAGTAAATAGCAAGGGTAAAGGTGTTGTATTGAAGGTGAAAGTAAGTGGTAAAGGTAAGTTGATGTTTTAAAGCATGCTGGTTTTTATGAAGATAGAGGATAAGTGGTTAAGGAATGAGAAAATCATATGGTTAGAATAAATGTTGAATGATAAATGGTAAGTTGTTGCACATGGTTTTGAGTGGGTGATATATGGTTTCAAAAAACCATGTGTGGGTTTGAGAATGCATAGTTTTATTTATTCATCAATTGTAATGATGGTAATGTATGAAATGGTATATGAACATAAGAAATCATGAATGGTATATATGAACCAACAACAAGTTTTCAAGATAACTTAATTTTAATATGGGTTGAAATCTCTCTGTAATTAAATGAATAGTATGTGATGGTGAACATGATGGAGGAAATGAATATGACAATAGATAGTCATTTGCAAGATTCAAGAAAAAGGCACATAGATACTATAGCAATTAGCGTAAATGATGAAGAATTTGAGAAAGAGAATGTTCAGTTGAGGGCATGACTTAATATGTTGATGGAGCTAGTACATAATCATAAACATGGATGTATAATAAAGAGGATGGCTAAAGGGCCAATCAAGGAGTTGATTGCAAGAAGACAAAAGCGCAAGTTGAAAGTTTTGTTAAGGGAAGCATAAAATCTCTAGATAATTGAGATGAATGTATGCATTTGTGAACGAGAACAAGGACCGATGTTTGGTGAAGATAGTGATGATGCTGAAGTGAAGTTTTTCGATATGAACGTGGGTTTGATTCCCACAGAGGGAGGTACAAACCGTTTAGAAGATCCACATATGATGACTAAATGGTCGATGGAAGATATACATTATGCCGGTTTTAAACCTGGAAATTGGTGTGTGGATGTAGGATGTGTTGCAAATGATGGAAAAAATATTAATTTTGTTTCATGTAAGAATGAACACCAGTCATTTGAAATGATTCTGAAAGTGATCATAAAATGCTGATGAAACGTGAAGAACTACAATTGCTAAGAAAGATGCTAGTGGAACTAGAATCTAAGAAAGTTTTAGATATGAAAGAGAAATGTTCAAGCAATAAAAATGTGGAACCTGATATAAAATCTAATTTGAAATTTAATGTTAAATATAATGAATTCATATTCCAAGCGAGTGACAGTAAATTTTAGCCAAAAATTAGATTGGATATTGAAATTGAAGAACTAAGGAAACTAATGGAAAAAACACATAAACCAAGATATTACAATATGGGACAGAACAACATGAGACATTTGACTACTCAAGTATACATCAACAAAGAAGGAGGAGAGTTGCAACATAAAATTTGGAAACCTAGCGAATTAAAAGTCACAACCATTGAAGCACAACAACAAAGAATGGATGGTCAAAAACAAACTAAAGCTTGGGATCCAAAAGGAATTTTATCCACTTATGAAGACATATGGTTGGGATAGCATGATTTTCTTTTACCCAGGGAGTCAAGTGCATCTAACCTACCGTTGAATTTATTAAAGAATTTATTTTCCTAAGTTAGGATTTAATTATTTATAGTATTTTTCTATAGTTTTAAGAGAGAATGAGAATTATTGTAAATAAGAGAAGGTTTGAGAGTATTTGGGAAGAATTGAGAGAATTTTGGGTTAATTGGATATTATCTAGGAAGAAGGGATTGAGTGAGAGATTTTATGGACCATGAGAGATATTGTGGAGGTTTATTTAGTATCTAGAACCTACTTTGGGTTCAAATCTACTTGTATAAATGTAGGTGAGCCCATGAGACATATAAGTGTGTAAGTAAGTTAAGAGAAGAATGAGAGGCCAATAGTTCTCCCTTAAATATTTTATTTATTAATTAATTATTTCTTATTTTTATATTCATTCTTATTGTGTTAACTAGTTAAATTTTAAGGCCTATGGCCCATATATCAACATTATACACTATTATATTATCTATTAATAAAATTTTCATATAAACTTTACAATATATTCATTCCAAATAAAATATATTATTATTTGTATTATACAATATATTATTTATCTTCTTAAATTATATTTTTTAAATTTTCAAATTTTTAAAACATTTCAATTGGTATAAAATAATGGAAGTGTTTATAAAAATTCAAATTAACTATTACTTCCAATCCAATAATTTTTTTTTTAGAGATTTCAATTAACATATAAATAAAATAAAACTAAATACTATAATACCATATAACAAGTTCATTTATTATAGTACCATCTAAATATATGAAATTTTAGGAAAAATGTAGCATTTAAAACATCTTTAATAAAACCTTCAATACATAAAGAGATACATAAATATAGTGTCGATAGCTATTTTTGAAATATATATTTCAAAAACAATACAATACAGTGAAAAAATAATACAATACAATACAGTGAAAAAATAATATAGTAAAATTTCATAATGTAATCTCTTTTTAATTTCTAAATAAATAATATTATTTTACATATAGCAATCAAATAATTCTTAAATAATAAAAATAAAATTTTCTAATATTTTGAAGATTTTAGAAAAAACCGCAAGACTTTTTAAATGCTAAATAACTCCAGCAAACCAATGCAGTGAAAAAAAATAATTAAAGAATGCCCAAAATTCTCCAAACCTTGAATCAGAGACACTTTAAACTTAAAATAAAATTCAAATTTAAACAACACATAGCACAGACAAGCTCAGATAATGGCATTTATAATCTCAAGATTGAAACTTCATTTCTCCGGCCAAAATGTTCAGTACTAGATAAACTAAGTTAATATCAGAACCATAACCCTTGCAAAGTGGTGAAGTCCATGAACAATTGATTCAATCCCTAGAACAAAAGTTCTTAATTATCCTAGAAATGTGAGGGGATTTTTGATGTATAATTGTCCTTTCCCAGTTGGCAAGCATATACTTGGTGCGTTCTTCACTGCCAAATGCATAACCGAAGCAACGATTACCAATTGCTTTTGGCAATTCATTATGCTCTCGGCTTCAGAGAATCTAGAGAACCTTTTTCTCAAAACCTTTATACTGGATGACCTACCCTATTTCAATTAAACATTATCGATATCCATCACAACCTCATCAGCCGTCCTTTGTTATTGTTTTGCAGGTAGTGTAAGATTGGAACAGATAAATAAGAAAACCATGAAATATAAATCACATCAAAATAATTCAGCAACAGTATGAATAAAATAGCCCGATTCTGTCAAGCAACATCCACAATCAATGCTGATCTGATCTTCTGTACAGTGCCGGTGATCAACGGTAGCACCGCTTGCAAATCTTCCATGGTAGCCCTAGGTGTCGCCGTAGTGGCCAACAATATCTGGAATGCAACTGTCAAAATAGTTCCTCCTTTATGAATATTGCTGAAGTTATTTCCAATATCAAGTCCATCTGGGAGAATTACAAAGCCAGATGGCAAAACAGAAACATGATCAGGTTCACCTCCATGCATCACTGCATTCATGGAAGCCATATCAAAAGGAGCATAGACAATAATAGACCCCCAAGAACCTGTACAACACTCCTGTAAAGTCAATGCTGTCTGACTGGTATTGATACCCTGCAAATATTGAAATAAACAAATTGAGATAGTAATAATAGGGTATAAGATTCATGGCATGAATTGCAAAGATTCATGGCATTGATTGAAAGACAACTCATATTTCTTTCTCATTACTCATTTACTTCTACATATATGGAATAAGTCAATATACAAAAATGTTGTGCAGAATGAAGCTCCAACACTTACATTTGATGCGAGGAGGCTAACACTGTTCCGATGATCTTCTCCCATCACAATGCGGGTTATTTCTTGCTTTGGTTCACCGGTAAAGAGCATATCCCACTGCATTATTTGATCTCGAAATGTTAGCGGTGGCAATTATTTTACGGCAATTATCTTAGTATTATATATAAGTTAATCACTGGATCAATTCTATCTATTAGATATTGGGTGAAGAATAAGTTATTAAACCTGGCTTCGACGTTTCGGATCTTGCAGGAAATTGAATGATTTCTGATGATTAACCGGAAGCCAGACTGAAGTGGTAGCACAGATCACAAGGCCAGGAAACTCGGGGTTCTCCATGTTCTTCCGTGTGGACACTCGAATATCCTCATCACCGTTGTCAGATAACTTAGCCCAGTTGTGAACCGCCGATGGACTCAGACTAGCACAGAAATCACTCGTCATTCGCTGAGCAAGTTTTAGCAAGCTTTGCCGACCTCTGGGATCTGGGAAAGCTGATCCGAGAAATAAGCATTTTTAGATGAAGATAGACTCATAGTAATGGAATATAAATAAATATTTTTGGATGAAAATAGATTCATAGTAATGGAATATAAGGTTGATAGGTAACAAGGTTTACCAGTCGTATCTGCATTTATTTGCACGAGAGCTAGACGTTGGCATTGGTGCTGCAGTGCTGAGAGCCAACGCTGAGATCCAAACGCCAATCCGGAGCTGACCACAGATTGATACATGCAGTCCACACCTCTATGGTCATAATCGATGTGCTCTACCCAGGTAACAATGAAAACCTGTAGGCAAGGAACCATGGATATTAATTCGATAACATGGAATAATTGTTATGAGCAATTACATTTGAACAATTGCCAGGGAGGTCTTGAATTATTAATCCCGATGGCTGCCTCTTGCAATTCACCGGAATTGAGTTCTCCACTAAACTGTCTGCCGAAACATCTACGACGGCCCAGACTCCTGCACCAAGCTGCTGGCAGAACCTTAAGAAATAGAATTCTCTAAGTGGACCAAGCGGTGAGAGAACATGGAGCTCCATATACATCTGTTATGACATTCAGTATTTCTAATTAGATTCTACCTTATGCATCGATAAAGAAATATGTATAATTCGCTTCACAAATAAAATATTTTAGAGACCATTACTAAGCTTTAGAAAAGTAAAAATATTTAAATTTCTAATTCAAAGCTAAAGCGTTTTTAATCTAAATTCCTGGACTTAAATAATGAGAAAATACTTGATTTTCCAATTCAAAGCTAAAATGTTTTTAATCTAATATCCTTGAATTAAATAATGAGGCCTAATCTGATTAGGTATTTTAGAGCACTTCACTTCCCTCTGTAACAATACTCAGATCTGAATAAAAGATTAACATACCAGTTGGAGTTTGCCGTTCATGGTACCCCCTACACCATCGCATAAGACCTCCAAGGTCGTGGCACTGGAAACAATTGACGCGAACATTTCCGAATAACGGTTCTGAATTGTATACGAAAGTTCAGTTAGTTAGTTCAACAGTGTGTACAGTAGCAGTAGTTAGAAATCGATCAAGTAGGCAAGAAGATGAAATGGTGTTGTCACAATCGATGGTTGTTTTCTTACATACCGAATTCATAAGTATCTCCACCAGATCCATGCTATTGATAAGCACAGTGCCAGCATCTCTGCTTCCCTCGGTTCCGTATCCCATCTGTTTCTGACCAATGACCCTTGGGAATTGGCGAAAATATTCGTCATGGTTCAGCGTTTCCTTTATCCCATCGTGAGGACTTTTGATCCAGAAAGGCTGTTGCAGTCGAGCAATTCTGATGAGTTGATCCATGGATGCCACAGCAAGTTCTTTTGCTGAGGATTTGTCGATCCCACTTGGACTTCCGTGTCGGTCTGCAACATCGACAGTGGAAAGGCCGTCCAGGGAATTCAAAGCGGGATTTACAAGATTGATGACACCAGCACTACCAGTTGCCAGACTCAGAGAAGTATCGTGTACAGGAGAAAGTGATGCTCCAGGCAGATTTTCTACAATCGCAGTAACTCTCTGCAACTGCACAATCGGAAAAAGAAACATACAATTATTTTTGTCAAAAAATAATATTCTATAACCCACCAGCACAGTATAATTATTTTAAGAATTTAATGTTGGATAGAACGCTTCCATGAATGTCAAATTGGGCCACTTACAAACCAAAAATCAACACCACGGTCTTTCAATCATATAGTTAGTAATTACAAATCGTTAAAAACGGTCATAAACATATAGCCCACTTCCCACAAGAAAAATCACAATTCCAAAACCAGTTGGGAGAAGGCGGTTTTCCACAATCTCTGAGTTTTCTGCTTACCAATTCGTGCATTAGCAGGATTAATTTCATTTCAGCAGAAAGAAAAACAAATAATTACTACTGAAAGGAAGAACTAAATGACAAATATAAGTTTAAAAATCCTAGCTTAACTTCAAACCAATACCCTGAAACAAAAAATAAGAGTTTGCTTAGTTTTAATAAATGTATGAAACCGTTTCGAACATGAAATGCATCGATTTCATTTGGAAAATTCCCTTCAATATTAATTTCTCAGAGTTAAAGCTAAACTATGTTTAAATGGCAGTGGAAGCAAACCTCATGTTTTAATCTGATGTTCTCCAACCGCAGTTCTTGGTCTTCCAAAGACTTCTCCGTGAGCGTCGCAGGTCCTCCACAATGGCAACAGCTACAGTTCGTCATTGCTTCTTTCATTAAACGATTTTCCATTACAAGTCTTTCATGCTCCTCCCTCAAAGTTGCATTTTCGTGACGCTCTTGTTTAGCCTAACCAATCCAAGAGTTAGCAGATGAGTATCAGGTAAATGAAGTAGAAAGGCAAATAATTCTTAATGACATTGTGCAGACAAAATTGGAAAAATGCATACCTTAACCTGAGTGCGACGATTTTGAAACCAAAACCTTATTTGGCTAGGCGTAACCTGCACCTTTTTGCTAAGTTGTACACGTTGATTTTCGTTAGGATGGGGACATTCCTTGAAAAACCTGTACACAACAAACACAAATGAACTTTATTCGGAAGACTAGCTAGGAAACGAAGCAAAGCAAGAGTAATTTCATAACAAACATAAAACACAAAATTATATTTATCAAGGAAACCATGTAAAACAAGAGTAGTTTGATGACTTACGCCTCCAATTCCTGTAGCTGTTCCGGAGTATGCCTGTGATAAAGCTTCCTTGTTTCACGTTGACTGCTATTTTGATGATCCCCTGGTGGGCTCCTCATCACATCGTCGCTGTCCGACTTACTATCATACTCACCATCTACTTTGGTCTTCCCAAGCTCTCTCCTCATCTCACCTTTTGAATCACCTCCACTTTTCTGTCAAAGATGCCCATCTTAACTATTATAAAAATACCCCTATAGCATCTCTGCCCTATTGATAACACACTAATTCAAGACTTCTACTCTCATTACAATTCAAAATTTCAGGACATACCAGCTTCAAAGAAAGCTCTGGAGTGGAGTTTCCCTTGGCCATATATGTATGTTCAGTATCTGTTAAGGACAATCAACCACTGCATCATTAGACATGTCATTGGATGAAATACCAGAAAATGGTATTTTATCTCAACTTATTATATTAATATCACAGCACCAACCATAGCCAAGCTACCAAAACTAAATGTCATTGCTTGACAACCAAAATCGATGCTGTGTGTGTCGCACAATCTGTTAGTTCCATTTTCATGTCATCTACCAATTGCAAGAAGAAAGGCCACCAAACTAAGTTCAGAACTGAATTCAGACTGTATTAAGTTCGGAGAACATTTAAATTCATTAAACAAATATTTAAATTAAGCAAATATCGTCGCTTTTTTATTATTTTCTTTTCATAATATTATAAAGATTTTTTATTAAAAATACAATATTCGTAAGAACATGATTATAACTTACTAGATCTGTGATTCAAAGCTCCAAAAAAAACCAGTTTTTTCACTACATCACTACCTATCTTCATTAAGGAAGCTCAGTTTATCCAAGAATTCACTTTAAACATGTTAAACACACATGGACAGCAAAGACTAGGAAAGATAAATCAGTGAGTCTATTTTTTATTAACATCAGATATACATTTATAGTACAATATGTGACTCTTGGGTTTCAGATCCCAAGGTCTCTTGGACTGCTTTTGTCCATTCGACTTCCACACTAACCCAATTAAGATTAGGTGTCCAACAAAACAAAAACATTTAAGCTAACTCTATTATTCTATCTCCTGTTCCTTTCTCTTTCATAATATTCATAAAATTTTCTTAGTCAAAAAACAGTATTCCTATTTAAAAAATAAATAAAAATATAAAACTCATTAGATCTAAGAGCCAGAACGCCAATTTTTTTTACATCACTGAAGTTCAGACCATCCAAAGATTCACTTTAATCAAAAGCTACATAAAAGTCATTTGATCTCTCATTCAAACAACCAACTTTTTTCACCTATCCTCACTAAAAATATTCAGACTAACCAAAAAAAAATTATTTTACAGAAAAACAACCTAAAAGTCATCTGACCATTGATACAGAGAGCCAAACATCCAGCTTTTTTCACTCCATTACCATCTATCTTAACTAAGCGAGTTCACTTTAAACAAAAACAATATAAAACTCATTTGATCTCTGATTAAAACAACAAACAACCAGCTTTTATTTTCTACATCACTGCCTTTTTTTACTAACAAAACTCAGACTACCCAATGATTGTCTGGATGGTTAAAAGTGGCGGGAATTCAGATAAAAAAATTCAAAAAATCTTGTAAATGCAGTGTTTGAATCATGTTTTTATGATGGAAATTATAGATTCAGCATCATAAAAAATGTCTAAAACACTTAAAATTGTGAATTTTAACACTTTTTATTTAGATTTATAAAAATCCCTCACTAATTTTTTCAAAATATAACGAAAATTTCCATAACTAACATTAAAAAAAAGCATCATTTTAGATTAAAAACATATAAAAATAACTATATGAATATTTTAACAATAACTCAAAATCAATGGCTTCAAGTACTTACAAAGGAATTGGGTTTATTGGTTTTGAGACTTTAACTATAAAGATGTTTTAATTCTATTAAAAAAATATAAATTTTAAAATGAAAATGATTTAAATTAAATCAATACAAATAATTTACTTTTTATCATTTTCTTTTTCATAATATTCATAAAGTTTCTTTATTTAAAAAATCAATATCTTTATATTTTATAAAAACAATATAAAACTCAGTTAATCCTTAATATAAAAAGCCAAACAACCAGCATTTTTACCCCAGTCACTACCAATATTCACTAAGAAAGCTCAGGCTACCCGACCATTCACCATCAACCCTGGGTATCCATAATCTCGCGCCCCATTCACAACAACACTGGAACAGAAGATTCTTGAGGAGGCTTTTGCACTTTCTGTCCGATTGGACAGCCTCACAGGTTTTATAAGTATGAGCTGGGTTACATAGAGCAAATGGACTTTATATAAATATATATTTATTGGGTATTGTTGTTTATCTATAAGTAGTTATAAGAATATTTTAACCTATTTAGACAGTTAATTGAGCTTATTGGTTTTGATATTTTTATAAAGCAATTGTTTATTTTAAGCATATATTTCACTTGTTTTCACTTTGATCGTTAAGTAAGTTAATTTTATTTTATTTTTAAAGAGAATATATTCATGATGTAATAAAATCTATTACAAAAATGTTAACTAATCACGTCACACAACTTAAATCGATTACTTATATTTTATTAAATATTTGTATGTGACTTTAGTTGCAATTTCTTTTACAATTTTATAATATAATGCATTATATACCAAATGATTATTAAACTATTAAAAATCAGATTGTATGTATGTGCCGTTTTAAAGTATACTATATTATTTTCCGTATTAATAATAAGAAATTTTATGTGTAAATATTAATGTAATTATTATCATTAAAAAAATTTTATATATCTAAATAATAATATTAAAAAAACCATAAAACTTTCTAATTTACTCAAAATATAAATAACATTGAATAAACAAAATTTCATAATAATAAAATTGAAAAATTAATTCAAAATAAAAATGATATAAATAACATTGAATAAACAAAATTTCATAATAATAAAATTGAAAAATTAATTCAAAATAAAAATGGGAAGATTGTGACTCCAAAATCATGTTATGCCTTTCTCATTAAGGACCAAAAAAAAACATGAAAATCCCTTATTGTCGTGGAAGAAATTGTGAAAACCAAAATGTGTTGCAATAGCTTGTCTCCTCCAATGATGTATTTTGGGAAACGTTGTTCCAACTAGAGACAATCTAAACCAACAAGGGATTATAAGGTTGATTTGGTTTCCCTTATGTAGAAGTCTAATGAATAGTTAGACACTTCTTCCTTCTCTCTCATTTTGCACTAGTTGTGTGGTCATTTGTTATAATCTATCTAGGTATAACAATTCAATGGCAAGGTGGTTCCTATTTGCATGCATGGGAGAATTGGGGCAACTTTGCGAACCCAAAGAAAAATAATTGTTTTCCCTTGCTAATCTCTCGAGGAATATGGCTTGGGGGGGACATAGATGTTTTCCAAGACAAGGCATCTATTTCAAACAAGGTGTTGCACAATCCTTAGTCACCTTCTCTATGATTTTTTATTTAAACTCTCTTCTTTCTAACATCTCTAAGAAATCCATTCATTATTCTTTTCCATAGGCTTATTTCCATGACTCCTCTCTTGTTGGGGAGCATGTGGAGGCAGGGTTGTTCTCTTTATTTAGCCTCTCTTCTTCCTACACTTAACATCTCTAAGAAATCCATTCATTATTCTTTTCCCTAGGTTTATTTTCATGACTCCTCTCTTGTTGGGGAGCATGTGGAGGCACGGTTGTTCTGCACTTGTCACAAAATCATTCTTTCATGCTGATAAGTGGATTGGGACAGGGAACAAATAAATTTTCTGAGCTTATGAGTCTAAAAATTATTAGCTTGTTTGCTACTAAAAAGAAAGTTAGATAAATTCAAATTTTTTGGGACATAGAAAATGTTATAAATTGGTTCAACAATCCGTACATGCAACATGCACACACTCTACCCCATGTTAGAAATAAATTTATTAAAGCAAATTTTTATACTATTACTTATTGAATGATGAAGAGCATGCATACTTCCACCTACCCTACATAGAGTGCATACTTCCACATACCCTACATAGACGGCATGCATAGTGGACAATAATCTATGATACTTCTGGGATATGTATGGATGTATATATATGTTTGGATACTGTCCTAACTCCTGTAGATTTGTTTATCAGCCATGAGCGGTTGCTCTTTTAGTGCAACACATGAGAATTCATAATGTAATTTTCATTTTTAAGGTAGGGTAATATTTTTTTTGTTTAGGAGAGAAAGAAAGATTGTTAAACATTTAAATCAATTCATTACAATGAGTTTGTTAACTTAAACAACATTGAAATTGATTCAAATTAAATAAAAAATATTTAATTTAAATCAATATAAGGAGTTCGGTAAACTTCAATTTAATCTAATTATTATTATTATTTAAAAAAATAAAACACAAAAGAAAAAATAGAAAGTTTATAAAATATTTAAATTGGCTTAAAAGATAAATAAAATCTAAGGTCCTAAAGTTTACAATAATAGCAGAGGACCTTCCTTTTGAGGAAAAGAATATGGCGACAGTTTCAAATACCCAGGGTTCCATCCTTTTGAGGAAAAGAATATGGCTACAGTTTCAAATACCTGGGGTTCCATTTAAAGCCAACTCATATAGAAATCAAGACTAGTTCTGACTGGTGGATAAAATTGGGAACATGATTAAATGCTGGAATTACAAATGGTTATCATGAGAAAGAAGGCTAGTTTTGATCAAATCTATCATTATGGAAATCCCTGTCTATTGGTTGACAGTAATATGGGTGCCCAAAAGAATTCTTGCAAGAGTAAGAAAAGCATGTAGTAGATTTTTGTGGGTGCTATAGCTCAAAAGAGGATCCTGTCCTCCATTGGGTGGCATGGGAGAAAGTGGGAAGACCGAAGGATTGGGGAGGGTAGGGTATAAAATACCTCACATATTTTGGCTAATCTCTAGCAACAAAATTTGGATGGAGGCTCCTAACAAAGGAAAATATGAAGATGTTGGTGGTAAGAATAACATACATTGATCTAACTCCAACGAATGAGTGGATTAGAAAGTCAGACAAGAAAAATTTGCAAGAGTTTGTGGTATGGAAGGAAAGTATGGACTCAATTAAGAAAATTGTGCAAGGGCTCTCCTAGAAGGTGGGTAACGAAGAGCAAGTAAGAGTTGGGCAAGACCCATGGGTGGGCTGTAACGAAGGGTTTTCCCTCTCTCCAAGCATCATCGACCACTTGAAATCAAGAGGGGAGTTTAATTTGAGTCAAATAAAAGGTTGGGCACTCAACAATCTAGCAACAAGCATGGTTATCCGAAGGAGATTTACACCTTGACCCATAATCAGAGGAGGAATGACATAATTTTACCAAGGAACTTCATAGATCGAAGGGTTCATTCTCTCACTAGTAGTTACTCTCCAAAGTATGGTTATAACTATCTTATGTCCAAGAAGGGATGGGAAAATATGGAGTGGTGGGCAAAACCTATCTTGAAACTAAAATGTCCAACCAAAAAAAGAATGTTTTTCTGGTGTATACTAAGGAATAAGGTTCCAACATGGGACAATCTCTAGAAGAGATCCAAGATGGGACTGGGTTGGTTCTCTTTGTGCGGGAAAGATGAAGAATAAAATCAACATTTATTTCTGAAGTGTCCTTTCAATAGAGTTGTATGACTCGAGACTTTGATGTTGTTAAACAAATCCCAGATATGGAACAGAGAAAATATTAGGTAGTTGTGGCAAAAATGGTGGATGGAACCTTGAGAAATTTACCTCTAATAATAGCATGGGGCACTTGGTTGGCCCAGAACAAGAGAATTTTCAAGGATCAGAACCCATCTCATGAACACATTGTGATTGAATGTGCTGCCATCTATGAAAGTATACCTATACCAATCTCGAAATCAAATGTTAGGGGGAATAGGGAGGAACATATTAGGGGAAATATCCCTTAGGCTTATTTCAATGGGGCCTCTGATCAATGGAATATTTGTGGGGTAGGAATTCTAATTCATATTAATTCTCATAGGTGCTTGAAAGCCTCAGTGAGGCTAGAAGCAAGAACACACAACTATGCTGAACTACAAACCTTAAAACTTCTTCTTTGCTGGTTTACATAGCAGGGACTAAGATCAGTTTAGATTTTCGGTGACTCTTAGAATGTCATCAAATGGTTTAATTGAGAGTACAAATGTCAAAACTATATGTTATCTCCTTTGTCAAAAGAAGCCTTAAATCTTAAACAACATTTTATTTCTATTACTGTGTGCCATATTTACGAGGAACAGAACTCAGTAGCAGGCCTCTTATCTAAGCAGGGTTTGCAACATGTTATCAACAACTTGTGCATAAAAGAAATAGAAAATGAAGTGATCCGTGTGTCGAATCATCCTCCCTTTGTGCCTTAAAGTACATAACAGTGCTAGCCCATGCTTTTAGGCTTTTGTATTTTGTTTGATTACAATTACAGTTTTATGTTTTATACAGTTTGTCTACAAGTTTATGCAAACTATCATACCTGTTTATGATTTTATGCAGACTATCATACCTATTTATGATTTTTTGTTCTAAAATAGTGGAAACAACATCAATTGTCACTTTTTCCTCTTTAGGTTGTTTTCCTCATAAGAGGAGGCCCATGAATTCGAATGAGTGCTCAATTTTTGCATACCTTGAGATGGAAAAGTATTTGTTCTTCCTTACCCACTCAACTTAACACTCTATGTTTAGATGATAAACATACAATCTATAGAATGCTTAAATGCATATATTATGTAACATTTTATAGCTTTAATAGAAATTTTAATTTTTTCTTTGGAAAAAAAGAAAGAAATTAAAAATTATAAAACATTCAAGTCAAATAAAAAATATAAATATAAATATAAATTTTTGTAACGAAAAAATGTGATTCATTATTAAAGAAAAATTCTTCTAGATAAATCACATAAGGTTTTAGGAGCATGCATTTCAAACCCCTACTGAGGTTCATCACCAGGAAAAAGATGAACCTGAGTAAGAGTTCGAAACGAGGTTCATCACCATGAAAAAGATGAACCTAAGTAAGAATTCCGAACGAATCGATCCTAAAACTTGATGTAATTTCTTGAGAAGAGATCGCAACAAGTTTTAGGAGCATGCATTTTGAACCCCTATTGAGGTTCATCACCAGGAAAAAGATAAACCTGAGTAATTGTTCAAAACGAGGTTCATCACTAGGAAAAAGATGAACTTGAGTAATAGTTCAGAATGAATCCATCCCAAAACTTGATGTGATTTATTAAGAAGAGTTACGCTTTAGTGAAAAAAGTTAAAAATATAGACTCAAAATAAATGTAAAATCAAAAAATGTAATTCATTTAAGAAAAAAAATTACATTAAATCAATACAATGGAATTCAAAAGTCTAAATATAATATAATTATTATTAATAATTAAAAAATATCAATAATGAAATGTTCATAAAATCAATAAATTGATTCACATCATAGGTAAAAGTAAAATTATTACATTTTATAATAATAAACATGGAAAGAGCTAACAACAACATACATGGAAATTAAAGAGCCCAAAGAAGAACTAATGGCCTAGCATGTACAACTATTAGATTCGGAGGTTCCTACTTGGGTAGAGGTTTGAATTCCTTGGTTAGAGCTTGAAGAAACCAATACGTCTTAGGAGTGTCCATAGTTTGAAGAAACCAATCTCTCCACACAGTGGACCTTTCTTGACGCCTTAAATACTTACTCGAAAGGTTCTATTATGATGTAACCAAAGTATGGATGAGATTCTCCTTCTCTGCAAGGGATTTCACCTAATTATAGATGGTCATCTAAATCCCTTAGAAACAACTCTGCTGAAAAACCACAACAAGCATCACTAAGGAGGCCTAGATGAGCGAAATGAAACCATATAATTCTTATGACTCAACCATTATTAATATGTACAGTTTTTTTTTTTTTAATCTAGAATAATTGGTAACGAGATGCACAGTTTTTTTTTTAATCTAGGGTAATCGGTAACTGGTGAGAGCTATCCTGAATAGCCCCCAGGATCAAATCCAACTGGCTGCCACTATAAGCCTAGGCTAGGTGCCACTATTCTTATGACTGAACCATTATTAATATGCACAGTTTTTTTTTTAATCTAGGATAATCGGTAACTGGTGAGAGTTATCGTGAACAAGCCCTAGTGAGAGTTATAGTGAACATTAATATGCACAGTTTTTTTTTTAATCTAGGATAATCGGTAACTGGTGAGAGTTATCGTGAACAAGCCCTAGTGAGAGTTATCGTGAACAGGCCCTAGTGAGAGTTATCATGAACACGCCGAGGCCCTGGTGAGAGTTATCGTGAACAAGCCCTAGTGAGAGTTATCGTGAACAGGCCCTAGTGAGAGTTATCATGAACACGCCCAGGCCCTAGTGAGAGTTATCGTGAACAGGCCCTAGTCAGAGTTATCATGAACACGCCCAGGATCAAATCCAACTGGGTGCCACTATAAACCTAGGCTAGGTGCCACTATTCTTATGACTCAACCATTATTAATATTGATAGTTACCGATTCACCATGTGGTTAAAAAAAATATGCACAGTTTTTTTTTTATCTAGGATAATCCGTAACTGGTGAGAGTTATACTGAACAGGCCCAGGATCAAATCCAACTGGCTGCCACTATAAACCTAGGCTAGGTGCAACAGCTTATCTGAACAGGCCCAGGATCAAATCCAACTGGCTGCCACTATAAACCTAGGCTAGGTGCAACATCGTGCAAGCTGCACACAATAGCAATTAACTTATGCCTCAACAAGAGCCATCCACTAGTAATTAACTTATACCTCAACAAGAGCCATCCACTCCCGGTAGCCTTCTTTTCTAGCCAAGACACAACAGCCCATATACTCAATGAGATTTGAACCTCCATCTCATGGATTTCACACAAAAAAACTTACCCTTAAACCCCATATCACTATATAATATGCACAGTTTTTACTATCATGCATATCAGGACTCTAAGAACCACTTTTGATTTCTAAAATAAGCATGGTTAGCTATACTCTTGAACCATCTGAAAACCGTTTCTACTCTCATGCATATCATGACCCTGAGAACCACTTTTGACTTCTAAAATAAGCATGGTTAACTATATTCTTGAACCATCTGAAAGCCACTTTTGTTTTCTGTAATAGGCATGGTTAGCTATATCCTTGAACCGCTTAGATATTATTCCTGACTGCTTTTCATACGTGATTTCCTTTTAGAAAAAACTTGAATTGAACTATATATATATACTTTAAATTATAAATAAAGAAAGAAAGAAATTGAAAATGTTAACCCAAATGGAAAATTTGTAAAACATTTAAATTTGTTTCGGATAAATTCAGTAAAACAAATTTACATTCTCTTTCGTAATATTCATAAAATTTTCTTAAAACAGTGTTAAACTATTTTTTCTTAAAACAGTGTAGAACTTACCTGATCTGGGGTTCAAACAGCGGAAGGGCGAACTTCTTTCACCACCTCGCAGTCAATCTTCGCTAAAGATGCTCGGACGACCAAACCTCTGATCCCCGGTTCAAACAGCGGAAAAACGAACTCCCTTCACCACCTCGCAGTCAATCTTCGCTAAAGATGCTCGGACGACCAAACCTTCGCTAAGGAAGATCGCCGAACCCAACAGTTCGCAAAATATGGCAGGTGATTCTTAAGTAAGCGTCTGCACTTTTTGTTCGGATGGGTAAGCCTCACAGGTATTTATATGTGTGAGCCGCGTTCCATAGCGGCCTAGGTTATTAAAAAATATATATTTTTAAAATTTGATATTGTTATTTACGAAGAGGTAGTTTTAAAGAGTTTATTTACAATTAAAGGTTAATAATGTTTTGCATGTGTTTAGGCGGTTATGGAATATTTTTTTTGAATAAATTGAATTTGAATCATTTTGTTAATATGACGTGTAATACTCTTTGTTCATTATCAAAGTTGAAATTTTGTTCATACTGGCGAGTTTTTTTTTTTTAAATCTAAAAATAAAAAAAATTAAATAACTATATAAAATATTTAAATAATATCGTTTTATAAAAAAACCCTGCAAATAAATTAGATCCCTCTGAGCTCATGTTAGATAGCTGTTTAAGATGGATCTATGCTAGTTTAATTATTTTAGGGTTTGAAGTTTTTGTTCCCAAATTTTTTTAGGCCAAGTAACAATTTTTTGTTACTTAAAATGTATTTTTGACTTGCAAGTATGGATTGACTACGTGAACACCTTGAGCACTAGGATTGCAGAGAGTTCACAACTCAAACTTTGAATTTCAATGAATCCTTCCCCGATTTTGGGAAAATTTAACTGAAAAGTATATGAGAATACTTATCACAAGTAGAGTCCCGATGTTTTCAATTAATTACCTCAACTCCAATACTTATCACAAGTAGACCAAATTGGTGTATGAGAATACTTATCACAAGTAGACTCCCGAGGTTTTGAATTAATTACCTCAACTCTAATACTTATCACAAGTAGATTCGCGACGTTTTCAATTAATTATTATTATTATTATTATCTAATTTTAAAGTAAAGCGACGTTTTCAATTAATAATTATTATGATTATTATCCAACTTTAAAGTAACGCCAAGCAAGACACCAAATTGGTGTATGAGAATACTTATCACAAGTAGACTCCCCAGGTTTTGAATTAATTACCTCAACTCCAATACTTATCACAAGTAGACCAAATTGGTGTATGAGAATACATATCACAAGTAGATTCCCCGGGTTTTGAATTAATTACCTCAACTCCAATACTTACCACAAGTAGACCCCCATCTTTGTGGGAAGGGACCCACCTCAACTACAATAATTATCACAAGTAGACTCCCCAAGTTTTGAATTAATTACGCCAATACTTATCACCAGTAGACTCCCCGGCTTTTGAATTAATTACTTCAATACTTATCACAAGTAGACCCCATGCTTGTGGGACAAGGGACCCACCTCAACTCCAATACTTATCAGACCAACCATCATACATACTCTGCCCCCTCTGGTTTTGAACATGTGACCTCTCAAGAGGAAACACATGCTCTTAATCATTAGGCCCACTCAAGCTGTATAATCTCTTGATTCTTAATAGAGTTAATTTTATTTTAAATTGCCTATTTAAAAAATAATATTACAATATTATTGATCCCAGAGGTGCTTCTAGCCCAGTATGGCAGAGATGTTGTAATCTAATACTTAACATTTTGACTATGTCAAATTAAAGGGGGAAATTATACCAAACTAGATCCATCTCTTTTCACTCTAAAATGTTTATTAGATATTTGGTCCCGCTTAATACTTATTAGATATGGAGTTAAAATCGATGTACGCAAGTTTATTTCTTCAATAAAATTTATTTCAAAAATTGTAATACCCTATTTTTTGTAATAACAATTTAAATTAATCACTTATACCTTATTTAATTGGCATCCTTATTCAATTTCTTTTCCAAATTACTTTCCCAACTAAGTTAATTGAAAATTTTATTAATTTATTAAAGTCAGATTAATTATTAATATTTTAATAAATAATTATATTTATATTAGAATTTAGTAATATTTTGAAAGTTAGTTAGATTGTTTATAAATAAGTAAACCACATCTCGTCAATAGAATGACTTTTTCGTTTTTTACTAAATTTGGTGGAATGACTTTTTCATTTTTTACTAAATTTGGTGGAAATTTTTGGAAATATTGGTTATAGCTATTAAGTTTCAAAAGTTTTGGTGTTGGGTTTTTGAGTGAGCTAGATCCATTTGGACCATTGAAAAAAATTCAAAAACTAATAATTTTAGATTAAAGAAAAAATTAAAAAAATCATTTTTTACTTGTTTAGACAAGTTTGATAGTTGATATAAATATTTTTAAAAAATAATTATTCTAGGCATAGTCTAAAAGTTTGATAGTTGATATAAATATTTTTAAAAAATAATTATTCTAGGCATAGTCTAATTTATAAGAGAAATGACTTTTTTCACGATATTTTTTCTGGCTAATTTTAATCAAAATCGGACAAAGATTTTTAAAAACTTGAGTTTGAATTGTTTAATCTACATAATTTGGGAGTTAAATATATTTTTTAATTTTATTAAATCATTTTTATTTAAATTAACTCTTACTATAGTAGGTATATTTGGTTGAGTTGTTGAGATACTTTCTCAACATCCAATCTTCTTGTTTTGGAATTAGTTGGATCTCACTAGCACCATTAATATGTTATGTATCTGTGTGATTTGTAGAGTCTAATAGAATTTTTCCTTTGTGTGTGCATCTTTAGGTTTTTCTACTTGGTATTAGAGTTCCTAGCTCTGGGTTTACTCCTCACAGAGGGCCCAGGTAGATATCAAAGAAGTTTGAAACTATGAGGTGACCAAACTCTTTAATTTCTAGCTAAGAGACAAAGCTTTAATTATAGCAGTGTGAATTAGTAGGAAACATGGAATATTTATAATGGAGAGTGGAGTGAAGCGATGATAATCGTTCCATAGTAAAGTTGTAAGAAGCAACAGGTTTTTGTGGATCGCTCAACATGTTCTGCAATTGCTTCAACAACATACTTGGCCAGTCAACTTGACCTATGGTTCATAATGCACTGTTTAGACTCCATTGAATTACACAAAGCATCTCCACTAGCCTCTGCTCTTTCGGTGTCGTCCTTATCATATTGCAGCATACCACTGTTTAGTGACCATGCGTTCATGTCTTATGGAACCATGTACTAATAGTTACACCAATTCATAGGGAGACATTCTCTATGAGATTGCAACATGATACTATTGAGGCAAGAGCACTAGCTTTCAAAGAAAGGATAAATGCCTTGACTTTTTTTATCGAGAAATTTTGGTTTATCTATTATAAAACCATTGGGAATTGTTGACACCTAATCATTAGGATTGGGTGAGCAATTGTAAATAATATAAATAGTAAATAATGGAAAATGAAGAGCCATCGGGAGGTGAAGCCTAGGAGTCACTCCCTCCTCTATATAACCATGAGTAATCTTAATGAATAAACATAATTCATTTGAGGAGTTACCTCCTGACATGTCATGGTATCAAAGCGAGTCTCTATTTTTAGTTTTTTTCTCCTATGAACTCCCTCTTTTCTCTTCTCTCTATCAACTTCAATTGGACAGACCGTCCTCCACATTCAATGCACAATTGAATGATCTCTATAATTATTGCAAAGATTTAAGAGTTAACCTTTTGTTGAATCACTCTCATAGAAGCTTTGCATTTGCGTGGTGTGGAAGTGTTGGAACATTGGTTAAAATATTGTGGAGAGGATTTGCAAACAGTTGGTGAGACCGTTGAAGATGGTGAGCTTCATAAAAACCTAGAGGTGTTGCATTGGATGGTAAGATTGCAATATTTATTCTGCATTGAAGGTGTTTCGTAAGTCCTTTTTTCACGAATGGAATCCATTAACATTGAATAAGTTTGATGGTTGATGGAATATATCGTGAATGCATAAACCTTTTTGATAGTGTACATAGTGGTATATAACATCGCCTCTCCTTTGGTTGTTGCATCATTCATACCTCTCCCAAATTCCAGTTTTTATAATCCATGTTATGTAACTCTCCCTCCAAACTGGAAGCGTGGTCCTTGGTAACTTCTCGGTTGTGAAAATTTCCATTACATGGTATATCCTCATCGTCACCTCCCCATACTGGTTTCATATATACTATGTCTTGTGTGCCATAAGGTATCAACCGCCATACCACACTCCACAAACATCCCCAATCTAATTACCATACCACTAGTTGCCTTCTCCCATCGTGCCTCTTTCTTAGTCATATGCTCCAGAATACCTCCAAACTGCCTCCTCCAATATCACACAACTAATACCTCCTCCCACACAGCTAATACCACCTCCCCTCAAAACACATCGGTCATATGTTGACTTCTCCATATAAACGACCTCTCCACAATGCCACCCATCCTCCTTGCATCCACCTGTTGTAAATACTTTACTGTGTGCTGTCGTTGAATAATGCAGGTATCCAATCCAACTCTTGGTTTTAATACATTGTGTTGTTAATACTTTATGACATTGAATAATATAGGTATCCAAATCATGGGGCCTGAACCCTCCCCTCACATAAGCCCTCCCCCATACTCCCTTCCCCATATACACTCTCCCTATATACACCCTCCCAATATACACCTCCCACAAATAATACCTCTATTTTAATATATCATAGTGCATTTTTTCCACATATTATGAGAAGAGGTGCAATTTCTTATAGTTTATTGGTAGTAGACGTACTTTTTTTTGACAGTACACATATTTTAAAATGCATTCATTGATATCTGTTGTGGGAGTGGTTCTCACCGAGAAGGATAACTATCTTGAGTGGTCTCGAAAGCTCAAACACACTCACATTTTCAATGAGTTGTGGAAAGGAGTTTGTGTAGGGGAAGGAGATAATGAACGTGCAAAGCCTACCTCAGACAAGGAATTATCCATTTGGGAAAACAAGAACAAAAAGGCTTATGCATTGATTGCAGCGTCTGTAAATGAAGAGGTGAGTCACCATATTTCACAATTTGCAAATGCTTTTGAAGCCTTACATAAGTGGAATGAAGTCTATGACTCGCACTCTGAACTTGAATTTGTCCAATTAATGATTAAATTGCTCAGTCTTGAATTAAAAGATGATGATCCTCTTGCTTTGGCATTAGAAGTAAGATCTATTATGCACAATATCAAAGTCACTAATGTTGAACTATGCATTCCTCTTACAATGTTTGTCAAGGCACTTTATCCCACTTATTCAAATTATATTGAGTCATTGCAAGAAAATGGAAACCTCAAAGAGATTACCTTTGACTCCCTTGTTAAAAAAAGTTGTTGAGAGAGAGAAGGATTTTTTGAAAAGATAGCTCCTTAATATTCTGAAGAAGTTGTATGTCTTGCACATAGAAAGAAGGACCATGCTCAAGATTCTTCTAGAGAAAGAGGTGGTCAAAGAGGAAGAAGAAGAAGAAATTCCAAAGGCAAGGGGGGCAGACACTCTCAAGGAGAAAAATATGATCTTCATTGCATATGTTGCAGTAAAGATGGATCACATGATGCATCCACATGTAAGTTACCTTGGGACAAAATTGAGCAGGAAAGAAATCAAGCCAAAGGTAAAACCAATGACAAAGAGAAAGTTAAAGCACCTGAATCCACTCACTATGTTGTGGAACATTGTAATATTGGAGTAACCGAAGACTTGTTTAATGCTTCACTTGCTTCTTGGAAAAATGATTGGTTGCTTGATTCAGGAGAAACTTTCCACCTAACTTTTAGAAGAGATTTTCTTGAAGAATTTACTGACAATGTTGATGGAGTAGTATACTTTGCAGAGAAATTAAAACTCAAGCCATCATGGTTTGGCACAATCAGGCTTAAATTTCTTGGTCTTCCGGACTTTCTTCTAAATGATGTTTTATATCTCCCACAACTGAGGAGAAACTTGTTTTCCTTGGTCCACATCTTCTAGCAAGGAAACTCCATTCATATGTTTGATGGCAAGGTTGAGGTGAGAAAATCATCAGACCACTCACTTTTCATGACGGGGATAGAAGAAGAAAGACTTTTGAAGCTGCAAGGTAGCTCTTCTCATGCACAAAATTTCTCATACAATTCTCATTACGATGAAGGTACATTTCCATCAAGTATTTTATGGCATGCTATATTTGGACACTTGAACTATGAAAACCTTCGCTTGTTGAAGAAAAATGGTGTTACTAGTTTTCCTACAATTCCTAGGAAACTTAAGCAATGTGATGCTTTTATTCTAGGAAAGCATAGCAAACCATCTTTTCATGATTCACATTCTAGAGCACATATAAAACTTGAACTCATTCATTTATATTTATGTTGTCCAATGCCTATTCCTTCTACAAATGGAAATAAATATATGATGACATTTATTGGTGACTACACTAGAATGTGTTGGGTTTATTTACTTAAGAACAAATCTGATGCTCTTCAAACATTCAAGAAATTTCATACATGGATTGAAACTGATGCACAATCTCATCTTGGCTCTATTCACACTAATAATGGAAAAGAATACACTTCAAATGAATTTGAAAACTACCTTCGCTAGCATGGGATCAAACATCAAATAATTGTGCATTGTAATACCCAATAGAACGAAATAGCTGAAAAAATGAATAGGAAAATCTTAAATATGGTACGTTCCATGATGTTTTTCAAGAATGTAAAATTGATGTTTTGGGCTGATGCAGTTCTATGTGTTGTATATGTAAAGAATAGATGTCCATCTAATGCTATTAGAAACAAGACTCCTTATGAAATGTGGTATGGCCACATTCCTTTGGTAAAGCATCTCAGGGTCTTCGATTCCACCTATTATGCCTTGATACCAAAGGTAAAAAGAAACAAACTTGGTGTAAGGAGTCGTAAGTGTATCTTCTTGGGGTATTCAAATGCCTCCCAAGCATATCGTCTCTATGATGAATTTAATAAGAATTTTGTTGTATCTAGAGATGTAATCTTCCTTGAATCTTCTAAAGATGACAATGTTTTTGAGCAACAACTTGATCCCTTGGATAGATTCAGTCATGAAAAATCATTTGCTGAATTTCATAATTGAAGGGGGAATTCCTATATTAGATCATTCTGTGGAATCTTCTTCTGAAGCACTCTCTCCCCCACATGAAGCTCCAACCACTGATGATACTTTGATTGATGTGATTGACAGAATTGGGAGACTAAATATTGATTTAGTCCCAAATTAGTTAACTGAGCAGCCTGTACCATCTGAGAAAGGTCTCCCAACATAGATAACAAAGACACTTGAAAGTGTTCATCCTTATGAGGTTGGAAAGACAGGAACAAGAAATTCAACCAGGCAAAATGAAGGTGATGTAGATGATTCAGATTCACTCGTTGATATGGATGTTTCTTATTATTGTGAACTGAATTTGGCTACAGATTTTGAACCAACTTCCTTCAAAGAAGTCACTTCTCATGATGAATGGAAAAAAGCGATGCAAAAGGAGTAAGATGCCTTGATAAAGAATGGCACTTGGAAGTTGGTTGATCCTCCATTGGGAACCAAACCAATTGGCTGCAAGTGGGTCTACAAGAACAAGTATAAATTTGATGGCTCACTTGACAAGAACAAACCTAGGTTTGTGGAAAAAGGTTTTTCACAGAAGGAAAGGGTCGATTATGAGGAGACTTTTTCCCCCATAGCGAAATGGGCTACCATCCAGACACTCTTTGCCTTGGCAGCTCAAAACGATTGGAAATTCCATCAAATGGATGTAAAAAATGCTTTCTTGAATGGAGATCTAAAAGAAAATGTTTTTTTGTCCCAACTAGAAGGATTTGTTGTGAAGAGATGTGAACATAAAGTATGTAAACTTGTGAAATCCATGTATGGCCTCAAGCAAGCACCGCAATCCTAGTATGAAAAGTTAATTGAGTATCTTCTGAAACTCAACTTCAAACATTATGATATTGATGATTCAACTTTTTTTGTCAAGAAAGTTGTCAAAACAATTGTATATCTTGTGGTATATGCAGATGATATTTTTATGATAGGGAACCATGTGAGATACATTTCATCCATAAATAAGGAATTGATGAACAGTTTTGAAATGATTGACTTGAGCTATGTTCACTACTATATTGGTATTGAAGTAACTCAACATCTGAAGCATATATTCCTCTCTCAAAATAAGTACATTGGAGATCTGTTAAACAATTTTGGCATGGCTGAGTGCAATCCTTCGACTTCTCCAATGGAACATAACTTAAAGCTCACAAACATTGAAGGAAAAGAATTTAAGAAAGCAAAAAGGTATAGACAACTTGTAGGAAGTCTCAACTACCTGACTACTACCAGATTAGATATTTCATTTGTTGTTGAAATCCTATCCAGTTTTATGAAAAATCCTTGTGAGGGACATTGGCCTGCTGCAAAAATAGTTCTAAAACACTTGAAGGGAACCTGAGACTTTGGACTCAATACACATAGGTGGGCGACTTTAGATTGATTGTATACTCTAATTCAGACTTCGATAGAGAAAAATAAACCAGGGTATCTAATTTAGCTTATGCTATGAGTCTTGGATCAGGAGTTGTCTCCTGGAGATCACACAAACAATTAGTTCCAACAGATTCCACAATAGAGGTAGAATATGTGGCAGCTATTGATGCAACTAAATAAATTGTGCAGCTCTAGAAAATTTTGGAATATTTGCATGTAAAACAAGTACATTCAACTCCACTCATGATTGAAAACACCTCTCCAATAAAGTTGGACAAGAGCCCAAAGTTCCATGATCGAACAAAGAACATCAATACAAAATACCATTTGATTTGACATCATGTTGAGGCCAAGACAATCCATCTACACCATTGGTCCAGTAATGAGTAGATTGCAAACATCTTCACTAAAGTGCTTGGAAGAGAAAAGTTTGGAAGATTCAGAATGATGCTTGGACTCACCAACATCCCTTAAGATTAAGGCGGGGAATGTTGACACATAATCATTGGGATTGGTGAACATTTGTAAATAATGTAAATAGTAAATAATGGAAAATGAAGAGTCATCGGGAGCTGAAGCCCAATAGTCACTCCCTCCTGTATATAACCATGAGTAATCTTAATGAATAAATATAATTCAGTTGAGGAGTTACCTCCTGGCCTCTCTGGAATCGCCTACTATAGCATCTCCATCTTAATTGGGATGCTAGTGGTAGAAAGCATGTGTCCAATTTTTAATTTATCGGATCACGTCATCAAAACTAGCTTCACGAAATGCTGAATATTTGGGTTATGGTTTAATAAAGTTGGTTATGAGGCCTTCCAAATTTGGTCCATCACTAATAGTAATGTAAACAGGGGAAGATGGATCGATCATTGGCGTACACTCCCCATTCACTATGTTGTAGGCAACATTTGATACACGTTTCTGTAAAACCAATTGTCTGATCACTCTCCAAATTTTTTACGTCAGATTAAAACAAGAAGCAATCGACCTTATAAATAATTTGAAATTTTGGAATACTTTAGAACTTACATATGAGTAGGTCACTTCTCCCAAGAATATTTACAATGAATCATTTGTTGAGTGACACATTATGATCTCAACCGTTTTTTCTCTTTCATTCAACCATGAAGTGGACCTAGTCATTAGACCTGTTAGCCGAGGAGTGGAGCCAGTTGTGAGATCTCACAAGTGTCGTAAGAAGTAGGGCTCGGGTAATGATTTTGTAGTAACTATTTTTTAAAATATGGAGGAGAAATTCAATGGGTCAAACATCTATACCTGGAAGGTTAAATTCCAAAATAATTTAATGCATAAACCTTTATGGAGTTTAGTAAAAGGAAAAGAACCAACACCCCAAGATCCAAAAAAAATAGCTGGTTGGCTGAAAACAGAAGAGAAAGCTAAATATTTTATAGGCTTCTCTTTGTCAGACTCACAACTTCATCTTATAGACCTAGAAAAATCTTCTGCACAAATATGGGAAAAGTTAAGCCAAATATTTGGGGAAAAGGTTGTGAATGAAAAATTCACCTTGAAATTATAGTTATTGAAATTTAAGATGCATGCGGAGATATCATTGTATACACATATAAATTATTTAAAATCACTCATAATATAGTTTTAAAACTGGAACGAAAATAGATGAAGATGCTAAGGCTATTCTGTTAAACAATTTACCTTCCAATTATGATAGTGCTATTTTTGCCCTAAGTCAAATTTCTTCCAAATCCTTAGATGAAATGGTAGAAACTCGCTTAGCAGAAAAAAAAAAGAAAATAAAAATAGGTGATGCAGAGAACAACTCACAACATGAGATGGCGCTATTCTCTGGGGACAAGGTCCATAAAAACAAGAATTCATTGAAATGTTTTTATTGCCAAAAACATGGACACACAACATTGAGTTGTATGAACCATGAAAAAGATATCTTAAATGGAAAGTTTAAAGACTCAGCTAACATAGCTACTTTTGAAGACTTGCCAGAAGAAAATTTTGAGGACTTCTGGTATTATGATAATGATGATGAGTTAATGCAGATCCTCTCATACTCTTTTAAGATGCCAGTGATGTATGTTGTAAGTTATATTTGGTGCAAAACCAATTAATGAATAATTTTGCATAATTTGAATTAGTTTTTCTTGGCATTTGGAAACCTTTGAACACATCGCTAGTTTGGTTGTGTTTACACTATTATGGTTTGTTGTTTGTGGCACTCAAAAACCCCTGAGCAATGGCTACAAGTAACAATATGAGATCCATGTGTGTGAAACGGGTCAAGTTTTTTAATCAATTTTTTAACACACTCACTATTCAGACTGTCTTCCTAGCAACTGATGTATAGTCGAAAGTGGAATATCTGAGAGATGGTGATTGGTCCATGGGATGGTTCGTTACTTGACAACTCTTAACGTGGAAGCCCTGATGAGGCGAGTTGTCAATATTGTTGATATTTCAAAGTTCATCAATGATGGTCTGAGGAAAGCATGTGTTAAATGGATTTCAAGTGACAACTCAAAGTAGTGGATGAAGAAAGAGCAGTGTTCATGGGATTCCATAATGGACGTGAGTGTTGATGAAGATCAGTGAGACAAAGACCAATTATATTGTTGTAATATGTGTTATTTATATATGTGGTTTAATTAATAATGTAAGTGTTAAAGGGGGGACTTGAAACTAACTCTTACAATAATAGGTAGATTTGGTTGAGATAATTCCTCAAAAACCAATCTTCTTGTTTTGGAATCAATTGGATCTCACTAGCACCATAAATATGTGATGTATCTATGTGATGTGTAGAGTGTAATAGAACTTTTCTTTTGTGTGTGCATCTCTATTTTTATATTTTTTTTATTTCCAAATATATAACATATATGATTTAAAAATAATATAAATATATTTTTAAATATAAATTAATATTTTGAATTAAATATCATAATAAATAATTCAAATAAAAGTCAAATATAATTTCAGCCCTTAGGGTTAACTAAATTAATCATCTCACTAATACTTTTTTAAGGCAAACATCATTTTAAATTAATTAAATAATTTTTACATATATATTTTTTGAAAATTAATTAAATAATTTTTACATATATATTTTTTGAAAAGGCAAACATCATTTTAAATTATTTAAATAAAATTTACATATGTGATTAAAAAATGATTGATATACAAAAATTTGAATAAATGAATGTTTTTTCCACTTCATAACTATTTAAAAAAGATAATTACAAAATAAAACAAGGTCACATAGCTAGTGTTCCCTACCGCTTAGTTTAATTTAGCTACTAATTGATTTTGTATTGCTATGATGTGATTAGTTTTGGTTAAATGTAATTAGAACACTAGGACCCTCCCATGTCGATCAACCTGAGCAACAAAGAATCATTCTAACACATTGCATAGAAATCAAAACCTACATGTTAAATGCATAGCTAAGAATCATTATAACTTGTTGCATATAAATAGAAGCCTCCACGTTAATTGCGTATCTAGGAATACTTACATTTGGTAAGCACAAATTGCCTTCTCGATGTGAAGAACTATGTATTTATCAACCATATGAGTACAAAATATATTTAGTTAAGTCAGCATATGTTTGATCATTTTATTTTTCTATAATTTTTGTATTTTCCTTAATATGATTTGTAGGTGACGCATCAAATCTGCATCTACACCCACAGTATGCATATAAAATGCATGTCATATACATGTCCCAGGAACTTTAATACTTTTGCCCAGTAAAACCTTCTTAAACCAAGGTTTAATGCCCTTAATTAAATGCTTAAGCGGAAACGTTTGACTTAACTATCCAAAGTTTGAACTTTAATAACCCTTTGAGTGGAACCTTATACAAACCTTTATAATCTTAGGTTAATTCATGTTACCTGCACATATTAACCATACCCTTTTAACTCTGGTTTTAATCTCTCACACTTATCAACCATACCATGGTCTTTAGCCTTTGGTTAAACTCAAACTTAAACCATAATATATTAATCTCACTTATTTCTATTATAATTCCCATACAATAGAAATATTACATAACCACACGTAAACCTTTCCTTTCTGCCATTCCACAAACCTTTGCACATATATTGATGCTCTCCTTAGCGCATTCAACCTCCATCATTGATCTCATTACTTCATCTGACAGTTATCGCGTAATAGCTCACGCCAACTATCCTAACCAATCTCCACCCTTTATTCTCCTATCTCAATCCAACGGTTATCGCGTCGTCCGCTTCCAACTAGCCTAGACAATCTTTACCATCGATCAAACCTGTCCAATCGAATTGCTATCACGCAATCTTACCCATATACTTTCACTGCAGTTATTAGATTGAGAGCATGTGAGAAAATTGGTTTTCTCTCTCCACCGTTTGTTATGTGTCACTCACTTAGGCTAATCGTGTAGAATTTAGAAATACCATTTACCGCCTTGAGGCCACGTGAGATACCGCTTACCCCTTTAGAAGACCGCTCTGCTATTCTACTGTCATGTGGCTTAATCTCCATCATTCATCTTCTTGACTTTATTTGGCTGATAAGATCTCTGCCGATCTTATTTTATCAATCATATCCATTGATCTGACTGATCGAACGGTTCATGTGCGAAATTACTTCATTTCTTCCTCCTTTCCTTTCTTCGTCTTTATTATCTGTCGATTTGGTCGATCTGACGGTTCTCATTCTTTGTTGTTTAATTCTTTCTACATCGTTGAACTTCCATCTGTTGCACTCCTCCTATCTGCATTTTCCTCTCTATGTTCTTCTATGGTTTAGGTTTTCTCCAGTCTTTCTAGTCTCTGGTTGTTCTCGAGTGCAACTTCCCCTTGAACTTACTTCCGCATACTCTTAAGCACTATCACACATGAACTTCAACTCTGATCCTTCAAACGAATTCAATGATCAGATCACGATCCTTCATACTCCACTTCTTCTTTGTGTTCTGCTTTAATTCCACCTACATACATATACTATGCACAATTACTCTAGTTCACACATAATTTATGATTCCATTAATCAATCCACACTTGCTCAATTCAGAAGTAAATTCTTTGTATATGTATAAACAAATAATTACATAATGATTCTCTCTCTGGCTTGATTTTCTAATCAGTGGCATTTTTCCTTTCTTGCCCGTAGGCTACAATCAAACCCTATCTAATCTCTCTAACTCCCTCGCTAACAAACTAGCTAACTTGACTAAGTCTCTCTATTCCTTTTAGGCTTACATTTATACAAAAGGTTTTGTAACCCATTTCGGTTCAGATCCTTAATCTTTTGAACTAATTCCTAAATATCTTCTAAGTCCACTTTTGACTCAACTAATCCATAAGGATCCTCTCTAGTTCTAAAAATCATGAAACCAATTCCTAATCTAAGATTTACAATTGATTTTCAAATCTCTCAATCCCTATGGAATATTAACTAACCTAAATCTCTCATGCTCTTCAACATTTGAAAACATCTACAATATGCCTCACAATATCTAATTAATTCCTATTCTAAACATCTCTTATTAAAATCACTCAAAAACCTTAAAACACAAGACCCCCTATGTCTACTAAAATATAATGAAATTAATGAGCCAAATTCTCCTCCATTAGACCCTTAAGGTTAAAATGACCATGATCTCCAGATCAGGTGTCTGCATATGTTGATAGAAAACCTCTAGGGTCCCAAACTCTGTTTTGTAGTTGTCCAAATGCTCTGCTCCTTCATTGTTGTTGTATGTCTGATATCTTCTGTATCATCTTCCTCTCCTTGTCAATCAGTTTCAAATTCTCATTGCTCATTCTTCCCGTTGTTGCCAATCTTCTCCATCTTGACTGCTTCACCATTAATTTCCATAATTCTTCAATCTCTATCTCCAGCATATCCTTGGGCTGGTACATACTCTGCCAATTACTGCTACCTCTTTCTCTTTACTTTAGTTTGTTGTTGTTGTCCACTAGCTCTTCCATCTTCACATTATGCATCTCTTCAAGCTCCTTCTCTTTCATGGCTAACTCTTTATGCATCAAATCCTGATTCTCTAACATTCTTTCCAACAACATAATATCGTTGTTCCATGGATTAAATAATTCCACATAATCTTCCTCTTCCATCTTTACTTGGCTACTCATATGTGCCAAATTTCCTCCAGCATCTGCAACAAAACCTGCACTCAATTATTTTTTATTAAAATAAAGAACATAAGGCCTCAGTGCCTCTTCTTCCTTCTCTGGCAACACTTTAGTATGCTGCTCTGATTTTTCCTCCTCTATCAGCACATCAGTATGTTGATTCTTCAAAGAGCTTTCTAAAGTATTCTATAAATGATCTGAAAATGGGACTTTGAAGGCTTCTTGTAAAACTTACAAGAACCTCTCCCACTTCCAAAGCTTATTTATTCCCAAGTCTTATTGATTAACCAATGCGGAATTAAAATGCTTGAAAATATAGGTGTATACTAGTGTTCGTTTTTAATTGATTATATGCTTTAAATTGTGTTGTTGTGTTGTAAGTTGATGTGCTTGGACTGATATATAAATACATATAACAGTGAATGAAGTAGTAGAGACAATGCAGCAATAAAACACACACAGAACAATAATATTAATTAGGAGTTCACCCAAAACTCCTGGGCTATGTCTCCATGAGCTCTAGTCAACTCAACTAGGCTCTTTGGGATCATGGTATAAGTCCTTTTTACAAGCTCTTGGCTCAACTCCTGCTATTTTACATAGAAGTAATGGGTTCAGACACCAATTTATCCCTTGATTCTTGAAGCTCTCAGCTCTCACTCTGCCTCTTGGCTCTGGATCTAGCTCTGGCTCTGGCTCTCACCTTTAGCTCTTGGCTTTCGATCTTGGCTCTGCCTCTGTCTCTGGCTCTTGGCTTTGGCTTCTTCAACTCTCTGTTAGTTTACAACCCTCTGGATTTCCACTTGAACTCCAAGTGACTCCCTTGGCTATGTCTGCTTCAGCTTTTGCTTTCTTCTCTACTTGTTTGGCTATTTCCTTTTTGCACTGCTCTCTTACGCCTTAGCTTCGCCTTTGGCTTCGCTTTCTGCTTATGCTCAGTTTCAGAAACAACTCCAAAAACAACCCCCTCTGTCTCTAACATTCATCGCTTTTAAGCCAACCAGTGATTGTCTGTTCATTTTCCCCTTTGGGCTCTTCGACTCTTGGCCTTTGTCAACTCAAATCCCCCTCTCAACATTTAACAATCATTTGTTAATGCTTTCAGGAAAGGTGGCTACCTGTGCTGTAACAGAATGGACCATCAGGCCTTTGAAATTCCTGAAATAGATGTTCTCTGTTTACACAGAGAAATACGTGCAAACACGAGAAAAGTCTACTAAAACACTGTTCACCAAACTTCAAATATCCATAAATCCTTCCTATAATTCTATCAGGTCCACCTTTTAATTGCTTATCGCGTCTCCAATGTTGATCCAGAAGATCTAGATCCAACGGTTGTTGTTCATTTTGGGTGGCCCATGTGTACGGAGTTAACTGCCTGAAAAGAGTGGTTTTCTCTCTCCAAGGCCTGGACACGTGGCAGCCAATGTATGGGCTCACGCGGAGCTCAGCCAAAACCTCTTGCCACCTTCGGTCCTCTCGAAATCCCGCTTGTTTCGAACATGAAATAATATATTTACATTCCTAAACCCTTTCGGGTCTGGTTTCATCACATCTACGCTTCCCTTCATATTTCGTTTAATAAATGAAAAACGTGAAAATACATAGAAAACTACCAATTGATGGATCTCAAAATATACCAACTATGGCCTATAGCCTCATCAAGTTTGGCTATCGCATTGCACATATATATGTGTAGCCTTGCTTCATTATGTAGTTTTGATGTGATATTGTGATGCGACTTGTCGCAATTGCATATCTCATAGACCCAAGGTCCTGTGCATATTGCATGGCCTTTGCCGACACCGATTTGCTGATTTCGGTGATCACAACATCGCTGGGCCCAAGTGTCCTGTCTTAAGCCCCATGCTATCGGATGATGTTGATCCGTTGATTTCAGCGATCATAATATTGCACAGCCCGGTCCCTTATGTTATATCGCATAGCTGCCTCTGACCCGATATTTCGGGGATCGGTGATCATGGATGGCTTCCCTTTTTCACTTAAATCTACCTTGGACCTCCTCCAATTTGATTTTCTTCATAAAGCCTTTTAAGCCATTTTTTGAAGATTAACCTCTTATATGAAGTCTTTTAGACTTAGAGGTTTATCCAGGATCCATTTTTGGATCATGCCTTCCCACTAAAAGAACTTTTTGTCTCCAAATGACTGATATATTGATCTGAATAGTACCTGAGAGTAACAACACCCTCTTCTTTCAGCCTCCACACACTTGCCTTGCATAGTGCCTCTGAACCAAAGTCTCTGACCACTTCCCTTCTTGGATGGGTTGGTCTTCCTGGGAAGAATTGTCTCCCTCCTTGACTTCTTGCAGAACTTCTGCTGAAATGGTCATAGAAGGTGGTTTGAACTTCTTTTCCTTGATCATTAATCCAAGGTGGCTCAAACAAATGTGAAGTACATATGCTCCACAAAACTTTCATTTGTACATGTTTGATAAGTTGTCAACAACAATTGTTAACAACAACAGAAACACAAACAACAATTGGATGGCCTAAACTCCTGCTTCAACAAAAGAAAAAAAATTCGCATCTTGCGAACACCTCCGTGTCTTATATCTGCATACAGATTATGGACTAGATAACAAGTCGACAAAACATGCCTTTTAACAAATGACCCCTCAAGTCAAGCATGTAGAAAAAGACCATTAGGACTCTTTTTCCAAAGGATGAAACACTTCATCATTATCCATTTGGAGACCAAGCTGACTTCTCCCAAGTCAACATGGCATCACATGCATGTCAAAGCAATCAACCCTACAAGTTAATTACACATACATGTTCAAAAACAAGGAAATCATCAACATCCCTGTGTTCATGCATCTCCTCCTCATGCATGCATTTCATACTTCGAATTTCACTTAAGTACACTGTACTTTCAAAGCTAAAATGAAATATAATGTAGATGCATCAATAGACATGCAATCTTAATTAGATAATAAGTCTAATCATTCCTTACTAATCCCTTTTGAAGGTACTACCTTTGTCTGCACATCAGCATCATCATGTGAATCATTTTGAGACACATCATTCATGGAATCTTCACTTCCATTTTTGCCATCTTCTCTTTCCACTTTCTTCAGCTTTAGTGTAAGCATTGTTGGATTCAGTGTCCAACACTTTTCAGCAAGATGTCCTTGCTTATGGCAGTAAGTGCACTGCATGTGTTGCCTCTTGACAGCATGATTTTCCTTGTCCAATGGACCTTTGGCTTCTTGCTTCTTTTCCTTCAAAAGTTTTCTGTATGTGGCCATTCTCTTCTGACATATAGAAACATTATGGTTATCCAACCCACAAAAGGAACATGCAATCCTTTTCCCATACATATGTGGAAATTTATCATGCTTTGCGCAATAAAAAGGAAAATGTTTAGAACCATATTTATACCTTTCTCTCTGACCTTTATTTCCTTTAGGAGGAGGTGAATCAAATGATGAAGTGGCTCCCTTTAGAACACCATCAATCTCTTCAATGCTGTTAGAGTCTCCCCAACTCTCTGGTTCAAGTGTGTGCTTTTGAACACCTGCAATGCAACCCCTTCCTGGAGTTGTTTCAAAGGCCTCCGTGGCAGCTTTGGAACTTTCTCCATAAGCTTGTCCGTAGCTAAGTCCCAAACACTTAGGCCTTTCCTCAATCATTATTGGCTCAAAAATACCTCGTTCATGTCTACCTAAGCCTTTTCCTTCATAGCCCATCTAGACATTAGCTTGGAACCTATGCCTATAGTATGTTTTTCAAAAGAACCAATATAAGCATCCTTCGAGGAATTTGAAGACAAATTGGAATGGCTTACCTCTTCTTCAAGCTGATACTTGACCAAGGCTTCTTGGGCAACAAAGAGCCGTGTCTCCAACTCATGCACCCTTTTTAGGTTCATATTTGCAGTATGAAGTTGCCTCTCCATTTCCTGCAATTTGTCATAAAGCAACTACTTCTCTTCCTTCATGGAATTCAACTGCTCTCTAAGTCTACTGCTCTTCCTTCCATCCTCATACATTTCTCTCACCATATTCATCATGGTGGACAAATCTTGCTTCATGTATTCATTAAAGAATCTTTTGAAGAAAGAAGAATTTGAGGACCCACTTGTAGAAGTTGTCATTATGCCAATGAACAAAAAAATTTCAATAAGATAAATAAATACTTTATTCAACAACCTTTTTCAACAAACCTCTTGTGCTCCAAGGATTGCTTTAAGGTCCTTTGGGATAAGAAGAGTGCCTTCAGCTCTCTTTCCTTCTTGTCCTTCCTAGACTGAACTATCAATAGCTTTCCCTTTTTCTCCGCAAAAAAATAGTCAGTCTGCAAACCAAGCATACAATCAGCCTCTTGGTGTTTACACACCTTTTAGACAAGTAGTATTTTCTTTGTCAATCAAGCATTCTGATAATACCTTCTTTGAAGGTGGGGTTAACTAATTTTAAGCTCTGATACCACTTGATCTGAAAATGGGGCTTTGAAGGCTTCATGTCAAACTTACAAGAACCTCCCCCACTTCCAAAGCTTATATATTCCCAAGTCTTATTGATTAACCAATGTGGAATTAAAAATTCTTGAAAATATAGACGTATGATGGTGTTTGTTTTTAACTGATTATATGCTTTAAATTTTGTTGTTGTGTTATAATTTGATGTGCTTGAACTGATATATAAATACATATAACAGTGAATGAAGTAGGCAAGACAATGCAGCAATAAAACACACATAGAATAGCAATATTAATTAGGAGTTCACCCCAAACTCCTGGGCTACGTCTTCATGAGCTCTAGTCAACTCAACTAGGCTCTCTGGGATTATGGTATAAGTCCTTTTCACAAGCTCTTGGCTAAAATCCTGTTGTTTTACACATAAAAAGTGGGCTCAGGCGCCATTTTATCCCCTGGCTCTTGAAGCTCTCGGCTTTCTGGCTCTCGGCTCTCGGTCTTGGCTTTGGCTCTTGGCTCTGGCTCTAGCTCTAGCTCTTGGCTTTGTCTTCTTTGACACTCTGTCAGTTTACATCCCTCTGGCTTTCCACTTGAACTCCAAGTGACTCCCTTGGCTGCATGTGCTTCAGCTTTTGCTTTCTATGTTGCTTTTTGGCTGCTGCCTTTTTGTGCTGCTCTCTTATGCCTTATCTTCCCCTTTGGCTTTGCTTTCTACTTATGCTCAGTTTCAGCAACAAGTCCAACAACAACCCCCACTGTCTCTAACAATCATGGATTTTAAGCCAATCGGTGATTGTTTGTTCATTTTCCCCTTTGGGCTCTTCGGCTCCTGTCCTCTGTCTGCTCAAATCCCCTTCCGAGTTTTTAACAATCACTTGTTAATGCTTTTAGGGAAGGTGGCCACCTATGCTATAAAGGAATGGACCATCGGGCCTTTGAAATTCTCGAAATAGATGTTCTCTGTTTACACAGAGAAATACGTTCAAACACGGGAAAAGTCCACCAAAACATTGTTCACCAGACTTCAAATATCCATAAATTCGTCCTATACTTCTATTAGGTCTGCCTTTTAATTGCTTATTGCATCTCCACAATTGATCTGGAAGATCTAGATCCAATGGCTATGTTTCATTTCGGGTGGCCCATGCGTGCAGGAGTTAACCAGCCGAAAAGAGTGGTTTTCTCTCTCCAGGGCATGGACACGTGGTAGCCAATGTATGGGCTCGAGCAGAGCCTGGCGAAAACCTCTTATCACATTCGGTCCTTCTAAAATCCCACTTGTTTCTGACTTGAAATAATATATTTGCATTCCTAAACCCTTTCGAGTCTGTTTTCATCGCATCAATGCTTCCCTTTGTATTTTGTTTAATAAACGAAATACTCAAAAGTACATAGAAAACTACCATTTGACGGATCTCAAAATATATCAACTATCACCTATAGCCTCATCGAGTCTGGCTATTGCATCGCACATATATATGTGTAGCCCTGCTCCATTGTGTAGTTCCGATGTGATATTGCGATGCAACTTGTTGCAATCACATATCGCATAGACGTAGAGTGCATATGGCATGGCCTTTGCCGATGTCGATTCGCCGATTTCAGCGATCACAACATCGCTCGGCCTGAGGGTCCTGCCTTAAGCCTCATTCTATTGACCGATGCTAATCCACTGATTTCGGCGATCGCAGTATCGCACGGCCTGGTCCCTTATGGTATATCACATAGCTACCTCCGACCCGATATGTCAGGGATCGATGATTAGGGGTGGCTTCCCCTTTTCACTAAAATCTGCCTTGGACCTCCTTTGATGTGATTTTCTTCATAAATCCTTTTAGGTCATTTTTTTGAAGATTTACCTCTTATATGAAATATTTTAGACTTAAAGGTTTATCCAGGATCCATTTTTGGATCAATAAATTACTCTCAAGACTGTCAGCAAGTCTTTCTTCAGTTTCAAGAGTCTCTATAATGTTTTTTTTCTATTGTTGTCCACTGTAATGAACTCCTTCTTCTACAATCAAACTGTCATACTTTGAGTTTTCCAGAAAATACTCAAGTAATTCAAGTTCTTTGTGACACTTCACAAGTATTTCATCATCACTTATAAATCCTGCATTTTTACACAATTTATCAATTTGAAAATTACAAGGTTCAACAGTCTCAATTGTTGCTTCACATATCAGCTCTTCAGACTGAATCTCATCTCCTTCTTTCACAAGAAATTGTTGTTGTGTTGTAACAGCTTCAGACATCAATGTAGTACTAAATTCTTTCTGTTGCAATAATTCACTGCTTTACACATTTAAGAGACATTCTCCATCCTTGTTTACTTTAGAGTATTTATTTTCTTAAAGATACTCTTCCCTACATTTGATAGTCTCAAAATATTGCTCATCTTGTACAAAACCTGTAATCACATCGAAATTATTAGATTCAAATATACAAGGTTTCATATCCTCCTGTTGATATGAATTCTCATAGTAATTCATAAGATCTTTCATAGATCTCCAGCCTTCATCTTCACCTGGAACTTCACCTTGTTCTACTTCACAAATGGAAACTTCCATTCTCAACTCAACTTCTCTGAGTTCTTTAGACTTCAATTGAACACTCATTATCTGTTCAAGCTTCATCAGCTCTTTTGCTAACTGCATATTTACCTGTTGATTTCTCTTCTCCTATGGCCTCTTCCACTTTACTTTCTTCCTCGTGACATAAAAATGCTTCTGGTCTTCCTTATTCATCTGCAACATCTCCATCAATATCTCAAGATGAACTGCAGTCTCAGCCTTCTCTGTTAGGCCCCTATACTACTAGTGTAACCCCTTATTGTTATTACTAAAATCCACTTATTATATTGATGTACCCATGTAGTGCCCATATTGTTACTATTGTGCCCCATAGAAGCCCACTATTGTTATTATTGTGCCCTTACATTATTATTGTTATGTCGGCTCTGATTATGTTATGACCCCTTAGACTCCTATATATAGAAAGGAGGTCTTTTCATTTGTATCATACAAGAATTGTTCATTTATGTAATGTAAATGAGGTTTCCCCCTCGAAGAGGATGAATTCTAAGGCGTTGATCTATCTTTTCTATCTTTTTCTTTAGCTGGTTTCATAACATTTGGTATCAGAGCTTTGGATTCTAGGGTTTCACTGCTCCAAACAGGTCATTGTGGAATTTTCGATATAATTTTTTTTCTGTGATGTTTCAGAAGCTAAAGAAAAAACCCAATTGAGAAGAGATCGTGCTGAATCTCAAGTCCAAATTTCAAAGCTTTTTGTGCTATATTTACGGAGATATGATCTGAGGAAGTTGGTCTTTTTGCAGACTCCTAAATTACATTCCAAACAGGTGACCCTGGGAAAATCATCATAACTTTCTCTCTGATCATCAGATTGAAATTTCGTAAGAAGGTATAGAAAGAGGACGGACTGTAGTTTCTTGTATGTAATTTTCATAGCCAAAGGTCGAAACAGTGACTCGTGGCATGTCGTACAAGTTCGCTTTACTGAACTAGTCTATAATCAGGTCACTGTGGGAGATTTCACATAACTTTTGCTTGGAAAATCCAATTTGGATTAGACTGGTGGCATTGGAAAGAGGACATAGAGGGCTACTACATATTTCAATTTTAGAGCTTAAAGATTCGAAAGTACACAGCTACAGTCATTTCAAGATCAAGCTTCTAAAATCAAGAAAAAGCAAGATGAGGAAGTTTGATGGCAAGGATCTGGTAAATTGGATACTTCAAATGGAGCAATATTTTGATCTACATGGTGTACCACTATTAAAACGGTACGTATTGCAACTTTATATTTGGAACCAAATCAGTTTGTATGGTATCAGTGGCTTTGCTCTCGTAAACAAATTATCACTTGGGCAATTTTTACGGAAGAATTAACAGCACATTATGAGGATACAAAAAGCAACATTTTTTTAGCCAATTGATAAGTCTCAAACAAAAGGGTTCAATAATGGAGCACATTGAGGAGTTCCAAAAATTGAACATAAGGGTAAAAAATATTCCAAAGGAGCATAGGATTGATGTGTTCATAGGGACTTTAAAGGATAATATCCAACATGATGTTTGCCTTTGGGAACCTGATTCATTAGAGAAGGCATTCAGGTTAGCAAGAAAAATGGAAAGAAAAATTATGCAACCAGGAAGCATACCACTCAAAACTATAAAGATGGAAGTGTTGTTTCTCCTAGTCTTCTACAACCTATAAGGTTGACACCACAACAATTGGAAGAAAAAAGAGCAAAAGGGCTTTGTTACAGTTATAATAGCAAATACACTATAGGTCATAAGTGTGCGGAGAAAAAATTATTCTACATAGATTTTGAAGAGAAAGAATAAAAGGAGCAAGAAAGGTCAAAAGAAGAGGATATACTCCAGGAACAAATCCTAGATAAATAAGAAATGAATCATACCATATCTTGTAATGCATTGGCGGGAATTACCACTCCTCAAACTCTCAAGATAGAAGGACATATCAAGAAGAAAAAGGTCCAAGAAGTGAAGGATCACATCAACAAAGAAGAAATGAATCCAACCATATCTTGTAATTCATTGGTCGAAATTACCACTCCTCAAACTATCAAGATAGAAGGACATATCAAGAAGAAAAATGTTCAAGAAGTGAAAGATCACATCGAGCATCAAGAAATGATTCCGACCATATCTTGTAAAGGATTGGAAGAAATCACCACTCCTCAAACTCTAGAGATAGAAGGACATATCAAGAAGAAAAAGGTTCATGCAATGAAAGATCACATCGAGCATCAACAACAAGTTCTCCAAATTTTAAAGGATAATGCCACTTCGGTGCAAAATCAAATGAAACAAAAGGTACATCAACATCGTAGTGAATTTTTTTTTGATGTAGGTGATTGGGTATTTTTACTGCTACATCTCAAAAAAGCTATTTATGAGAAGGAAATGTTGGCAATACTACATGCACTTAAAAAATGGAGACCTTACCGAATGGGAAGACTCTTCAAGGATGAGGATGTGGAAGCATTGTTTTGTGCTATTTCTATTATCCAAACAAATTGGATAAATGAAGCAAGGGATGAATGGAAGAAGGACGAAGAAGTATGGCCACTTATTCAAAAGTTGCAAAAGATCCCAATTCAAACAATATTTCCAGAAATTGAAGAGGAAGGAAAAATCATATTGGAACCTGGAGCAGTCACAGAAAAAAAAACCCGACAGCTACAAAATCGATCAATTTCAAAATATCTCATCATGTGGAAGAACTTACCCACTGAAGATTCCACATGGGAGGACAAGAATTTTATACAGAAGCATCAAGAACTACTCAAGCATTGAGGACAATGCTTTTTGACGAAGAGGAGCATGTTAGGCCCCTATACTACTAGTGTAACCCCTTATTGTTATTAGTACAACCCACTTATTATATTGATGTACCCATGTAGTGCCCATATTGTTACTATTGTACCCCATAGAAGCCCACTATTTTTATTATTGTGCCCTTACATTATTATTGTTATGTCGGCTCTGATTATGTTATGACCCCTTAAACTCCTATATATATAAAGGAGGTATTTTCATTTGTATCATCCAAGAATTGTTCATTTATGTAATTTAAAGGAGGTTTCCCCCTCGAAGAGGCTGAATTCTAAGGCGTTGATCTATCTTTTCTATCTTTTTCTTGAGTTGGTTTCATAACATTCTCCCTCTCATATTCTTCTTCACTTAATTGTCTTTGTATTCCATTTACCTTGGAATCCTCTTTCTCCACTTTTCTTCTGCTGTGGTCTTCCTCAGAACCTCTACTATGACTATCAGTAGTCATCTCCTCTATCTTCATGAGATCCTCACTCACTTACTATGAACTGTACTAAAGCCTCTACAACAACAAGTCCCCCCTACTACCACTTACATCACCAAGCTCTCCTCTGTACTTGGTCTTTTGGCAATCACTTGGTTCTCTATTTTTTGGAACCTCTTCGAGCACTTCTCTCTGATCCTTTTAGGCTTCAGCTCATCTGCACCTTTTAAGAACACAACTATCTTCTTGTATTTCAATCACAAATGAAATACTAGGTTCTGGCCACCTCTTCTTTCACTCGGAAATTCTTACCAGCTTACTTCATTACTGCTACTTTTCTTTTGCTGAGATGCTCTCTCATGTCTACAACCTGAATTTTGCAATGACAATATTCAAACCAAATTAAAACAAAAACATATCATCTCACCTTCAAGATCTCTGCATGATCTTGTTCCCCCATTCATCTTCACTTCGAATGGATTGTTCTCTCTTTCTTTGAATCTTCAAATTCTAATACACTTTATCTCTATGCGCCTACTATTTGTTAGATTCAAAATATAATCTCCTCTTGCCTCTTTTCATCACCATTCACCTATATACACACCTTCAAAACATAACTCTGTTCTAAGTTTTATCAAAGAACTTTTACACATAGAAATTCCTTGTTCAGCTCTGATACCAAAAATGATGTAGCAAAGCCTCATCTACACCCACAGTATGCATATGAAATGCATGTCATATACATGCCCCATGAATTTTAATATTCCTGCCCAATAAAACCTTCCTAAACCAAGGTTTAATGCCCTTAATTAAGTTCTTAAGAGGAAACATTTGAGTTAACTATCCAAAGTTTTAACTTTAATAACCCTTTGAGAAAAACCTTATACAACCCTTTATAATATTACGTTAATTCATGTTACCCACACATATTAACTCTCATTTTAATCACTCATGCTTATCAACCATACCATGGTCTTTAGCCTTTGGTTAAACTCAAACTTAAACCATAATATATTAATCCCTCTTATTTTTATTATAATTCCCATATACTAGCAATATTACATAACCACACTTACACCTTACCTTTCTGCCATTCCACAAACCTTTGCACATATATCGATGCTCTCCTTAGTGCATTCAACCTCCGTCGTCGATCTCATTCCTTCATCAGACGGTTATCGCGTAATAACTTGCACCAACTATCCTAACCAATCTCCACTGTTTATTCTCCTATCTCAATCCAACAATTATCGCGTCGTCCGCTTCCAACTAGCCCAGACAATCTTTACCATCGATCAAACTCATCCAATTGAACAGCTATCATGCAATCTCACGTAGATATTTGCATGATCGTTATTAGATCGAGAGCACATGAGAAAACTGGTTTTCTCTCTCCACCGTGTGCTTCGTGTCAGTCACTTAGGCTAATCATGTAGAATTTAGAAATACTATTTACCACCTTGAGGCCATGCGAGATACCACTTACCCCTTTCAAAGACCGGTGTACTATTTTGCTGTCACGTGGCTTAATATCTGCCATTCATCTTCTTGAATTTATTTGCGTGACGATTCATGTGCGTGATTACTTCATTTCTACCTCCTTTCCTTTCTTCGTTTTTATTATTCGTCGATTTGGTCGATGCGACAATTCTCATTCTTTGTTGTTTAATTCTTTCTACGTCATTGAACTTCTATCCGCTGCACTCCTCCTTTGTGCACACTCATCTCTCTGTTCTTCTGTGGTTTAGGTTTTCTCCAAGGTTTTTGGTCACTTGTTGTTCTTCAGCGCAACTTCCTCCTAAACTTACTTTTGAATGCTCGTAAGCACTATCACATCTGAACTTCAACTCTAATCCTTCAAACGGATTCAATGATCAGATCACGATCCTTCATAGTCCACCTCTTCTCTGCGTTCTGCTTTAATTCCACTTGCATACATATACTATGCAGAATTACTCTAGTTCACACACAATTTATGATTCCATTAATCAATCCAAACTTTCACAATTCAGAATTAAATTCTCTTTATATGTATAAACAAATAATTACATAATGAATCTCTCTCTCTAGCCTGCTTTTCTAACCAGTGGCATTTTTCCTTTCCTACCCGTAGGCTACAATCAAACCCTATCTAATCTCTCTAACTCCATCACTAACAAACTAGCTAACTTGACTAACTCTCTCTGTGCCTTTTAGGCTTACATTTATACAAAAGGTTCTGTAACCCATTTCGTTTCAGATCCTTAATCTTCTGAAGTAATTCCTAAATATCTTCTAAGTCCACTTTTGACTCAACTAATCCCTAAGAATCCTCTCTAGTTCTACAAATCATGAAACCAATTCCTAATCTAAGATTTACAATTGACTTTCAAATCTCTCAATCCCTATGGAATCTTAACTAGCTTAAATCTCTCGTGTTCTCCAACACTCAAGACATTTAAAATATGCCTCATATTATATAAATGATTCCTATTCTAAACATCTCTTATTAAAATCACTCGAAAACCTTAACAATTACATTAATTTAATACATAGGAATCCAACTTCATTGAAACAAAAGACTCCCTATGTCTACTAAAATACAATGAAATTTCTGAGCCAAATGCTCCTGCATTAGTAGGTAAAGGACAGAAGGAAGATGTGTAATTTGCAGCTACATTTTTTCCTTCAAATGTTAGATAATCCATGAGATCATAATTGTACGCATTTCATCTCTACTAATATTGGTGGCCAAAATCATGGACCATTGATTCATACAGGAATGATCTATGAATCAATTCATTAGATGTTCATTCAATTATGTCCCTTGTACTCAAGGGTATGCCTGTTTGTTTATCTAGGATTTTCATGTTCTACACATGAATAATGAATTATAAGCTACCAAATATATGTATACATTGCATGTTAAGGCCTAAGATTAAGTTTAAATGGTTGAACAGATGTAGAATGAGTAGAACCACTAATATCAAAGAAATCAGAGGCAAATCTTCCCTTCTATTTTGCTACCTGAAGGGTACCATTACCACTTAAAAGAGCATTGAAAATTTTCCTTAAACTCACCAACATAGCCCATTTCACACTAAAAGGGTAGTATCTCATCATTGATTTAAAAGTAAGACTTGTAATTTTTTTCTACATTTATTGGTTTTCCTTTTCCTACTTCCATTATAAATTGCTTAGTCTAGTTCAAATGAAAATTCCAATTATTTATAATAAAAAATTATAAAGGTAGCCAATCACCGAAATGTGATTGGACACACCAAGGTAAAATCATTTTCGAGGGTTGAATTGTGAAAAATTTATGGTAAAGTGAGAATGCGAAAGAAGCTTCCCACAAGCTTTCAACAAAGTGTGTGCCTTGAAAAATCTAGACCTCCAAAAACAACCAACTACACCACAAATGTTGAATAATGATAAAAGCCATTATTTATAATAAAAAATTATAAAGGCAGCCAATCACCTAAATGTGATTGGACACAACAAGGTAAAATCATTTTCAAGGGTTGAATTGTGAGAATTTTATAGTAAAGGGAGAATGTGAAAGAAGCTTCCCACAAGCTTTCAACAAAGTGTGTGCCTTGAAAAATCTAGACCTACAAAAACAACCAACTACACCACAATTGTTGAATAACAATAAAGCCACAACCATGTAGCATCATGTCTAGAGAAACGTCATAGAAAGAATATAAAGGCAGCATGTAAAGGGTAGTGAAGCAGATCAAGAAGCCTCGGGAAGGTGTTGGCATAGTTTTGATGAGCATTAATATATATATATATATATATATATATATATATATATATATATATATATATATATATATATATATATATATATATATATATATATATATATATATATATATATATATATATATATATATATATATATATATAAAGATGAAATATTAACAATTTGGTATTAATCTTGACTTGAAGTACAACATTAATCAAATTCGTTGTGAAATATACTACATTTGTACTTTGTTTCGTAAGTTTAATTACCACTTACCTTGAAATGAAGTCCTAGAAAAAGAACTGTTGAATGGAATTGAAAAGTAAACATCTTTATGTGAGTCAAGATGAGCCAGCTATTATTATTTGAAGACCAGGTGCACAGTTTCAAGTTTGTGTTTTGCATGAACAACACAAGTGCCCCAGGTTATCCACAACCCTAATCAGTGGTAGCTACTTTGCTTGATTTGAATGCTTTGCTATATTGATGAAATTTGGAGTTTGTTATCTAGGAGCTCAGACTTGCTGCCAGTGATTGTTAAGAAATAGTATACTTAGATACATATAGAATGCATTAGCATTCGATCTCATCTTCATCAATATTTCTTAAATCAATGAAGAGACAAAGCTTGAACACTTAAACCATGTGGCTTTTCTGTTGAGGAAGTTGAAAGTCTCCTATTATTAGACTGGTGAACCTGCTCATCTTTTCTGGATTTTTGTACATCCAGTGTTGCCAACTCTAATCTTTATACAAGATGTAAGATCTAGTATTGTCGGTTTCATTGGGTTCTTATTTAGTGAACGACACTAGATAAGTGCTCGGCTTGTGGTCACAAAGAGCTCTAAGAACACTGATTTGTTTAATGCATAGGCATTGATAGGATTGAAAGGTTGGGGGATCGTGTTTTGTTGAAAATATGACAAAAATTTACAAATAAAAAATGAATGCATTTGTTAAGCAACCCAAATCCCCTGCCAGTGGACATAAGAGTCCTTACAATATAAGTAAAAATACATAGATATCAATTCTCATATATGTATTTCGCAATCTTAATCTAGTTCTGAAGTGGATTTATGTAAATTAACTCATAAATATGTACTTTTGAGAAGGGTTGCTCTATATTTATTGATAACGATTTTTATCATGAAAATGGGTTTTTGTATGCTTAATGATGATTTTTTGTTTGTGAAAAATGCAACATAAGGAAAATCAAGGGGAGGTGATTGCTATTCCCTATGATAAGAAACAGATGATTGCATGTGACATATTTGGGACTAAGGTAATGATTCTTCCACAAAGATATGGGCTCGCCAAGCCTTCTCTCAAGTGATTCTCGGTGAAGAACTGTCGGATCTTGCTGACAATGGGAACCTCAATGTGCAAACAAATGTTTTAGAATTTTTTATTAAAGATGGTGTTGAATCCCTGCTCAACATGAAGATTAAGGGAAAAACTAAATTTGATTGCAAGGTATTCTTTTCTTATAGCTCTAGTTATTTTTTTGGTTCATTTCTACATTTCAACTAGCTAAATGTTAAGGGTAGAGGACATAGCTTTACAAGGATTTTAGAACAAGATATAGCTAAATTTTCATAGGCTACCATTGCAACAAACTACTCTAAAACTCGGGTAGGGAAAGGGAGATGCATCAACACTTTGTGGGTGTAACGACACATTAAACTTGATAGTGTGTTGGGTGCCTTGAAGATGACACAAACGCATATAAAACCCTTCTTTGATACTTCGAAGTTGGGAATCATGCTGAAATTCACACAAATTACCAGTGTTTTGAATATTCACATTCAAGACACGCGACCTTCAACTTCAGGAACTCGAGGTCTATACAAAACCTGGTTTTAGAAGTCACAGTGTTAGTTGATAATAATTGGAGTGCTTAATGACAAATGATTTTTATTATAAATAGGGAAAGACCTGGTTTTAGATGTCAATGCGTTGGCTAATAATAACCTCTAGCTTCATCAACTAGAGGTGCATATGAGACATTGTTTTCGATGTTACTGTCTTAGTTGATAATTATTGGAGTGCTTAATCGCAGATGTATTTGATGATAAACAAGCCAAGAGTGAGAAAATGACAAAATATATCAAGAAACTTCGAGCCTGCGTTCATTGGCTACGAGAACTAGAAGAATCCTGTAATCTAGAGAAGGAGAAATTACAAAATCAGATGTTGTGTCAAACCAATGAACACAAGTAGACATGTATTGAGTTATTGAGAGGTTAATTAGCATCAGTAATTCTTAATGAAATTATTGCCTAGAGATTTATCTATTGGGTATTACTACTATATTCTTATTGATTTATACTATATTCATCACGGTCTATAATGGGTTATCTTTCATCTGTGAGTTATCCACTCTATAAGTGAATAGTAGACACAACAACATAGAGGAAAGAAAGTTACAATGAGAAAACTGAACAGAAGAAAATATTGTAGCAGGCCATACCCTCAATCAGCTACACAGATTCTAGAACTGTTCTTTCGCAACTAGTTCCTGCTACCTCTATATTTTTGGTGATTTTTCTCAATGCCAGTTCCGCTACCTGCTACAGGAGTTCTTTAGCAATAGGTTCCTACTACCTCTATTATTCTAGTGAAAGAGTGTAAATTCTGATATGCATTTAATCACCGAATTGAATTGATTACTTAGAAAGACAACTTCATCTCAAATCCATCTCGATGCTCGGAACCTGATTGGAAATAACCATATGTTCAAATGATGGCATTGAAAACTTTGTTCAAATATGTTCTTCTAGTGATTTCCATTAAGGAAAGATGGAAGAGTGTAAATTTTTTGTCTGCATTTTTTAACACTATGGAAATCTATCATAAAAAATAGAATTTTTCAAGGTGAAATAAAAAAGTTTCCAAGGTTCATTCATTCATGCTCAGTTGCATCGTGTCAAGGTTCATTCATTCATGATTAGTTGCATCATGTCAGCCTCCACTCTTAAGAAGAGAAATGCATGAAACACTAAATCCCACTGACAAAAATCTACCCAGACCTGCAATAATGTACAAACGATAGTGAAATTATAATTACAAAATAAGACCTCAAACAATTTAACCAATAAAAACTTAGAAAAAATAGATTTTAAATCTCTCTCTCTCTCTCTCTAGATATATATATATATATATATATATATATATATATATATATATATTTCTCAAACCTAAACATTAGGTAAAGTCATTTAATTTTTTGGTGAATTTAGATTTAATCTCAACATCAATAATTGTGACTATGTTATTACCCTGCTGTAGCAGGGAATAATAATGACATAAATTGTTTTTTAGAAATATAATTCCTTTAAGACGCTACTCGAGGCGTTTAGTGACCTGTGCCCAATTCTTTTTTTCACTCTTTTTATTTTTTATTTTTTATTATTATTTTTTTATTTTTTCAGTTAGAGAGTGGTTAATTTATTTTATATCTAGATATATATATATATATATATATATATATATATATATATATATATATATATATATATATATATATATATATATATATATATATATATAGAGAGAGAGAGAGAGAGAGAGAGAGAGAGAGAGAGAGAGAGAGAGAGATGAAATAGAATTAATCAATTAAAAACAAAATAACATTTAATAGTTAATTTATAGATAAATTTTCATTTTATTCTAGTTACTATTTCAAAATACCATAAACAAATCAATTTTAGTATAAAGTATATTTCAATTTTTCCGAGGTAAATTCTCATGAAATAAATTTATAGGTATAAAAATTTATTCATAATTTGATTGTTGGTATGAATTGAAAATAATTATATTTAATTTTTATCCTATTTTTATTAAATTTTTAAGGGAAAAAATATTTATAATATCGTTAGTTTATATATATATATATATATAGAGAGAGAGAGAGAGAGAGAGAGAGAGAGAGAGAGAGAGAGGGAGAGGGAATTATATTCATTATTTATTTATTTATATATATTTTTTAACCATGGTGAATTAGTAATTTATTAAAGTAATTTAGATGAGGTCCATGATCAAATCTAGAAACTTCCACTATAAGAATAAGAGGATGTCCAATAGACAATAAGGTAGATGTATTAGGAATTTATGACTTAGCAAGAGACGAGATTCCATGGGGATGGGGTAGCCTACTCCTTGAGCCTTATCACAATGGGCCAGGGATGTCCCTCCATGCTATTTGAAACCAAAAATGAGAGATAAAATTAATAAGTGATTATTTGATTGAGACAAAAAATGGATAGAAAAAGAGGAAACCCTATGCTATAGATCTGCAACCTCGACACTACCAATGTTCACAACACTATTCACCCTATCAAAACTCCCCTCTTTCACTATTGATCTCACTTCCTACCTCAAATGTGCATACCCTAAGTAATGGTGTCAATGGGAGGAGAACCCAATCTACATCACATCCTCCAAATGCATCCCTAGGTCCAAAACCAAACAAATATGCTAATGCCACTCAATTTGTCCCTACATAAAGTACAAATTATGGTATGGTTCTAGCCTCTTCCCAGTGAAGAACTAGTACTTTCTTAAGAAAATCACTTAAAATACCAATGGTTCACACCCCCCTATCAAGTTTAACAAAATATTCAATTTATGAAGGACCATGCCCTCATTTATGAATTCATCATGATATGTCCAATGCAGAAAGCCCTTCTAAATTGGATAACACAACTTGGGAAACCCAAGGTGCACTATGAAGTCAAAATGGGATCCAAGGGTTTCTTCATTGTGACCCTTTCTTTTTAGGAGGACCTAAAGAGGTTCATGGATTGAGGGACATATTTCCTCAAGTTTCCAAGGCTGTATATGAGACAATTGGTGGAGTGCTTTAATCTGGACAAGGAAGACTTCTCTAGGGCCCCTATCTAGATCTGTATGTACTCCCTTCCATATGAGTACTAGGATCTAGAAACCCTGAAATACATTGGAAATAAGCTATCAAAGTCTATATGCCTTTGAGAACAAACCAAGAATGAATTTTATACCTCCTACATGAGAATTTTCATCTATATAAACATATCAGGATCCACACCTAAAGCTGTAGTGATGGAATCAAAGGACAAATATTGGTTCCAAAAAATGGACTATGAGCATGTCTAATTCAGGTGTAGAAAATGTCACATGCACATACATAGTTTTAGGGACTATCCCCTCAAAGAAACTGTTGTGACCACCAACAACCCCCCTCCTTCTTTAGTATTAGCAATAACACTAAAGAAGTGGGGACCCTTAGTAAGAAATTCAAAAGATTTTATAAAAATTTTTGTATTATACTCCTCAAAAAATACATCACACGGAGAAGAGTGAAACATTTCTTTATGAGCACAATAAAAAACTGCGAAGAAGCGACGCGAAATTCATTGCATCGCATACATTAAGAAGTGACCATAAATGAAAATCTTAAGAAATCTCTGATGGCTGATATGCGACATCGCATAAACAACACACAATAACTTAACAAATTGCAATGATCTGCGATCTGCGATCTTGCGATAAATGTGATTTGCGATCTTGCGATACTGCGATCTTGCGATAAATGCGATCTGCGATCTTGCGATACTGCGATCTTGCGATCTACGCGATTTTGCGCTAAACTGATCAGGAAACTCTGCAATGACACATCTCGATAATGCGATCCGCGATGCTACGATGCGAGTCACAAAAATCACCCATCACAAATTTTCCTCGGCTCAGCATTCAAGAAAAGTTGTCCCTAAACCAAAAAATTGGGCGCACGCCTTAAAAGAAATCAATGAATGTACGCCAAAGTATTCATGAAGGAGAATTTTGTGTTTTTCGAAGAGTCGGTTCACTATGGGTGTCATGATTTTATCCGTAGAGCTTAGAGCTTTCGTGTCAAAATTTATTATCATTACTCTTTTCCTTTGCATGAACTGCAAGAAATATCTAAGGAAAAAGGGAAAGTGTCAATGCTAGGAGAACAGAGAAGAGATGTCCTCATAAATGGATACCGCATGCAACAGAAACACAGATTTCAGAGTATTACTGAACAGATGCTGATATCAATAAGCAATTCGACACTCAAGGTCAAAATCTCACAAAAGCAGCATGTTTACAAAATTCTGAAAGCTTATGCCCAGTAAAGGGAAAAGCGCTAAAGGCGGAAAACGCACCAGAAAGGCCCGGATCAAAGAATGGAAGCAGTTTTTGATGCGCGATTAGCGCCTAGCGCTAATCGTGCATCGCTAAGAACATTGTTCAGAAAGCAAAGTCTCTAATTTGCTTAGTCATCCACGAGTCCAAAAACCAAGATAGCAAAAGCAGAAGCAATTTGAGAGAAATTTGGGTTGTTACCAAGTATGTACGCAGTAAATTCACCCAACCAGAGGATGATTCCCAAAATATCTTCTAGTTTACTAGAAAGTGGTTCCAGCGCTTGCTATTTCTATTTGCGTAGCTCAAGCAAAAGCAGAAAACAACCAACTGACTCTTCCCAGGCAAATGTTGCATGCTCGCAACATTGAGGAGCAAATGCAGAAATAGTTAGGAATTAGATTCAATTTTTAGAAATAAGTTTTTTTAGGTAAAGGGCAGTCATTTAAACCATATCCTAAATTTATGTAATTAAGTTATTTAGTTAGCAGTATTTAAACCCTTCTCATGCATTTAGAGAAGGGTCCAGAAATTTGTCAAAAACTTGTCCTCAGAACATGCACTTCTGCACCCTCAGAGGAGGTTTTGATGAATGAATGGATCAAGGTTTATTAATGTTTTCATTTAATATCTGCTACTTATGTTGCACTTCTGTACTCTTGGTAGATATTAGAACAAGTAGAAATAAATCATTGTTGCTTGAAGCTTATGAGTAGGAGCAGTCATAAATGGTACTTTTATCTCTTGACCATTTCTGCTTATATTCTTAAAGTGATATACAGTTTTTAGTTGTTTATATGTTATTGCATGAATGTTTGAGTTACCATTTGGAACTTTTGTACGATGGAGCCACTTATTTATGTTTGATATATGAATAACTTACTATGCGATATGCTGTTCACAACTGTTTTGCCTAACTTCTTATGCAAAGTGGTTCATCTTAATTGATTTCCATTCTTATGATAGCTGAATGATCTTTATTACCAGTTATTATTTGAAATCTCTTTAGATCACATAATAGAAGAAATACATACCGGGTTAGCATAGATTAGATGTGCTGTTTTCATTAGATTACAATAGCATAGAATTAGATTAAAGTAGCTTAGATTAGAACTCTTAGATCAGCATCATCCAACTCTGCACACACACACACCCTTAGATTGGGAAACTGGTCCCATTATCCCCAGTCGGACCCGCTATACCAAACGGATAAGGAGCTGCCAACCAAGGTCCGGACCGGGTGGGTATCCCCCTTGTTGTTGACCCGATTTTCGGGGCTTCAACATATTTGGCGCTAGAAGGAGGGCATGAACTATGAATGGCACTTAAATCAAAATCAAAATACCATTCTGAGAGTAAAACGCCCTCATCATCTCCCCCGACTTCTCCAGTATATTTAAATCCAAAGTCAGAAGTCGCTCAAGTATCAATCACTGCTACACGCCCTGATAGTTCAGACCAATCTACCATTAAACTTCCTGGAGTTGAATCTATGATTCACAAACTTCAGGGATTTTCCATTTCTCCTCAGAGGTCTGATAAATCTCAAAGTAGTGTGACTTCGCAGTACAATCCTGCTCATCCCCTAACCAAGTTAAAGAGTGAAAAATTTGGCATCCAGCCAACTGAGTTGCCTCTTCCCACCAGGAAAAGAGCGAGGAAATCATCACAAGAGTCTGACAGTGAGACTCTTTCATCTACACCACCCATTTCAACTACCTCACTGCGAAGTCAACCACCCACACCTCCATTCCAAACCTTCATCCATCTGTCTACCAGGACTCCCACAACCCCTCTTCAATCATCTACGATCATAGTATCCTCATCTTCCCAACCACAGAGATCATCTTCTGCACTTTTCTCTACTAGCAGCTCAACGATGGCCCAGTCTCCATGGAAAAACCCTGGGGCAGTTTTAATGCCTGCGCCCTTGAGTCAAATACCGGCCCATCCTGAGAAATGGCTGCCCAAATTCAATCCAGAAGCAGGCATGCTAGCAGAAGAACACATAAACAATTTCATGCTTTCTATAAATCTCAATGGAGTTACTAATGAAGATGATGTTGTTCAACATTTTCCCTATACACTGCAAGGGACAGCCGGGTCATGGTATTTTTCATTACCCTCCGGGTCTATCACAAGTTGGGATATCTTCCACAATCAATTCCTTATCAAGTTTGGTGATGACAGATCAACGGCAACATTAATCAATGACCTATCCAACCTTAAGGCCCAAGCTAAAGAACCTATCAAAGATTTCGATTTACAGTTCAATAAAATTCTCAACAAAATTCCCACTACTTCCCAACCCAATGAAGAAGTACGATGTGAATGGTATATTACTGCTTTACCATCAAACATAGCAATCTTCGTGGATAGAGAAAATAAAACAACCTTTGTTGAAAACATGACAGAGGCGATAGCAGTAGAGAAACGCGTAATAGCCCTGGAAAAGAGATCCGCGATAGAGGAACGCAAGTCTAAAAAAGTCACCTTCAAGGAAGACTCCAAGAAGAAACAAAAAAAAGACCCTTTCGATTTGGAAGGATTGCAGAAAGTATTAAAGACCATGTCTAATGAGATGATTGACATAAAAAAACAAGTAGCAGAAACTTCTTTAAAAAATCCCTTCAGAGCTTTTAAAAGAGTTCCTTCAACGGATGCAAGAACACCCAATGCCATCTCCAATGTTGAAACTGAGGAAGAGGAAGAAGAAGAAAGTGCCACTGAAGGGCAGATCGATGACGAAGAAGTTGTGGAATTACAAGGAATGTGGGATTTCATCCTCCCACAAGAAGAAGATCAAGAAGTATTTCTGGTTAGCACACGAAGCAAAAATCAGCTTGATCCTCCCCAAACTACCCCTAAGCAGAAGAGCGCAAGCCCTACAACAAAAGATAAGGTCGCAACAAAGAAGACAACCACTAAAGCGACTCGATCTAGCCCAGTCCAAGCAGATCAAACAACTCCATCAAAAACACTGATAGTGTCAGATGAAATGGAGTACAATATTATTGAGGACATGAAAAAGACTAGGGCTAATATTACCCTTTATGAATTGAGAAAATTGAAGCATCAACAGAAGATAATGATGAAAGAATTACATGCCGTGCCTATTGTACCTTTACCTACCGTCGTACTCTCTCAAGCTTCCCACAACATGGGAAGACCTCCAACTAACACGATCAATAAGATTGACCCAAATGATATCGCCTTGATTGGAGGAAGATCAAGATCTCACACTCCCCTGTTTCTTCTCACTTACGAAATTTTCAATAAAAATGTGCACAATTGTTTGGTAGATTCTGGTGCTTCATCGAATATTTTACCCAGATCAATATGTGCTAAGTTAAATGTTCAACCACAAAAATCTGCAGTACGCATAGTTCAGCTTGATCGATCTCAAGTCGAAGTGATTGGTGAAATTAATCAAGTAACCATAAGATTGTCATCTAACCTGAAGGTATGTCAGGTTATTGACATTCTAGTGGCTGATATCCCAGAATTCTATGGCTTAATTCTTAGCAGGGATTGGTCCGAGAAACTCCATGGATACTTTGCAACTGACTGGTCGCACATGTGGTTACCCTACAATGGTAAACCGAATCAAATAAAGGTTGAACGAGAGTTACACCAGAAGTACATAGTAACGGAATTAGAGAGAGAAAATGAAGCAGTATCGTATAACAGCAGTATCATAGGCAATTACTCGGTAGATTCTTTTCTCAGTAATTTCAATGCTCACCCATCACCTTACTTAGAAAATTCAGTTTTGTCCCAAGTCGAAATTTTTTCCCAAACTGATAGTTCAAAGTGTGTTAATTTTGTAGATGAACCTGTAAATACATCTTTGTTTTGGAAATTATATTTCGATGGCTCTAAATCTAACGAAGGAGCAGGAGCAGGATGCGTTCTGATTAGTCCAGAAGGAAACAAGACCATGCTTATGTGCAGGCTCGAATTCAATTGCACAAACAATACAACAGAATATGAGGCCTTGGTGCAAGGCCTATACAAAGCAATCGGGTTAAACGTCAAGTATCTTCAAGTCTTTGGAGACTCTGAGATTATCGTCAAACAGGTACGTAACACTATACATTGCCTATCAGGTCATTTAAAACACTATCAATATTTAGTACAAGATCTGATTGAGCATTTCATAGCATCTAATATCTCTTCAATCCCGAGACTCCAAAATGCAAGCGCAGACCTTTTGGATAACGTAGCCTCCAGGCTTATTCCCTCCGAAGATTTTAGTCCAGATAGATTCCCAATAGAATTAATCTTTAGACCATCCATCCCTGACAACATTACAAATTGGAGAGTATTCAATGACGATCCTAATATTGGAAATTTCCTCACTTCCGAAGGATCCTACTCCAATCAAATAATTGACGAAGACCATCACGATCGACAGATACAACAAAATAGCACTGATAATGCTATACCTAAATCGATGGTTAAGTTAGAAGACTTATACGATTTGAAAAATCAATTTAAAAGGTCTACCAATTCAAAGCTCTACAGTTCAAGTCTGAACTACGAATTAGTAAACCTAGGAACCGATGATAAACCACAAAATGTTAATCTAGGCATAGGCCTAGCCCCTGAAGAAAAACTAGCGTATATTCGTCTTTTGAGACAAGATAAAAATGTTTTTGCCTGGAATTACTGATGAGCCACAAAAATGGATAATTATTTGGGCTCATTCAACCTCCTAATTTGACTTAATCCACCATTCTCATTATTTTATTGCATGTTTTTGATTATATTTATGCTAATAGAGTGAATTTGGTTAGTCATTACGCCAACAAGTCTAATGGGTGCTTTGTGTAGCCTTTTTGGTCAATTTGGAGACAAAATTGAAGGTCTTAATGAGCACTTGGCATCCAAATTCGTGGGAGAACAAGGGAGAGGATTTGTAGGAAGGTGTCCCCTTCATTTATGGGCCCTTACCTCGAATTCTCCACCATTAGCTCGAAGTTCAAGGGCCACCGAATCAATTAGCACAAGGGCAGCCAAGCAAGTCAAGTAGGATTGCTGTTAACTGTAAGTTCTGGGCAGCCGAGTCCCTAACGTTTAGGAGGACTGTTGGGGTCCTCAATTTGTATAAATAAGAAGGCTTAGGGCCTCATTTTGGTTAGCTAGTGGTTAGTCATTTTGTAGCTGGTAGTTAGTCATTTCATAGTCTTGTTGTAGTCATTTTGTAGTTCGATTTTTAGGCAATAGATTAGTTTTGCTATCAGCTCATTTTCGAGTTCTCCTTGTGGACAGTTTTGATGTAACTCTTATTTTCTTGCTCAATAAAGATGAATCCAGCTTTGCACCAGCTCCAAATCTCTCCTAGGAGGCTATAGCTCTTGGGGTTGGGCCCATCGGAAGCGCCCAATACCTCCTTTGATTATCTTTATGTGTTTTCGCTGCATTCTTAAGAGTAAAATATGTTATTTAGATCTAAATCTTGTTTTGTTATTTAGTTTGTTTTTTGATGAGTAAAATAGATTTTCATGCTCAGATTTAGTTGATAGGTCGTTAACAGAAAAAGCTTCAAGAAAAGGGCCAACAAACATCTGTGATTTCACCTCTCCCTCAGTGGGATCAGGAGCTGTGACTAGGATGACTTTGTTGCCCACAAAAACACTGACTTTGCTTTGCCATGCAATCATTAGTGTTTGGTTTTCATTTGCCGAAGTTGGTTACATGTTCAGATCTTTGAATGCTTCATTTCATAATTAATATACACGGTTTCCTTGCAAATAAAGCTGCTGTCCATTCTCGTTACTGTTAACCATATCATATTAGGGTAGCATAGCTAGATCTTTGTTTTCTTGCATGTCTTTGTTGGTTCAGTTGGAAACACAAATTGCAGAGCACCTATACCACTTCTCTATCTACCCAGACTCCCTCAAACCCATCTTCTCCATCTCCTAACTTGGTTTCTTGCCTCACGTTGCCATATTGCCCTCATAACCCTATCTTGTGTGCAACATTACTTCAGTCTTCTTGGAACAAGTCCAGCCATCTACACCTTCTCCTCAACTCCATCCTCCAAGTATTGAACTCCCCTATACCCATATTTCACCTCCATACTCATTCCTCCACCTTTTCCCTCCATCCATGCTCCAAAATTCCATTACTAAACATCCTATAGAAGAATTACAAAACATCCTGTAGAAATCCTGAACATCCTGTAGAACCCCTGCAGACTTCCTGTAGAAGCTCATAAACACGGTTTCTTGGCAGCCAAACTTTGTGAGACTCTCAGGAAGGGTGTTAGGGACCCCTTAGACCCTCTCTAAACCTTCCCAACCTTTCCCAAGCATTTCTCCTCCTTGATCCACCTCTGCACAGTCAAAAATAGTTAGAAGCACATGCATGATAATTCCAACAACTTAATCAAAAATACAAAAAGATGTTTTCTTCAGATAGTGATAACTTAGACACATGAATTTTAACTTCATAGAATTAATGGCATCTCTTTCAGTAGTTTTCATGCTCTCCTTTGCGTCAGTAGGACTAGCTGGTAGAATTAGGGTTTGCTAGGGTTTGCGTTTCTTTTTGGTTTTCAGTTTCTTTTTGCAATTAGATTAGTTTCCTTCGAGTTAGCTTTCATACATCAATTAAAAAGCTTCTTCTAAGAGCTCATAGAAGTTGGCTTAAGCTCCTAGTGGACTTGTGCCAGCTGACCAAGTGACAGCTGCGGCAAGAGCTAGTACTTGTGCATACAACACCGTCACTTCCAAGTTTGTTACGAACTACCGGGTTGATAAAATTAAAGAAGGGAGTTCCAGGAGTTGTAGCATTATTGCTACAATACTGGAGCCCACCAATTACGATGAGCTGAAGATGTACAACACTTCTATCATTCATCATACTATTCCTATGATTGACAACGAAAACCTGTCCAATAGAAACTGAGAAAGATCCACCCCAATTTAGAAAATCAGATAAAAACTGAGCTAAATAAGTTATTAAGAGCCAGAATAATTTTCCCCGTTAGACATTCCAAATGGGTCTCCAATATGGTACCCGTTAGAAAGAAAAACAGAGATATTAGAATCTATATCGATTTTCGGAATCTTAACAAAGCCTATCAAAAAGACAATTTTCCTCTTCCACCTATGGAACAAATATTACAGGCAGTAGCAGGCTCAGAACTGATGTCTTTCTTGGACGGATTTTCAGGATATAATCAAGTGCTGGTGCATCCCAATGATCAGTTGAAAACCACATTTAGAACTAAATGAGGCACATATGCATATCAGAAGATGCCATTTGGTTTGATTAATGTCGGCGCTACATTTCAAAGAGCCATGGACATCGCATTTAAGGGTTTAGTCAATAAATCTGTAGTAATTTATTTGGATGATATAACAGTGTACTCCAAGAAGCGAAGCGACCATCTCAAAGATTTAAAACAAATTTTTCAACGATGTTTAAGGTATGGGATTTCACTTAACCCAAAGAAATCTTTTTTCTCATTAAGTGAAGGAAAACTTCTAGGATTCATAGTGTCAAAATCCAGTATTCACATTGATCCCGATAAAATCAAAGAAATCTCTGAAGTATCTCTACCTCATAATAAAAAAGCCATGCAATATTTCCTTGGTCAAATCAATTTTGTAAAGAGATTTGTCCCAGATTTTTCACGAATTGTGTCTCCTTTGCAAACCATGATTAAAAAGAATTCAAATTTCAAATGGGGTCAAGATGAACATGAAGCATTCAACCTGATCAAACAAGCTATTATTAATGCTCCATCTTTAGCAACCCCGAATTTTTCAGAATCTTTTGTTTTATACACATTTTCCTCAGAGAAATCATATGCTGCAATTCTAACTCAAGCGAATCAAGAAAAAGCGGAAGCTCCAATTGCATTTTTTAGCTCAAATTTACAAGGTGTTGAACTTAATTATTCAGACGTGGAAAAACAGGCCTATGCTGTTTTCAAAGCAGTCAAATATTTTAGACGTTTCTTACTTAAAACCCATACTATGATCATAGTACCGTTCCCAGCGGTAAGAAATCTTTTAGTACAGAAGGATGTGGGTGAGAAAAGAGAAAATTGGATCACTGCTTTACAGGAATACGACCTTGAAATCAAACCAGCAAACATTGTAAGAGGTCAAGGCTTCTGCAAAATGTTGGCAGGAGCATCGCAAATCTCTGAAATTTCATCCGAAGAGATACAAATGTATGAGGTAAGCCTAAACGATGTAGAATCATTGTATGCTGATATCATTTATTATCTTAAGAACGGGTATGCTCCATCACACCTAGATCACACTAAGAAAAGAGCTCTGAGATTGAAAGCTAAACAATATTAGCTCATAAATGATATTCTTTTTAGAAAGAATTATGATTCTGTTCTTCTTAGATGTCTTGAAAAAACTAAAGCTGAAAAAGTTTTGCAGGAACTCCACGATGGACCAGCAGGCAGACACTATGCTGGAGATGCTACTGCACATAAAATTTTACGTGCAGGATATTACTGGCCTACACTGTTCAAAGATTCACACAGTTACGTGAGGAAATGTCAAGTCTGCTAAACTACTACTGGAAGACAAAAGAAGTCGTCGCTGCCACTACAACTGGTAAACATCGAGCAACCATTTAGTCAGTGGGGCTTGGACATAATAGGAGAGATCGTTCCTCACTCTTCTAAGCAGCATAGATACATCATCACGGCAACAGATTATTTTACTAAATGGGTAGAAGCAGTTCCTCTCAAGACGGCTAATTCTGAAAATATTATCGAATTCATAAATCAATTTATAATCACTAGGTTTGTATTGCCAATGGCTTTAATGCTTGATAATGCATCATACTTTTCTGGAAATGCAATGACTGAGTTTTCACTTAAAAGAGGGTTCAAACTAAAATATTCGGCCAATTACTATCCGCAAGGTAATGGGTTAGCTGAGTCAACAAATTAAAACCTAATCAGGATTATTAAAAGAACAGTTTACCAGAACCAAAAGAATTGGCATAAAGCTTTGGTAAATGCTTTATGGGCAGATAGAATAACGAAAAAAGCTTCGATCGGCACTTCCCCCTTTAATTTAGTTTATGGGAAAGAAGTGGTTCTTCCAACTCACTTAGTCATTCCCTCTTTGTCTTTAATACAATACATTGATGAAGTACCTACTTCTGCCATACAACTAAGACAAATGGAAATAATTAAATTAGAAGAGCAACGAGAACAAGTTAAGAAAACCCATGCTCATCATCAAGCGCTAATAAAATCCTCTTTTGATTCAAACATAATGACCAGAAATTTTTTTCAGATGGGAGATTTAGTTTTAAAATGGGATAAGGCTCACAAATAAAAGGGCAAACATACAAAATTTCAAAAGATGTGGCTTGGTCCTTTTCAGATTGTTGAAGTCATAGGTCCATCAACGTTTGTCTTACAAGATCTAGCAGGTAGAAGAGATTCCTTGTCTGTTAATGGTCAAATCCTTAAAATATATTTTTCATAGAAGATTATTCTTCTATTTTGTAGAATAGTTTTGTTTTTTTTCTTTTCTTTTTCATAATAAAACCAGTTGTAAATGGTTACTACCGGTATTCACGAAAAGAAACCAATTCTCTTTCATATTTTGAGCTTTTCGCTTGTATAAATAGAAATTTTTTGAAAATCTAATCTTTATTATTGACAGATACAGTTAAAAACTTTAGCCTAGATATGATACTAGTTTCAACTTCAAAAAATTTGATGAAAGCAACCTTTAGCGAAGAAATTGTTTTATGTTGGCACAATGAAAGGTATCAATAACAAAATAAAGGTTCTCTGTAAAACTGCTGTTTTCAAACTCTATTATTGTCGTCTAGAGCTTTCTTAAGGAAAACAATGATTTCCTCCCTGTTAAAGAAAATCGCAGCATTCAGAGGGACAATCCAAGAAACACTATATCTCAAAGAATAAGAGGTCTCATCACGAGCCGGCTTATCATGATCACATATATTATAACTTTGTTGACTTTGCCAAACAATGTCCATCAAAGCAGGGCAATGACTCAAGATTGTTGAAATCAAAGACAAGGGGTCTCATCATGAGCCAGCATGTTCAGCAAAAGTGTAAATCAAGTGAATGATTGTGTCATAATTTCGCTACCAAACCAAGGCATTGTAATTAAAAAATAAAAGAAGAAAAAGTGTCAATATGGATTTTTATTTGAAGGTTGTAGATAACCTTAAGCAGGATAAAGGATCATTGCTGGGTAACAGGTAACTCTGTCGAGGCTATGGATGCCTGCTGGCAGCAGAGGCTCTACCTACGGAAAACGAGCATATTTTAAAGCTAGCACACAGAGAAGACTTTATTTTATCTATACAAGACCAAGTAATGGCTGATATAAATACAAGGACAAGCCTGAGGGAGCAAACAATTAGAATAGAAAGAGGTTGAAACAAAATATTATTGATAGAATAAGGCATAATGTACTCTATCTGTCCATAACAAAGTTTAGATTTATGAAAAATTTTCTGTTTTGGAAGTTTAAAAAATTCAATAGAAAAGCAGAGATAACTGGTTCTTCCAAGTGAATCACCATTGTTGTGACCACCAAAAACCCCCCTCCTTCTTTAGTATTAGCAATAACACTAAACAAGTGGGGACCCTTAGTAAAAAATTCAAAAAATTTTATAAAATTTTTTGTATTATACTCCTCAAAAAATACATCGCAAGGAGAAGAGTGAAACATTTCTTTATGAGCACTATAAAACATTGCAAAGAAGCGACGCGAAATTCATCGCATCGCATACATTAAGAAGTGCCCATAAATGAAAATCTTAAGAAATCTCCGATGGCCGATATGTGACATCGCATATCGCAACATCACATAAAAAACACATAATAACTTAACAAATTGCAACAATCTGCGATCTACGATCTTGCGATAAATGCGATCTGCGATCTTGTGATGCTGCGATCTGCGCGATTCTGCACTAAACTGATCAGGAAACTCTACAATGACACATCTCGATAATGCGATCCGCGATGCTGCGATGCGAGTCACAGAAATCACCCATCGCAAATTTTCCTCGGCTCAACATTCAAGAAAAGCTGTCCCTAAACCAAAAAATTGGGCGTAGCTTAAAAGAAATCAATGAATGTACGCCAAAGTATTCATGAAGGACAGTTTTTTGTTTTTCGAAGAGTCAGTTCACTATGGGTGTCATGATTTTATACATTCGTAGAGCTTAGAGCTTTCGTGTCAAAATTTATTATCATTACTCTTTTCCTTTGCGTGAACTGCAGGAAATATCTAAGGAAAAAGGGAAAGCGTCAATGCTCGGAGAACAGAGAAGATATGTCCTCATAAATGGATACCGCATGCAACAGAAATGCAGATTTCAGAGTATTACTGAAAAGATGTTGATATCAATAGGCAATTCAACACTCAAGGTCAAAAGCTCACAAAAGCAGCATGTTTACAAAATTATGAAAGCTTATGCCCAGTAAAGGGAAAAGTGCTAAAGGCGGAAAACACACCAAAAAGGCCCGGATCAAAGAACCTAGGCAGTTTTTGATGCGCGATTAGCGCCTAGTGCTAATCGCGCATCGCTAAGAAAATTGTTCAGAAAGCAAAGTCCCTAATTTTCTTAGTCATCCACGAGTCCAAAAACCAAGATAGCAAAAGCAGAAGTAATTTGAGAGAAATTTGGGTTGTTACCAAGTATGTACGCAGTAAATTCGCCCAGCCAGAGGATGATTCCCAGAAATATCTTCTAGTTTACTAGAAAGTGGTGCCAGCGCTTGCCATTTCTATTTGTGGAGCTCAAGCAAAAGCAGAAAACAACCAGCCGACTCTTCCTGGGCAAATGTTGCATGCTCGCAACATTAAGGAGCAAATGCAAAAATAGTTAGGAATTAGATTCAATTTTTAGAAATAAGTTTGTTTAGGTAAAGGTTGGTCATTTAAACCATATCCTAAATTTATGTAATTAAGTTATTTAGTTAGTAGTATTTAAACCCTTCTCATGCATTTAGAGAAGGGTCCAGAAATTTGTCAAAAACTTGTCCTCAGAACATGCACTTCTGCACCCTCAGAGGAGGTTTTGATAAATGAATGGATCAAGGTTTATTAATGTTTGCATTTGATATCTGCTACTGATGTTGCACTTCTGTACTCTTGGTAGATATTAGAACAAGTAGAGATAAATCATTGTTGCTTGAAGCTTATGAGTAGGAGCAGTCATAAATGGTACTTTTATCTCTTGACCATTTCTGCTTATATTCTTAAAGTGATATACAATTTTTAGTTGTTTATATGTTATTGCATGAATGTTTGAGTTACCATTTGGCACTTTTGTATGGTGGAGCCACTTATTTATGTTTGATATATGAATAACTTATTATGCGATATGCTGTTCACAACTGTTTTGCCTAACTTTTTATGCAAAGTGGTTCATCTTAATTTATTTCTATTCTTATGATAGCTGAATGATCTTTATTACCAGTTATTATTTGAAATCTCTTTAGATCGCATAATAGAAGAAATACATCCTGGGTTAGCATAGATTAGATGTGCTATTTTCATTAGATTGCAATAGCATAGAATTAGATTAAAGTAGCTTAGATTAGAACTCTTAGATCAGCATCATCCAACTCTACACACACACACACACCCTTAGATTGGGAAACTGGTCCCATTATCCCCAGTCGGACCCGCTATACCAAATGGATAAGGAGCTGCCAACCAAGGTCTGGACCGGGCGGGTATCCCCCTTGTTGTCGACCCGATTTTCGGGGCTTCAACAGAAACCCAGAAGGATCCAAGGGACTCAAAATTAGTGGATGGTTAAGGATTAACAAATATATCATTAACAAAACACCACAATAAGAAGTTTTCACCTACCGTTACCCCCCAAAAGGGAGGCCACAAGAAACAACTTCAAATTCTTGGGCGATATTCTAGAAGAGCCTAGCCATCTACAGCATGGGCACATCTAGAATATCCCTAAAACTAGTTTAGAAAACAACCCTTGCAGGAACACCGACATGGAAAATACAAAGTAATCCTTAGTGAGGCTACCGCATAACTGAATACATAGCCACCAAAGGACTCCCACATGATGAAGGAGGATGATTTCACATAAATGAAAGGGTTAAGCCTAATGGAAATATAAGATACATGCAATCATAATGAGTTGGAATCCATCCCACCCAAGAAAATCAATCTCCTAATTATAAAATTTTAGAAATAAAAGGCATCACAACAATTGGGACTTCACGCTATTGTCATCAAAGATTAGAAATAAAGCGCTAAAGAATTAAAGAAAAGAGGTTAAAGTCATCCCTCCAATGTATATATACCATAGGAAGGAAGTTGGTCGACTCAGGCCAATATAACGAAATGTAGGAGATTTATTCCCCACAAAGAAATATCTCCTCATGAAGGAAATTTCCTAGAATACAAGGGCTCTGAACAACCCCACTAAGCAATATGTTCCTCATAAGAAGATACAGTAGGATCTTCTAGCAATCTTGTTAATCCAAGAAACCAAATATAGCAGCTTAGTTTTTGAATTCAACATGTCTATATTATGGAAATAATCTTCAAGTACAGTTGTGGACATTGAAGAGTGTCACGAGGCCTAGGTGTATCCTATGATCTAACTTATATCAATCTAGAAATCCTATCTTAGGAAACCTCAACAATGACTACCTTTTTTAACTTGCTAGGCATGGGCTTGAATGACATCCTCACTAATGTATATGGGTCTCAAACCCCTGTAAAAACACAACATGCTTAGGAATATTCACTCCTTCCAATCGTAGGAGGATCCACATAGTTGTAGGTTTTAACCCCATAAAAAAATTACCTGCATATGAATTCTTATACACAGAAAATAAATAATGCGAGAGCATAACACATAAAACACATATACGCAGAGATTTTCCCCTCGATCCCAAAACCGAGACTACCATCTTGATTTTTCATTATGTTCCCTTCAATGTTACAATACATATTTATACATGCCGAAGCATCCAATAACATGGACTAAAAAACCATCGCATCCAAAACCATGGACTAAAAACCATCGCGTCCAAAACAATGTGCAAAAATCATGCACAAAACCATAGGTAGGTACGCCTAACCTAATATAGGGTCCAAAAACAAATTTTTTCAGGGTGCTGCCCTGGACCCCATAGAGTAGGGCTACCTGCACTTGTCAAATCTGTTGTGACTCCCCGCGCTACAAAATCGGCACAATGAAGGTGGGGCTCCACCCCCCTTCTAACCCCCCAGTTAACTACATGGGCTAGTCGTGGAAAGAATATAACACAACCCAACATTCTCCCACTTGTTGTTTTCTGTCCATAGAGGCCACAAGAGATATTACTCATTTATCCAGCCCTGCAATGCCCATTGTTTCTCTACACCAAGAGAACTTCTCAGAGCTGACAAATTTTATCAATGCATCTAGAATATTCTTCAAAGTGTCCACCTTTACCAGCAACAAATTTTTGTCTTCTATCATTTCCCTCACAAAGTGATACTGAACATCAATGTGCTTTTTCTTTGAATGATATGCAGGGTTCTTTGGCAAGAAAATTGCACTTTGGCTGTCATAGTATATCCTTATAGATCCCTGTACTAACCCCATACTTGAACATAATCTATGCAACCAAACTGCTTCCTTGCTTGCATGAGTGGCTGCCATGTATTCTTCCTCTGTAGTTGATAGTGCCACTACAGATTGTTTCTTACTCATCCAACTGACTGCACCTCCAAATAGGTTAAACACATACCCACTTGTAGATCTTCTCTAATCCAAATCTCTAGCCCACTCTGTATCAACAAAGCCACGAAAATTCAACACTCTGTCCAATCCTAATCTTCCTTGGTAACACAAACCATAATCACTAGTGCCACGCAAATACTTGAAAACTCGCTTCACTGCCGTCTAGTGCTCCTTCACTGGTTTTGACATAAACCTGCTCAATACTCCCACTACATGTGCAATGTCTACTCTAGTATAGACCATCGCATACATCAGGCTACCATCTGCACTTGCATATGGAACACGGGACATGTCCTCTTCCTCTTCTTATGTCTTGGGACACTGTTCAACAGATAACTTTACACCTACAGGAAGAGGAACCTTCATCGGTTTACTATCCTGCATATTAAACCTCTGCAATATTGTCTCAACATACTTCCTCTAGTTTAACCAGATCTTTCTCTTTGTCTGATCTCTTTTAATTTCCATGCCCAAAATATAGTTTACAGTACCAAGATCTTTCATGTCGAATTTGGAGGACAAATGGGTCTTCAAATCATTGATAATTTATTTGTCATTTCCAACTAGCAACATATCATCCACATACAAGACCAGATAAATAATACGGTCACCAGTTAATTTAAAATACACACAGTTATTTGCTTTGCTTATGGTGAAGCCAAGTCCCCTTATAAATGTATCAAATTTCCGATACCACATCCTTGGTGATTGTTTTAACCCATACAGAGACTTCTTTAAATTGCATATTGGTTCTTTCTTACCCTTCACCACAAAGCCATCAGGTTGCTTCATGTAGATCTCCTCTTCCAGATCCCTGTGAAGAGATGTTGTCTTCACATCCATCTGTTCTACCTCAAAATCAAAAGCAACAACAACAGATAAAAGTAATCTAATAGAAGTTACCTTGGTAACAGGAGAAAAATATCACCAAAATCAATTCCCGACACTTGGGAATAACCTTTTGCTACCAACCGAGGTTTGTATTTCTCCACCTTTCCTTGTGCATTTGTCTTCTTCTTGAACATCCATTTGCTGCCAATGGGTTTCCCTCCAGCCGGCAACTCCACCAGATCCCAAGCCTCATTTTTTATGCAAAGATGCCATTTCATCAACCATTGCCTCTTTCCATAGTTTTCCATCCTCTGAATCTGCTGCTTCCTTCACAGTTCTGGGATCATCATCAATAATAGATAAAGAAAAATTTGAAAAGAAAGCAGATGGACTATACCTTTCTGGCTGCCTTCTTTCTCGAACTGATCTTCTCACACCTAGAGTTTGTGGCTCTTCATCTTCTGATTCCTCCTCCACTGTAGAGTCTGATTCTTCCTCCTTTAGCTCAAAACTCTATCTTCTCAGGTTCCTTTGGCTGGACTTCATGTTTAATAACATCTTTCACCTCTCCGAACACCACATCTCAATTGTACACAACCTTCCTTGTTACTGGGTTCCAAAGCTTATAACCATTTAAACCATCCTTATACCCAATAAAGATGCACTTTTCAGATTTACTATCTAACTTGGTTCGTTTCTCCTTTAGAACATGTACATATGCATCACATCCAAATACCCTCAGATGTGAAAGAGAGGGTTTCTTACCAGTCCATACCTCTTGTGGAGCCTTATCCTCCAATGCTGATGAAGGTGATCTGTTGACCGGGGAACATGTTGTTTCCACCGCCTCTGCCCAGAATTCTTGTCCTAACCCAACACCACTGAGCATGCTTCTTGCCCTTTCCATCAACGTCTTGTTCATTCTTTCTACAACTCCATTTCACTGAGGTTTATATGGAGTAGTCTTCTGTCGTGATATACCACACTTCTTATAGAATTCTTCAAATACCTTACTGCAAAACTCTCCACTGTTATCTGTCCTCAACACCTTTATCTTGTTCTTTGTCTGATTTTCCACTGGAGCCTTAAATTTTTTAAACCTGTCAAAGACTTCAGATTTCTTCGTGAGGAAATATATCCATGTATTCCGTGAGAATTCATCTATAAATGATACATAGTACACAAACTTACCCAGTGATGGAACCTTCATAGGTCCAAACACATCACTGTGCATAAGCTCTAATATCTGTTTCTCCCTCTTACCACCAGAGGGTAAACTCACCCGATTTTTCTTCCCATATACACAATTTTCACAGAAATCAAAATCCAGAGAGCTGTTACTCATACCTCTACCATACCTTTACCATGAAGTATTCGAAGGCCCTTCTCTCCAATATGTCCAAGCCTTTGATGCCACAGCATGGTCTTCTCTCCAGAGACCACTAGATTTTCTGCTCCACTTCTAGGAACCATGGAACTGTTGCACCCATCAACAATAGTGCTACCTTGCAACTTGTACAGAGTTCCAATTCAAACTCCCCACATCAATACCAGTGCCCCCCGAACCAACTTACATGTATCCTTCTCGAACACTGTTTTTACACCTACATCATCCAGCTTTCTTATAGAAATCAGATTTCTGGCTACTGCAAGAATATGAAGAACAACCAGAATTGTTCTAACCCTTCCATCTTGCAACTTCAACTTTAGTTTTCCGTGACCAACAATTCTAGCCTTCCTATCATCCCCCAAGAAGACATCACCACCATCATATTTCTCATACTCGCAGAAACACTCTCTATGGGTAGTGAAGTGAAAGGATGCACCTGAGTTAATCAACCATGCCTCATGATCTACATGTATACTTGAAGAAGCCAGGTACACATCCCCACCTTCATCTAAGGTGGTTTTCGCCTATGAAAAAGGAGCATCATTAGATCCCTTTCCTTTATCAGAATCTTTAGATTTACAGTCCCTTTTGTAGTGCCCTTCCCTTTTTCATTTTGAGCACACCACCTTTACAGGTTTTCTGAGAGATTTAGATATCCCTCTAGATTTAGATCTCCCACTCGATGACTTGTTTTTTTTTTTTTTTTTTTTTTTTTTTTTTTTTTTTTTTTGGGACCATCCTCGTATAGACAAGGCATCACCATTCTAGCTCTCCATATTTTTTCATCTCATTTCCTTCGTCGGCAAGGATGAGACTATTTCATGAAACTGCAAGGTAGTTGCATTGCTACCTATTGCAATAACCAGACTATCCCATGAATCTAGTAGAGAACACAAAAAACTGATGCACTTATCATCATCTGAAATTTTAATATCAACAAATAATAACTGACTTACCACAGTATTAAATGCATTTATATGCTTTGTCACTGAGTCTCCATATTTCAACTTCAGGTTATACAATTTTTTCCGTAGGAACAATTTATTCACCAGAGACTTAGATTGGTACAAAGTCCCTAACTTGTCCCACAAAGCCTTTGTCGTGGCTTCCCATGATACATTCAGCAATACTGAATCTAAGACACACAATAATATTATGCTCTTTTCCTTCCGATCTAACTTCTTCCATTCTTCATCGGACACTCCTGTTGGTTTAGTACCTAGATCTACCATGATCCCCTGATATTTATCCACCAACGGATCCTCGATCTTGAGTTTCCATAACTCAAAACTATGAACATTAAATTTCTCGATCTTTATCTTTCCACTGCTCGTCATCTTCTTTCACCACCAGAATCGATCTTGCAGATCTCCCACTGAACAGGGTATACCACAGGCCCGAGCGAAACCCCTTAGCAACAAAAGCATCCCCTTGAAGCCAAAACACCTCTAATACCAAATGTAGGTTTTAACCCCATATAGAAATTACCTGCATATGAATTATTAAACACAAAAAATAAACAATGTGAGAGCATAACACATAAAACACATATACACAGAGATTTTCCCCTGGATCCCAAAACCGAGACTATCATCTTGATTTTTCATTATGTTCCTTTTAATGTTACAATACATATTTATACATGCCGAAGCATCCAATACCATGGATCGAAAAACGATCGCGTCCAAAACCATGGACCGAAAACCATCACATCCAAAACAATCTACGAAAATCATGCATAAAACCATAGGTAGGTCTGCCCAACCTAATATAGGGTCCAAAAACAAAATTTTCCAGGGCGCTACCCTAGAACCCATAGAGTGGGGTTACTTGCACCCCTCAAACCCCTTATGACTCCCCCCCACTATGCAATTGATACAACAAAGGGGGGGCTCCACCCCCCTTCTAACCCCCCGGTTAACTACGTGGGCTAGTTATGGAAAGAATGTAACACAACCCAACAATATATGGATAATCGACGAAGACATCAATATAATTACTTGTTTAAGTGAAAGGAAAGGAGAAATAAAAGATATAGTGCCTAAATAGGAGGACCTAAGGAACTTAATCGACAGTGAAAATAGGGTGTGATTTTCACGTGGAATATTAGATGAGGTGGGTCTATGAATATATCTTTTGAGTTGGATTGTTTCCTTGTGTTACATCACTTCTTGTCTTGTGGCAATGATTTAACCATGGAGATTCTTGTCTTAGTGGTCTCGGATAACTATCCCATTTTCCTTTCATGGAGAAATTTTGGAAAACCTCTCAAACACCAACTCTAATTTGAATAGTTTTGGCTCACTAATCCTAATCCCATTAGAAAAATTCAAGACTAGTGACACAACATCAACCACATAAAATGCTCCAAAATGTGTGTCATTCGACACAAAATAAAACAGCTAAAGTCCCTCGTTAAACAATGGAAAAAGGAGGAATTTGGAAATATTTTCTAAGAGACACATGCTCTAGAAAAGGAAATGGCTTGTCTCCAATAGTAACTCATCACCAAGGGTCACATGGAGGAATTTGGGAACAAAGAAGCTTCACTCACTAGGAAACTAGAAGATTGATAAAAGCAAGAGGAGATCCTCAACAAACATTAATCAAGGAGATTTTTGCTAAGGTATGGGGAATGCAATACCTCCTTTTTTCATTAGTCAGCCATTCAGGATCACTCCCACAACTGGATCACATCTCTAGGCATTAATACTAGGAAAAATCTAGAAAAACAAGATGATCTGGAAGCTACCCTATTGGATTACACTCCTATCTGCTCTCATATCCTTAGTCACAATGCGATATATGCAATCAATAATATCACAACACATATCCCCATGTTGGTCGCTGAAAGACACAATTTGGTTCTTATCAAACACGTCAATACCATTGAGGTCAATGATGAAATTAATTAAATGAAAAATGGAAAAACACTTGGACTTGATGGCTTCATAGTTTCCTTTTTCAACCATTGTTTTCAATTTATTTACTTTAATATCCTTGAAGTTATTAAGGATTCTAGACCTCATAATTGTATCCTACCAAGATTCAACTCCACATTTCTTGTTTTGGTTCCTAAGGACCAGAATGCACCTTCACCAAGTAAGTTTCGCCCTATATCTCTCTATAATTTCATTTACAAACTTATTTCGAAAATGATTGTTAACTTCCTTAAGGCCATCCTCCCACTCCTCATTTCTCCTAAGAAAACCTGGTAAGTGGAAGGAAAACATATCCTTGATGAAATCAACCTTTCCCATGAAGTGATACATTCCCACAAAACCTTGAAGAGAGCTAACATACTAATCAATTTGGATCTCTCCAAAACCATCAACGAACTCAATTAGTATTATATGGAAAGCTTCCTCTTGGTATTTGGCTTCTACCCCCACAGGAGTCAATTGGTATTGTCCCTTGTCACCATGGAATTTTTCTATATTCTTGTCAATGACTCCCCTTATCACACCTTCAAACCCTCTCGATGATTCGGACAAGGTGACCCCATCTCTCATTTTCATTTCATCCTAATGGAAGAAATACTAAGAAAATCCAACAGGGCTACTCTCCAACAAGGAAAATTGCAAGGCGTTGCTTTCTATTATAATATCACCCTCTCACACTAACAATTTGTTGATGATACAATCCTATTGAACCACCCATCTATTAGATAAGCAAAAGTTGTCAAAGTAATTCTAGGCCTTTTCTCAGAGGCCTCTATAACCTCAATCAATCTAGGAATGTCTAAAATATACTTCTTCAACACCCCTATCATCACTTAGGAAAATCCAAAATATACTTATTCAACACCCCTATCATCACTCAAAGGAATATCAATAAAATTCTTGGATTCACTCATGCCGTCCTTCCTTCCAAGAATTTGGGAGCCTCCCTAATCAATTCTACCATAAAGCTCTCATCATGGAGAGAATTCTTGGAAAAAATTAGAAGTAAATTTGACAATTGGACATTTCACTTGTTGAAGATAGTTAGCAACCTCATTCTCCTAAAATTGGTCCTCCAAGCAATGCCCACTTATGTCTTCTCATTTCTAAGAATCCCTAAATAGGTCTTAAATTCCATAAGGAACCTCCAAAAAAAATTCTGTGGGGAGGACACCATCTGCAGTAAAAATGGCCCTTATTCAAATTCAAAGCCTTATGCCTTCCCAAATGTACTGGGGGATTGGGGCTATGTGATCCATAAACATCCGACAAAGTGTTGGGAAGAAAATATTTGTGGCATTGGTTCAAACATACAATGGAGTCATGGGCCCATGTTTGGTACAAAAAACATGCTCTAGAGACTAAAAAGCAGAATCTAATACAGTTATCCTCATAGGTTCAAGGATCCCTCATATGGAACATGACAAGATGGATGCATATTTTCTTGGAAGTCATAGATGGGAATTAGCTAGATTATGGGAAGACGCTTGGCAACATTTTCGACATCAGTAATATCTTTCAACTCCATCAAATTCAAGATTTTTCTCAAATATCTAGAATTATTTATGTCCATCAGTATTTTAGGAGCATGAAAACCCATCCATACATAAATGGAAGATTATGACACTTTGGGAAGAAGAAAAATTTGAACCAAATAGGCTTGATCTAGAACAATAACTAAGAAAAATGACTACACTACAACAAAAAAGGTCATTGGTGAGGGTTGAAAAATGTCACCATAAGCTCATTGGTGATGGTAAAAATGGCTCCCGTCACCAAAAAATGAATGTCACCAAAGGTGGCGTCACCAAAAATATAGGTGTTGTGGTGATATTCAAGGTTTGTCACGAATAATAATTTTAATGAGAGATAGTGACCATCACCATTTCATATGAATAACAGTGATTTATGGTGACGGACCTTTCATGGCCCTCACTATTGATGCATATACATGGTGAAATTAGTTAATAGTCACATTTTCATATTTTGGTGAGGGTTGAAAAATTTCACCTTAGGCTCATTGGTGATGGTCAAAATAGCTTCCATCACTAGAAAATGAACATCACCAAAAGACGCATCACCAAAAGTATAGGTATTATGGTGACATTTAAAGTTTGTCACAAATAATGATTATAGTGACAAATAGTGACCATCACCAATTCATATGAACGACAATGATTTATGGTGATGGAACTTTCATGACCCTCAATATTGATGTATATATATGACGACATTCACTAACTGTCACCATTTCATGTATAGAAAATGACTTTTGATGATGGCTCTTTAACGACCATCACTATTAACACATATAGGGACATATAGCGAATGTCACCATTCCCTATGAATATTACGGCATGATAGAATCGAACCACCAACCACCTGCTTGTAAAGTAGGCACTGTTCCATTGAGCTAGCACCCTTGAAAGAATTAGACCTTAAAACTTGATAAATTTTGAATTTTAAAACTTTATTTAAATTATAAAACTTTGTAAAGTCTCGTTTGTTTCATTGGCTCAACTAGCACAAACAATCATCCAATAGATGCAGAACATAATTGTTTTAGAACAAGGAAGCAAGTTTCACATGATTGATACACTCAACCACCTAAATAATAATATCGAAGTTAATTCTTTAAACTTGACACCAACCAAAGTACAAACCGAAAGTCCCCATATTCTATGGCTCTTCTAATACAAGTTTGCAGATGAAAGAAATCACTAAAGAACTTAAAAATTGTATACAACTATAACAAAAATTGATGAAAAGAGGCATTATAACTGTTATGATGATTAAATATCAAAATCATGTAGAGTAGGAAATTCAACAAAGAGACTGAACATGATGGATCCAACACAAAATCTAGTGCACGGTTCTCACATGGGCTCCATGAATATACATACCTTTGGAATGTGCCTCTTCTGAATCCCCCAAAAATTAATATAGAACTCCAATGATATATAAAGGAAGAAAATGGGCATTATAACTTAACTATAAAGATTCAAAATCTTGCAAGGCAGGTAAATTTCGTATAAAAATTGAACATATGGAGTAGACATGAGATCTTGTGCATGGGACTAGCATGGGCTTCCCAAATATACATAACTCCAAAAAGTGACTATTCTGAAGCACCAAAAATTAACATAGAACTTCAATAATTTCTCTAGTAAAATGGGAGCTTCAAGTACTGAAATTACTTTTCTCTGTATATGTTGTATAGCTTCATTAAAAAGTTGGAAAGTATCCATTATATCCAATAGGAATCAAGAAGAAAACCAGTTATAAATGCTAGACAAATGCCTAAACACAAAATTGTCAAGACAAAAAGCAACTTATTTTTCTCTTTCAAAAAAGAATATGATAAAACAATAAGAAATTAAAAACATTAACCACCATATTTCAATCTATAGTAAATTAACATATGAGCCAACCTTTTTATTGAAACAATAGACCACAAAAATGTGAAAAAAGAAATTCAACAGTTAATCATCCTTGAACAAAATATTTTCACTTAAGAAATCTAGATTGTCAGGCTAGGCAGTAACTCCTCAAAGAAAAATTGATTCGTATATCATATTCCTTCAAATGGTCTTTATTATATACATGAGGGAGAGACTGTTCACTTCATCTCGTGACGACTGTTCATATTACTTATTATTTATTTACATTATATTCACCCAATCCTAATGATTAGGTGTCAACATTCCCCCCCTTAATCTGAAGGGATGTTGGTGAGTCCAAGCATCATTCTGAATCATTCAAGATTTTCTCTTCCAAGTGCTTTGGTGAAGATGTCAGCAATTTGCTCATTAGTGGAACAATGACGAAGATGGATTGTTTTGGCCTCAACATGATTTCGAATAAGATGATATTTGGTATTGATGTGCTTTGTTCGATCATGGAACTTTGGGTTCTTGGCCAAATTTATTGCAGATGTATTGTCAATCATGAGAGGAGTTGATTGTACTTGTTTTACCTGCAAATCCTCAAGAATTTTCCTGAGCCAAACAATTTCTTTTGTTGCTTCAGCTGCTGCCACGTATTCTTCTTCTGTTGTGGAATCTGTTGGAACTGATTGTCTGTGTGATCTCTAGGAGACATCTCCTGATCCAAGACTCATAGCATATCCTGAAGTAGATACCCTAGTTTCTTTGTCTCCATTGAAGTCTAAATTAGAGTATCCAATCAAGTTGAAGTCATCCACCTGTGTATACTTGATTCCAAAGCCTTGAGTTCCCTTCAAATACCTTAGAACTCTTTTTGCAGTAGACCAATGTCCCTCACAAGGCTTTTACATAAAAATGGAGAGGATTCAACCAGCAAATGAAATGTCTGGTCTGATAGTAGTTAGGTAGTTGAGGCTTCCTTCAAGCTGTCTATACATTGTTTCATCCTCAAATTCTTTTACTTTAATAGAAGTGAGCTTTAATTTTTGTTCCATTGGAGTAGTAAGAGGATTACATTTTGTCATGCCAAACCTGTTCAACAGATCTCCAATGTATTTCTTTTTAGAAATAAATATGGACTTCGGATGTTGGGTTACTTTAATACCAAGATAGTAGTGAACATAGCTGAAATCAGTCATTTAAAAACTTTTCCCCAATTCCTTCTTTATGGATGCAATGTAGCTCTCATTGTTCCCTGTCATCAAAAGATCATCTACATATACCACAAGATATACAACTATTTTGCCAAGTTTCTGGACAAATAAAGTTGCATCATCAAGATCATAATGTTTGAAATTGAGTTTCGGAAGATGCTCAGTTAGTTTTTCATACTAGGCTCGCGGTGCTTGTTTGAGGCCATACAAGGACTTCACAAGTTTTCATACCTTATGTTCATGTCCTTTCACAACAAATCCTTCAGGCTAGGACATAAAAACATTCTCTTTTAGATCTTTGTTCAAGAAAGCAGTTTTTACGTCCATTTGATGGACCTTCCAACTGTTCTGAGCTATTAGGGAAAAGAGTGTCTAGATGGTAGCCCATTTTGCTGTGGGGGAAAAAGTCTCCTCATAATCGACCCCTTCCTTCTGTGCAAAACCTTTTTCCACAAGCCTAGCTTTGTGCTTTTGAAGTGAGCCATTAGCTTTATACTTGTTCTTGTAGACCCACTTGTAGCCAGTTGGTTTGGTTCCTAATGGAGGATCAACCAGCTTCCAAGTGCCATTCTTTATGAGGGCATCATACTCCTTTTGCATCGCTTCTTTCCATTCATCATGAGAAGTAGATTCTTTGAAGGAAGTTGGTTCAAAATCTATAGACAAGTTCAATTCAAAATCATAAGAAACATCCATATCAACAGGTGAATTAGACTCATCTACATCACCTCCATTTTGCTGGTTTGAATTTCTAATTCCTGTCTTTCCAACCTCATCACGATGAACACTTTCAAGTGTCTTTGTCAGCCACATTGGGGAACCTTTCTCAGATGGTCTAGGCTGCTCCGCTGATTGAGTTGGTATTGGATCAAGGTTGAGTCTCCTAATTCTATCAATCACATCACTTAAAGAATCATCCGTTGTTGGAGTTTCATGCAGGGGAGAGTGTTCTTCAGAAGAAGATTCCACATGTTGATCTAGTATAGGAATCCCCCCTTCAATATGTGGAATCTGATTATCAAGTTCTTGAAATGATTTTGCATTTTCGAATCTATCCAAGCGATCAAGTTTCCGCTCAACAACATTGTCAGTTTTGGATGATCAAGAAAAATTACATCTCTAGATACAACAAACTTTTTATTGACTTCATCATAGAGACGGTATGCTTTGGAGGTGTTTGAATACCCCAAGAAGTTACATTTATGACTTCTAGCACCAAGTTTGTTTCTATGTAACTTTGGTATCAAGGCATAACAAGTGGAACCAAAGACCTTGATATGGTTTACCGAAGGAACATGTCCATACCACATTTCATATGGAGTCTTGTTTCTAATAGAATTAGATGGACATCTATTCTATATATACACAGCACATAGAACAACATCAGCCCAAAACATTATCTTTATGTTTTTGAAGAAAAGCATGAATAGTACCATATTTAAGATTGTCCTATTCATTCTTTCAGCTACACCATTCTGTTGGGGATCATAAGGCACAGTTGTTTGATGTTTGATCCCATGTTAGAAAAGATAGTTTTCAAATTCATTTGATGTGTATTATTTTCCATTATCAGTGCGAATAGACCCAATATGAGATTGTGCATCATTTTCAATCCATTTATGAAAATTCTTGAATGTTTGAAAAGCATCATATTTTTTCTTCAATAAATAAACCCAACAGATTCTGGTGTAGTCATCAATAAATGTCATCATATATTTATTTCCATTTGCAGAAGGAATAGGCATTGGACCACATAAATCTGAAAGAATGAGTTCAAGTTTTCTATGTGTTCTTGAATGTGAATCATGAAAAGACTGTTTTCTATGCTTTCCTAGAATGCAAGCATCACATTGCTTAAGTTTCCTAGGAATTGTAGGAAAACTAGTAATATCAGTTTTCTTCAATAAGCAGAGGTTGTCATAGTTCAAATGTCCAAGTCTAGCATGCCATAATAAACTTGATGGAAGTGTACCTTCTTCATGATGAGAATTGTATGAGAAATGCTGTGCATGAGCAGAGGTTCCTTGTACCTTGAGAAGCCTTTCTTCTTCTATTCCCCTCATGACAAGTGAGTGGTCAGATGCTTTTCTTACCTCAAGCTTGCCATCAAACATATGAATGGAGTGTTTTTGCTGGCGGATGCGGACCAAAGACAGTGAGTTTCGCTTGATCTGTGGGAGATATAAAACATGGTGCAGAATAAAGTTTGGAAGACCAGACAGTTTAAGCCGGATTGTGCCAAGCCTTGATTGGTTTGCAAAGTATACTGCTCCATCAACATTGTCAGTGAATTCTTCAAAAAAAATATTTTCTATGAGTCATATGGCAAGTTGCTCCTGAATCAAGCAACCAATCATTTTTCCAAGAAGCAAGTGAATCATTAAATAAATCTTCATTTACTCCAATGTTACATTGTGCCACAACATAATGAGTAGATTCAGGTACTTTACCTTTATTTGTATCATTAGTTTTACCTTTCCGTTGGTTTCTTTGCTGCTCAATTTTGTCCCATGGTAACTTGTAGGTAGAGGCATCATGTGATCCACTTTTTTGCAGCGTATGCAGTGCAAATATGCCTTTTCTCCTGGAGAGTGTCTGCCCCCCTACCTCTGAAATATCTTCCTCTTCCTATTCAACCACCTCTTCCTCTTGGAGAATCTTAAGCAGGATGCTTTTCTTTATGAGAAAGGAACACAATCTCTTTAGATGATTCAGGGGCTATCTTCTTTCGAAAATCTTTCTCTCTTTCAGCAAACTTTTTCACAAGAGAGTCAAAGGTGAATCTTTGAGATTTCGATTTGCTTGCAATGACTCAAGATAAGTGGAGTAAGTATGATAAAGTTCCTTGAGAAAAGCGATAAGAGGAATATCTAATTCAACCTTAGTGGATTTGATATCATGTGTTATAGACTTTACTTCAGATGCAAGAGCAAGAGGATCATTATTTTGCAGTTCAAGAGTGAAGAGTTTAATCATGAGTTGAACGACTTCAAGTGTAGAATGTTAGTCATAGAGTTCTTTCAGCTTTTGTAAGGCTTCAAAAGCAGTTGAAAATGGAAAAATATGGCGACTAACCTCTTCATTTACAAATCCTACGATTAATGCATAAGCTTTGTTGTTCTTGTTTTCCCAAATGATGAGCTCTTTTTCTGAGGTAGGTTGTTCTGGCTCTTTGTCTCTATCTCCAACAAACACTCCTTTCCATAACTCAATGAAAATGAGCATGTTTTTTATCATCTACGACCACTCAGGATAGTTATGTTTGCTAGTGAGAACTATTCCCACGATGGATATGATTGAATGCATACTGTAACAAAAAAAAAATTTTGCTGCAAAAATTTTACTCTTAATGGGAAAAAAATAGTTCTGATATGACTGGACAACAAACTTTTTCACCCAACTCAACTTGATCACTCAATGTAGCCCTTCAAAAAAAAATTAACACACAGTGGTGACTTTAAAACATGCACAAAATCAGGGCTCAACTCACATCATAGGACAACGCTTCATAGGCAGCGTACCAAAATAGTTCGAGATACCATGTACATTCAATGCATGGCATTTAACTCACATACACATGATAGGATACCATGTACATTCAATGCATGGCTCATACACATCATAGGATAGCTACCACAAACCAATTTTCACATGGTTCAAACTCATAGTCTTGAATTAAAAATAAATACGAGTTGCCATTCAATATTATTGAAGCCCTACGGGGTTTTTAACACAAACGTCGATAAAAAGGTTTTTAATATTACTTCACCTGAATCTCATCAAAATATTTTTTCCAAAACTGTTTAAATAAAACATTTTAGATAACCCAATTGCCAACCATGAATCACCTCACCTCATCAACGTGATGTAACATTGGTACTGGTGCCCACAAAATCTGATACCACGGGATTTTTATGGTCACAAATTGTGGATATATTAATAATGTAGGATGTGGAGACCACAACAGCTTTACCGTTCACGTAAATGTTCTAGAAGCTAACATTAACGTGAGACAGAGAGCTTTGGTTAATACCTCTAGGATCTGAACCATCAGAGAATCAACTGGAATCCATCACGCTCATATCAAAATCATCAAAGTCATCTTCAAAGGAATTGAAGAAATCAACATCGGGAGGCGGCGTACCAAGTGAAGTGTCATTCAGCACTTCCACCACTTGTTACTTTAGACTGAATCTCAACGTGATAGAGGCTTTGATTCATGCACCATCACACACCAACAATGTTTCACACACAATTCACGCAATGAACTTGGTCATGGAGATGATTCACGCACCATTCATGCACCAGCACCATTTCACTGCTCCTCCACATAGTTACTCGGACCATTCAACGCAACAACACACCCTCAAGGGCATTCAACTCAGTGATTCAGAAGATTTTCAGGTCCGAGGCATGGCAAAAATGGTGCAGAATTAATTATAGCAGACAGAGCGTAGAATGGCTCAGAATCACTTATGGTAGACAGAGCGCACATGGGCAGTGAACAGGGAGCTCAATAGGCAAAAGGGAGTTACAACTAATTTTGGGAGCTAGCTCTGATACCATGTCAGGCCAGGCAGTAAATCCTCAAAGCAAAATTGATTCATATATCATATTCCTTCAGGTGGTCTTTATTATATATATGAGGGAGAGACTGTTCACTTCATCTCTCAATGATTATTCATATTACTTATTATTTATTTACATTATATTCACCCAATCTTGATGATTAGGTGTCAACGCAGATGATAGAATGCCCACAACTTACCTCAAAAAGGAGAATCAAACCTTAATTTTATTATTCAAAGAGAATAAAAATACTAATGAAAATTCACAAAAAAATAAAATAATTGTTGATGTTTTCCCTTTGAATATATAAATATTTCAATGAAATAATCACTTTGTCTAGTCAACAGTTTTCCACATAAAAGAATAGTACTTTTTGGAAAGCTAATACTTCCAGATGCCACAACATTCCAGACAATATTGGACATTATAACTTCTTTAAAATGGCTCATGACAACTAATCCCTACAACATTAATTCCTTGACTAGTTTCTCTTCTGCTTTATGAGCCTCTAAGGGAGAACACTTCGACCTTAAGGCTTAAACTAACTGCCAGAGAATTAGGGCTATGTTATTTTACTCTAGAAACATATTAGTAATGAGTTCCAACATAGACAAGCAACAATCTAATTCAGATTGACAGAATTGCAGACCAAAGGTTAAAATCTTTGTTATGACATGATTTCATTCTTTTACAAGCACATTGCAGTTACTTCAACATGAAATAGAATGTTTCTAATGACCAACGGTCAATATTGAAGGCTTTGAAGCCCATCACAAAAGATTTCATACATCAAATAAGTGTAGAAGAAAGAAAATTCTCTTCAAAATAGTTTGACAACATAATTTGGCCCATTATGAAGAAATGACCTCATTTAAAATTCTATTAAGTGTTCAGTTTTCCCATTATAGAGTATTAAGTAGATGTGTCATAACCTATGAGAACATATTGTTGCATTAAAGCCTGGAACAAATCAAAGTTGAATTATGAAGAATGCAAAGAAGTGTTGCAACAAGTGCACTTAATAGTTAAAATTGTGTTATATACTTGTAAATTAGAAACATAGCTAATTTTTTTCCCCATAGATGTAAATTAAAGAAAGACCCAATATTACTCCTCCACTCATATCTCCATTTTACCAATTTTACTAAGTAAGAGCTACTTAAAACATATTTCTAAACATTGTTTTGGCACACCTGCTGATACCGAAAATTGAATAATGGGTGTTCTTCCATTGTTTAGAAATATTTTTAAGGCTTAAGTAGCTCTTTATTCATTTTATCGTCTTGTGATTTTGCCTCTGCAAAACCTAGAAAACCTAACCCATTCCATTTGTGACAGCCTATTGTGTAAACTCCAGAAAGTTGTTAGAAAACTTATGAAAAGTGCCTAGCATGGGATGCCTATCTAGCATCTGTACATTTCTTCTTTCTAGCAACAAAATTGCCATCAACCCAAATAAGATGACACAATACCTTGCAAGGTCTTTATATCCAATGGTAAAGTAATTGGCCAAATTCAACCAAGCAGGAACTTTAGATAATAACAAGCTCATATTCATAAGTGTGGACAAAAGGGTGGTTGGAAACATGCTACTAGAAAGAGAACCTACCAAAAATATCTATTTACTATTGATGGTGTGAAGCAGGGTAGAGCCAGTTTGTTAGTTCCAAAGCATCCGTGGAATAGTTTGATGAAGGTTTTAAGAAATCTTTTATGATAATTTGCAAGAGGGGCAAGGCTCCTAGTTTCAAACTTGTCAAAGGAAAGGAAATGTTAACATCGAATTATACTCCACCATATATGAAAACAACTTTTATTTTGGACATTTAACAGGTTACATCTAATGAATATCAAGAATTCAGTCTATGTCAGTTGAAATTATAAGTAAATACACTATGGCCAAATTTCTAATTGTTTCATGAAATGCCTTATCATAGAAACTCTCATTTGGAACTGACCAATAATATATGGAAGCAGATAAAAGAAATTGTATAATGTGTATGAAGTTTATATGCATATGTATAACAACCCACTCACCAAGGTTCACCATTTGAGCTCTGATGTAGTGAGGTATTACAGACTTAATGTGCCACACCCTTTCTGCAATAATAAATCACTATACTTTAGAACTAGGCTCTAGCTCTAAACTTGGGATAGCATGTTATGTACTCTTAATGGACAATTTTCAAGTGCTGGAAACTTCAATTTCATAATTCTATCGATATTTAAGTGGAGCACTCCTTATCCTCCACTTATCTACTTCCACGGTCATAGAGTATCCTTTGTATGTGACTACTACAATGATAAGTCGATGGACATCAATTCTGTTATAGGAAATGAGTATTTGATGTGGAAAAACTACAAGCTAGTACCTGATACTATCCTTTTGTGTGCATAGTTATTCACTGAAATAGACTTGTGGGAAAGACATAGTAGGATCATTGAATTTTAGAGACCATAAATTATGTTCTAGTGATGTAAGGTATTGATTCAGGCAGTTTTGATAGTGCCACAAACTGATGACAAGATTAATTTTAAGATTTTTGTATCTTCTTTGCATCCATAGCTTTCCAATATAGATACATCTCCTTCATTACCAAAATCGCTAAAACGTTGGTATGATATATGTCAATATTGGTTGAATGCCAAGTAGAATAATTCTTAGCCTTGAAATAGAGTGGACTTGGCATTGTCTTATTTGGCTGATCTAAGCATAAAATAGGAATTAGATCTGAGGGTAAATATGTCTCCAACAACTTGTAGTTATTTGATCATCCATCCTCAGTCATAAGACTTTTTCATATCAAAATCTAGTGCTAGTTGCTTTAGATATTAATGAAGTATGACATTGCTGTAGCATGTTGACAGTATCTATCAAACAACAAGCCCTAGATATCCCAACAATTTTAGCCATTTTATCCTAGAAAAAATAATGAGTAATAGAATCATTATGTCCTCCCATCCCCCCTTGAATTTCCCTAAAATTTGGTAGTGCTCCCACATGTTCCCCTTGTATGTCTCCTTGCTCCCATGCTCCCCTGCCTAGAAACTTGGTGGAACATAGATATTTAGTATTCTGCATAAGTTATATTATATAGTGGACATAAAATATAAATTATATATAATATAACTTTATAGATTTATCATTTTTATAATATATAATTTTGTTTCTTCAATTTAACATATCAATATGTATATGCCCATGGGGCATAGAATAGACGGTGATGGGGTGTACTATTAAGTCACTCCGTGATGTGAAGGTCACCAGTTTGAAACTCTGTGGGAAAAAATCTAGTCATGTTAAGGGCTAGTGTGGCCCAAGCCAGGTGCAATCCCTGGGTGATTTTGACTGCTTAGATACAATTGCTTTCTCAAGCCAAAGATTAAGCATGTAGTCATCTCTAGAGGACACAGACAACTTGACAAACAAAAAAAAAAAAAAAAAAACATATCAATATATATATATATATATATATATATATCTAGATATATATATATATATATATATATATATATATATATATATATATATATATATATATATATATATATATATATATATATATATATATATATATATATATATATATATATATATATATATACTCATTGCTTCCTAAAAATTTGGGTGAAACTTCTAACCATATGAGATATTTGTATCCCCATTCCCAACACCCCAACATTCCAGAAACTCACACAACATAGAATATCCTTTTGTAATTGTGTTTATAAAAATATTGCCAAGGTATTAACAATGAGATTGAATGAGGCCTTTTCAGAGGTAATCTCTCCTAAAAAATTTGGATTCCTAGTTGGCAAGAAAATCCATGAAGCCATAGGATTTACTCAAAAAGGCCCACACAAAATCAATCCAGAAAGATGACAGCTTTGGTTATCAAGTTGGACCTTTTCAAAGCATATGACAAGACAAACTAGTTATATCTCAGTATGATGTTAATACATATGAGGCTCAGTTATCTAGCGGTCAAGTGAATTATGAGATGTGTCACAACTGCAGAAGTGAATTATGAGATGTGTCATAACTGCAGAAGTGAATTATGAGATGTGTCATAACTGCAGAAGTGAATTATGAGATGTGTCATAATTGCCTCTTCTATTATGCTCATCAATGGAGCAACATCTACATTCTTCACACCTCCAAGGGGTGTAAAACAGGGTTGTCCACTCTCACCCCTTCTATTTTTGTTGGTCAAAGAAGGGCTTTGTCGAGCAATTTTGGAAGTAAAACCATTGGTATTCTTAAAAGGGGTCAAAGTAAAAAAAATTGTGCTTCTAACTCATTTATTATTTGTCGATGATATATTATTGTTCTTTGATGGTTTAAAGAGGGAAGCTAGAAAATTCAGAAACTTATCAAAATATTCCACTGCTGCAAACATCGCAATGTTCCAATTTTTTCACTAAAACGATAATATCTCCCACAAATATTATGATATTTTCATCCCCAAAAATATCACATTATAACCGTACAACAAATGAAAATATCACTCACACATAGAGGTGCATAAATGTGCCTTTTTTAAAGTTTTTCGTCATTTTTGTATTTATTTTTTTGCAATATTTTTCTAATGCTCCCAATATTTTCCTTTCCAAACCCTCGATGATATTTTCACCGACAAGATGTTTTCAACATTGGTTTGAATGTGAACTCAAAAGAACTCCTGAAGGCATTGTTTCCTTTTAGGCTTTGACTTACAAAAGAGATTAAAATACCTAGGTTTCATTCTCAAGACAAATGGATACATAAAAGGTGATTAGGGATGGTTGTTGAGAAAAATAGAAAAAATGATTCATTTCTTGTGTAACAGATGGTTCTCAAGATGTGCAGGTTAACCCTTTCCAAGGTTGTCCTGGAAGCCATCCCCATGTATTGGCATTCTCTAGCTTGAATCCCAAAGGGAGTGCTTGAAAGAATTAGAAAACTTTATTGCAATTTGTTATGAAGTGGTAAAGGTGAAGATGGTGGGATTCCTTGGGCCTGTTAGTAGTCCATAGCTCTTCACCAAAACAAGGAAGATGAGGTTTGAAGCAAATACAAGTATTTGGAAAGGCTCTGGTTGCAAAACATCCTTGGAATCTCGTTACAAAGGAAAGCCTTCATAAATCTATTAATTATTAAGATTCAAGAAGTATGTAGCCCCTGCTTCTTTATTGGACTAGATAAGGACTCCTTAGAAAAGTATTAAGAATGTTTCAAATCACTAGAAAGCCATGGCACTAACCTTTCCTATTGTTGGAAACTCCTTTACATGGAAAAATGGCAATGAGAAGAATGTAAGGATTGACTTAAATCCAATTACAGGATGTGGTGAACAAATATTCTAGGTCTTAACCTGATAAACAATTTTTCATGAGAAAAAAAGCAAGCATTTTTTACTTTACATCAAATTGTGTATACTAATGCTACAAATGTTTGGTAGTGGGGTTAGGAATCAACATAATCTATCAATTTGGGTGGAGAATGGAAGGATAAAAGGATTCCTTGATGTGGGCTAAAAATAATTTTATGCATATGTACACTATAATGTCAGTTATATATATTTAATGGATATTTTTGGTTAATAAGATATGTGATGTTGCAATAAAATACAAAAAATAAGGACACATAAGAAACAAGAACCTTCCTATGGATCACAATCAGAGATAAGGTTTCAACATGGGAAGGATTACAAACAAGAGGAAGACGGGGACCCAACATGAGGAATGTGGAAACAATTACTCATTTAGTTATTCAATATCCACATGATTAATATCTGTAGAAAGATCTAGAAAAAATAATGGGAATGAACAATGCTTGAAGAGGTACTTTGATGGAAGAATTCCTTAGACTTGGTTTGAAAAATAGGAATTAAAATATTTTAGGGCAAATCTATGTCTTTCTAAATGGGGTATTTGGCTAGTATGTGATGGCCAAATCTTTGAAGGGAAACAAATTCAAACTTCCAAGGTTTACAATCAGGTCTATGTCATTTTTCAATGAATGCAAAACAACTTTAAAGGTAAGACACCAATGGCATGTAGGAGATAATATATTGACAGATCCTCTCCATCAAGTTTCTTTGATCATGCTAGACAAGGACAAGATAATTTTAGAAATGTAAGAGGCCTTTTATTCCCATCTAAAGAGCCCCTCATCAAATTCAAGGTTGTTCTGGCAATTGGGTCAAATAATTACACTAAAATAATGGTCCTTCGTCTTCTCTTTAAAAAATCCATAGACAAAGGGCTAGGAAACTACGTGTATATGGGAACTACCTGGTTATTCAATGGATGAAAGGGGGGATTAAAATTAAATTTATTCATTTGGAATATTTTGGAAAATCAGTTAAAAACATAATATCCTTGTTCACTGCCATGTCACACACTCATCTGTAATGTGAACACAATATGGTGGCTGGTGCACTTTCAAAATAAGGTCAACAGGTTGAAGTTGGATTATTTATTTTGGAAGAATCTATCTCTGGTGCCTTGACACAGTCAAGGTCTTCCATCTTTTGATTTGAAGGCTAGTTATGAGGAGTCATTCTCACTATTATTTGTTGTATATTATGCACTGTAATTTTCTCAGGACAATCATGAGACTTACTTTTGGCACCTATATTTAAAAGATAATCTCAAGTTCTTAATAGTGCAATGTAAGGGGGGATTCTTTGCTTTAAACTATGATTTTTTTAAGCCGTATGTATCCGGAGGAAAAAATGAAAAACTTTTTTACGTTCATCTTGTTTTGTAAACATTCCTAGAGCGAAAAAAGAATATGATTTCCATTCTTTATTTTGAATAGAAATTATGAATTTTTTTTAGGAAAAAAAATTGACCTTGTACTATGATTTAGACAATCCAGGCAACAATGCATTCAACTTAATATGTAGCTATCTGGAAAATTGTCGTTAATTTACATGGATTTTCAAAATATGAATAAAAACAAATCCAAGATATGTAACATTTTGGCTAAATTAATGCATGAATGAGAAGACAAATATATAGAATCAAAATTTGAAAAATAGCAGCATTCACATTTACAAATCATGATTAACTTCAACTGTCATATTTCATATTCAGAAAAAATTAACTGTTTCCTTCATTAATTCGAGAATAGATAGGAAATTTTGCTAAAGATAGATGAAAAATAATGTTAGTGCAAAACATCCTTGAGTAGATTGAAGAACTAACCAGCTAATACTTCTACAATTTTAGGAGATACTTCCATTTAAGACAAATATATAAGAAAGCTAAGGAGATCTTATAATTTACATACTTGACTTGTTGAAGATATTCAAGTCCATCCTAAGCTGGTCCAGATTCAAAGTCAGGCTCTCCAATAAGGAACACACTATTGTCAAAATCATCTTGCTCCTCATATGGCAAACTAATATTTTGTTGAATGTTTTCAATATTGCTTTATAAAATTTGAAAATGTAGCTCTTCATAGTCCTGTTAGTTTGATTTTATCAGTAGTGTTGTACCAACAAAATATATTTTGGCAAAAGTATAAGATACTCGTCGGTACATTGGCAACGATGTTATGATGGAGATGAGTAAATAAAGGCAAAGGCTTTTGATGTGTTACTTATTTTATACATATTAGTCGTTCAGGAAGGATACATAGAACACTAATGCTAAGAGAATTGTATCCTTGAACACAAGAAAAGTGATAATTAAGAACAGTTTCATAACACACAAGCAAACTATAGATATTTAAAGCACAAAACATAGCAATTATGGTAGATGTCTATAATGAACCTCATAATGGTATTGAATTAGAGATAGGTGAGACTATGGTCTCAAACAGAACTCTATACGAGGAAACAAAGAGTTATGAAGTTTCAGTCAGATGCAAACTACAATACTATATTCCCATGGTAAAGATTTTCATTGATGAAAAACAGCTAAATATCATGAAGAAAAGTTATGTCTGCAAAAGCTAAGAACCATCTTATTTTTGTTTTCATAGAAATGCCACTCTACAACTCTAAACCGTAGAATTTCTGTCTCGCTAACATTGTTGCGGACCTGATGTTTTGTAGCGCTACTCTCGGAGTCTTTTCATAGTGAAAATGGGGTCGAGTTTGAATTCCATGGCAGGGACTCTACATATGGATGGCTTGATTCTGGGGCTCTCTATGAGTTCCTAGGAGCGTCAATCACAATCGCATTTTTTTCCATTTTGGGGGATAGAGGTGTGTCTTCTTTGAAGATAAGTTCTTGGAGATAAATTTATTGGGACCATAGGAAGGGATTGGAGAAAAAAAAAAAGAATAGAGTAGTGGTCTCCTTTTTGACTGATGTTTCCAAAGAAATCCTGGGATGCTGCAATGGGCCTGGTCACAAAACTTTGACCCAAAATTCAAATGAGAGATCCACCACTCAGGCTGGATATGGTGCAATATATGTTGGGCTGACCTTTGTAGATTGTCCTGATGGCACCATAGCAGTCAAGGGCCCTCTTGAAAATTGCTTGGTGAAGGCCTGCCCTCTCTCTAGTCATCATGAGTGGTAGACAATTTTGGGGAGTTGTATGAAGCTGAATCTAGCTTTCCCCCAAGTTGTAATCAAGGATTCAATTCTTTCGATTTTCTGAGTTCTTCTGAAACCCCTCTTAGGGGGATATTATGTTTGAAAGTGTGAGTTACGGATCTGGTCTCCTCCCTTGTAGCCAAGATTCAAGAACGGACTAGGATCCCCTCTGCCTTACGCATCTCTTTTATGAGGGCAACAACTTCATAACACTAAGAAAACAAACGATCAAACAAGAACTATGTGAGGGAAATCAATATGAAAATCAACATGAGAAACACACTTAACAAAACATAGTGAATAAATCCTAGAGTTAATTAGAGATTATTGGTGGGAACTCCACATTCATTTATGTGGGAATTCAATAATAAAAATCAATATGAAAAATGAACATAAACCATACCAGAAGGACTCAGATTTTATTAGAGAAATTACTTGATAACTCGGGTAAAACATCCTTCAGGGATAAGCACGGAGTTAACATGCAATTGGGTGAATCACCTTACGAATCTTAGAAAGAACATATTTTACTAAAATACAAACGACAAAAAAGGATAGTGTTGACATTATTGCGATTAGGGGGATTGGTAACATGTCCATGAGGAGGAGCAAGTTGGAGGACAGTGGCCCGAGGTTGAGGTACCATACTTGGAGGTGGTTGGACAACTTGTGGAGGTCCCCATGGAATTCCCAATACCCAACCTATTGGCGGCGCAAGATTTTTTTTGACCAGTTATTTACTTACTACTGTTTATACCCAGTTGGAAACTCAAAAAGAATAGAAACAACTATGGCCCAGAAAAAATGAGAAAAACCATAAAAAAATATTTGATTACTTCATCAATTGGTGGACCAGTTGCTGTAGTGGGAAATGAAAAATCTCCATCCGGTACGATAGACTTGTCTTCATCGCATGTGTTTGGTACGATTCCATAATTAGAAAGAAATTGATTACAGACTCTGTGTTTCGCGTGATTCCATACTTACAGTGGTGAAACATTTTCAAAAGATGGATTTTCTGAAATAGTAGCAAAGGAGCTTGCCTAAAATATGACGAAAATGTAATGGATTTTGAATCAAAATTCTGGCGTGCATGTACTCTCTGTGTGGAAGACTAAATGTGGGATGAAAATGCATTGAAGTTACAAATGAAACATACCTTGGTGCCATCAATAGATTGAATATCCGATGAATATCCAATGGTGGGGTTCAATACTGATTCTACTACTCGTAAAACCCTCATTCACAACTCTCTGCAATCTTGTTTCAAAATCTTATTTAAACTTAACTTTTTTCTCATATTTCCAATAAGTTTTCCTTAATTGGGAAACCCACATACCTCAAATCCCTCAACGATTATCGATATTCTCCAAAAATCTGTACATAGTAACTGCTTCCCTACATGTGATAAGTGGTCAAGTTGCAACTGCATAACACATTACTACGATCTAAAACTCATACATATCGATGATACGTACAAAAAAATCTCATTTGGCTGTTGCGTTTTGAAAAATGAAGACATCCTCTTTATTCCTGGAACGTGAATGAATTAGCACTTAGATTTTTTTAAGCTGTTGAAATTTTCCATCCCATGGAACGTGAATGAATTAGCATTTATCATTTTCAAAAATGTTGAATTTTTCCCTGGCCAAAAAACAATAGATACAATTTTAGTTGTATTTGGGCAGCTAACTACTCTTACTTTTACATATTTTTTTTGGTTTATATTCCAAAACATTCATCACATAGTGATATTTATCATAATAACAATAATTATATAATTTTAAGGTTGGGGTTTATATGCAATGATTTTGTTGTTAAAGTTTACTATATAAAATTTGAAATCTCTGAAAGGAAACAAGTGCTTTTAACTTGGTTGTACTAAAAACATTTATGTATTCTTGAAAACAAGTATCAGTTTCTTGGGGTATGTATCCTTGTCTAGGTTAAATAAATTGAAATTGTTGTGCAAATGGGGTTGTAACACCCTTTGTTTTCATTTTGAGAAAATCGAGTCCTCTCCTAGTCACTTGTATATTTTAAGTTCTCATAAGAAAACTAGGTTATTTTCCTTAAGATGTGAACATTTCATTTTAAGCATTGTGATAATTTAGTTTCAGTGAGGCATTAACAGATAAAACAAACATGCACGTTTAGGATGCTAGTGTTATCTTATACTTGACGCAAGAGTGCACGTCTAGGAAGACTCTAACAAGGGCTGAAGAGGTGTAATAGTTGTGGAGAAAACTTAAGACATTTGGCGATTTACATGAAGGTGACATGGAACTGGTACTAAGTGAACATTCCTTTATCATTGTTGATACCCTCTCCTTGGCACAACCATTTTGCAAGATGAGGAAGAAATGCGAAATACATGGGTGACCCACTAAAGAAGTTGGCAAGGTTGTTGCAACATATATAGATGGTTATGTCATGTTTCAAAATGAGGTTTTGGAACTTAGAAGGTGACCATTGGAGTGTAGTCTAAGCACTTGGTTGCATGCCATATCTTAATGGTATTTGGATTTTTAGTGTATCTTAGCCGAGTTAGTGCATTGTGCTTAATGAGCACTAGCTAGAATGTGTTCTGTGAAGGAAAAACGCCCACAAGTTAGAGATGAATTAACCATTTGGCATCATAATATGTGTTATGCCCTAGTTTGGAGGAGAGAGGTGGAACCATCTTAGAGTGTGATGGGTTGTTCCATCGACTTAGGTCCACTTAAATGGGTTGAGGTGTAAAGGTACCCCATGAGTTGAGGAATATGATTATAATACTTACCTATATAAAGTGTTTATGATATAAGATTAATGATTTTTTGTTGGATAATGGGAGAGGAAAATAATAAAGGAGAGGTGCTGAGGTTTGTTGTAAATTAATCAAAAGGAAGTGAAAATGTATCTGGTTAGGAGGATCGTTCAAGTTGTCTCTTTAAATAGGACTAAATTTTAGTTGTGGCTAGGGACTTGGCCTCATAAGCATTGATTGGGTACTCTAGAAATCCAAGACCTAAAATATCTAAGCTAGACGATTAGATAGATTCATCTAGGCAAATGTGCAAATCTCCCCTCTTTAATGTGAGTTTTAAGCCATCCATTTGAGAATTCTAAAAACAAGGTCAAAATCTGGAAAGGAGGTCCTTTATTCTACGAAACTCAATGCCAATGCTTAATCCATGGTGTGATTATTGATATTTTGGTTCGGCCTTGAATGATGAGATCTATCTTTGGGTCAATTTATCAATTTGTGATTTCATTTATGTGTTGATCAGAAGATCTTAAGGGTTATAGGGGATAGAATGGTCATTTTCAGTACCCCTCCCTTGAAACCTTGTAAGAAGATGGTGTGTGCCATTTTTTTTCGTAATATTCAGCCACAAGCTCTCTTGTGAGGATGTCGTTGAAGGGACGGTATGCAAAGGAAGTGGAAAAAATCAAAACTTCATGTTGATTCAAAGGAGGATTATGTATTATAGGTGTCTCTAGACATCTTAGCAAAGGTGAAGGGGAATGGAGTTTACCTCTGATTGCAATGCCTTCTATTCCATCATTTGAGGTGCTAGAGAGCATTGAATTTAAGGGTCATAGGTGAAAGTTCACAAAGATCTTAAAATTAGAAGGTTGGTGTGATTTATCATTGGATTTATTGTTATGTAGTTGAACTTTTAGGTGATATGTACTAGCCTTTATTTCCATGGAAACCCTAGTGGATAGTTCCTAGCATTTTGGTCATGCTCGTGACATCTACGACATTTAATGCCATCATAGTCTAAAGTCTTAAGTGATCTAGTTGATCGAAATAATGCTAAAAATTGAAAGTGTATAATAGAGCTCAAAACATGTATGGTTGGATACATCTCGTCGATCTGAATCCAATGTAACTCATCTCACTCAAATTCAACATCGGATTCTCCCAGAAACTCGTTTTGATAATTTTGGAAAACAACAAAAAAATAGGAAAAAGAGTTGTAGGTACACCCACTGAGAAATTTGTACATTGACTGGGCCATGACTTGGCATGTTGACTGGTCCTCCATCAGACAATGGTTCGCTAACACTTGGAATTAAGCTATTGGTTGTGACATGGGTTGTTTTTATTGGTTAATTTGTTTGGTGAAGTGGCCCAATGAGGGAGTGCTACATGGACCAACCAGTTGTTGCCACGTGGTCTCGTCATGGTGGCCATAATTTGTTTAAGGGCTACACAAAACCCTTTGGGAATCGAACATGTGACCAAATATAGTCTATCAATAACGTCCAAGACCACCGTGCCTCATTTTATTACTTGTTATATGTTGTATGAAAATTTTATTTAAACTTTTTTGAAAGTGCATTTGGGGGGAGGGGTTAGGCTAAGCCCTAGCCCTTGGCCACCCCTACGCCACAGGACCATGGGTAGGGGGCCAAGGGCTAGGGCCTAGCCGAGTCCATGCCCAACTCTCACGATTGTTAACATAGTCATATGCCACAGTCACAACCCTGAGTGAAAACATAGTTGCATGCCCATAGTTTTCATGACCGAGCACATAACCTATGGGAGAAATGGAGGGGGCCAGCCCTAGGTCATATGACCCTGATGTGACCACCAGTGTAGAAGAAATAAGCAACCATTCCACAATCACAACGACCCAGCATAAACCAAAAACGCACATAGGAGGAGGGGGCCAGCTCACAATTGTATGTGAAACATGCAACCAAGGGTGTGCCAATGAAGGGGGCCACAAAATAGCCCCAAAATTTGGCACCCTATGTGGTCACATGGCACCACATGACCATGATCTTTAGGACTAGGATATTTTCTCACAACATGGCTTGTGTTAAGTAGTGACAAGGAAAATTGTCTAGATCGTGATATACTTAACCATAGGGTTCTCTTTTCATGTGTTAGGTATTGATGGATGACTTGTGGATGGATGTGATAGAATACAATTCATGTAAGATTAGTTTGTATTTTTTACTTGATATATATTTTTAAAAAAATAAAATATTTTTGATCTTATTGTGATATACAATAGGGATTTATATGTCCAGTTTAAGATTCCTATGGAGATTTATATCCAGCAACAACATCTCTGTGGTAAAAGGCGTGTTGTCAGAGATTGCTCCATAAAAATATAGCAATCAAAATGGACCTTACTATGCACAGAGATGAAGAATTAAGAAGATTTTTATCTATGAGTGTTTATGTGGAGGTATGGGACAAAATTATACCAGAAACAAACCTTTTTGTTTAGCAGATCAAGATCTAAAAAGGAAAATGTGTGATTATACATACATGCGTGATAGCATTTGGAGCAATGCCAACCTAACCAATAAATTTGTTGACTTTTTTTGGAGCTGACCTATAATTGTTCTTGAAGTTAATAAATAGGTAAAATAAGACTGACCTTTCAATACAAAATATAAATTGATAGGAACAGGGCCAACTTGTGAAAGTGTAAAAATTGGTATGGTTTAAAGGGACCGATTGATCTGGATTTAAATAGGAGCGAAAAAAATTATAGAAATAACCATAGATACAGAGATGCAACAAAAATAATACTTCATTTCATTAATGTAAAATACTGAAATATGCTCACAAACAGAAATGGAAATAAACCAACTAGGGCGATGGTAGCTTATCTCTAAGAAGATATACATCGGCTACATGCCTCTCAATTGTCTTAAAATGAGGCTCGAAGGCCTATTTATTGTTGAGAAATAATGGAAAACCCTAAACATCCAAAAACCTAACCCTAGGAGATGAAGCGCCAAACTATGGGCCTCGTTTTCAGTAAATTGGTACATCAACTTCACGAGGTCGTAACTTTGGCATATGATCTCCATTCGACGCATACAATACCTCCTTAGAAATATCTATCTGAGGACTACAACTTTGGGAAGAGAAAGATCAATCAATGAACCCATTTTGCTCCCAGTTTTCCGAAAAAAATTTCATTTAGGGCCTCAAAATAGCTCTGGAAGTTCAAGACCAAAAAAACTGCTAAAAATAGTAAACTGTGCTACAATTAAGGAAACTGAAAAACTAAAAGAGATAGTTGTGGGGGTCCAAGTGGGATAGGTGGGTGGCCACCAACCTCCACCTGGATCATTCCTCCCCCCTTAGGAAGCGATGATCCCCATTGCGTTGAGTTCCTCCATGAGATGAGGAAAATTTTGTTGAACTTGGTCCCTGGTGAGTTGTGTTGCAACCTCTGATGTGTCCTGTAATGGTGGGAAGCATGGTCGAGGGCAGCCCACATTGAACAATCAATGCAAGCGAAGGAATGGGGGAATGTTGTGCTCCAAAGCATTATTTCCCACAGCCTTGGTAATGGTGTAAGGACCATAGCAGAGTGGTCTGGCTTCTGATGGGCTCTTGTAAGGTGTTCTTTCTGTAGATGCAACCAGAATTTGTCGCCAACTTGAAACTTGTGAGGTACTTGATGCTGATCATGTTGTTGCTTTTACCTTGCATTTTCCACAATGGAGTGGTGATAGATCGGCCCATTGGGTAGAGGTTCTCTGGGAGTCAGATCAAATGAATGCTTGACTTGATAGTGCAATGTTACCCCTGTGGGTGAGGAGAAGAGTTTCTTGTATTCTTTCATGCCCATATCCCTCTACTATTGCTGCTACGTGGAGGAACACTTCAGGAGGTTCATGGATGTGGCGACGATCTTTCCCTTACTTTGGGAGCGAACCAGACAAAAAATGAATTTCCTAGTTTGGGGGATGAGCTTGCTGCATTTCTTAGCAGTGATAAAAAAGGTGGCGGTAGGTGGGGCTACCTTCGGTATCCTGTATAATGAATTACCCAAAGAAATAATGACAATGCGAGGCCTTGACTCATACACAACATGTTTACTCCACAAGTATGTTTGGCCTAATAATACATCACAAACATCAAGTGGTGAAACATTACACAATACCTCATCTGTAAAGGGCTTGATGCTGTAGGGAAGGAGACACTATTGGCTGACTCAAAGATCTCATCCTTGGTGAATCCACCCGATGCTGTACAGTTGCGAGTGTGGTATGGTTGGTAGTCCTAGCCTCTTCACAACCTCTGCTGAAATGAGGTTCTTTTGGTTGCCACTACCAATAATGAATTGTAGCGGTGAACCCTTCACCCACATCTGTGAGTGGAAAATGCGCTCCCCCTCCTCTAGATCTTTGAGCTCATTCTTCTGGACCTTGGTAGTGGCAACAGTGGCACTCGGCTCCGCATCAATGATTTTCTTCCCTTTTTCATTCCCCTTGTTGGGTTCTGACTCAGGGTTGGAACATGCATCTGATTCTGAAGTCTCAACTCAGCCACCAGTGACTGCTTGGTCTAACACTCACTTGTGTTGTGAGTGGGGCTCTTATGGAACTCACACCACTTTCTTGTGTCCTTTCTTGACTTCGTAGTGTTGTTATTTTCTTGTGGCTTCAAAGGGTTGTCTTGGGTCACCCATCCTTGGCTTTGTCCTTTGTTCTTCGGATTTGCAGATCAAAAGTCTCGCTTCTTTTGTTTAAACTTCTGTTCGATCTTGAGAGCATATCGGTATGATGTGCCAAGCGAGGAGATGTTTAGGAACTCCATCTCATCCTAGATGTACCTGTGTAGGAAACCATGGTATTTTAGTACCAAAGGTAGAATACTTGATACCCAACTTTGTGCAAAGTGTATGAAAAATATTTGTGAGCTCCAGAACATCTTGGTCCTTTCCCTGCCACAGCATGGTCAATTTGATGTATTTTTCCTCGTAGCTCTTGACAAGGTAGTACTACTCCTTAATGGCATCACAAAATGCATTCCAAGTGGGTGCGGCTGAAAATAGTGAGCCCGTACTTTCATCCTTATACTCGCAGTAGGTTTCCCACCAATATTTGATGTGGGGGGCTTCTTTGAGAAGTGCAAAAGTGATCTTTTCCCTACTGGAAAAATCATGAACAGAAAAATAACCTTCTAGTAGATTTAACCATTTATCTATGGCATCTGCGTCTATCTGACCCTAAAATATGGGGATTTCAAAGTTAACTTGTACCTTAAATGGTGTGGCATTTCTAGAGTAGCTGTTGGAAGCATATGCGTCACCCCTAGGTAGTCGCTGAATGATCTGGACAAAGTTGTCCATCACCACGTTCCTTTGTCACTCGAGGGCTTCTTCGAGCAATATTTTTATAGGATCTCCTACACCCTCATCTCTCTTTTCATTCACCATGTGAGGCCATTGGGATTTGCGAGGCAAATCTTAAGGTTCGACCAATTCAAGCCCTAACTCCTTATATCCTGACCTCGTTGGGGACATGCAAAGAAAAATAGAGGAAGAGCAGACCACTCTGATACCACTGATCCCGATTTAAACAAGAATGCAACAAATTAAAGAAATAACCATAAATACATAGATGTAGCAGAAATAACACTTCATTTCATTAATGTAAAATACTGAAATATGCTAAAACAGAAATAGAAATAAACCAACTAGGGCGATGGTAGCTTATCTCTGAGAAGAGATGTGGTGGGTACATGCCTATGAACTATCTTACAATGAGGATTGAAGGCCTATTTATTGTTGAAAAATAATGGAAAACCCTAAACACCCAGAAACGTAACCCTAGGAGATGAAGCACTAATCTATGGGCCTCGTTTCGGGTAAATTGGTACATCAACTTCTCGGGGTCGTAACTTTGGCATACGATCTCCGTTTGACACACTGAATGCCTATTTAGAAAGATCTATCTGAGGAATACAACTTTGGGATGATAATCATCAGTCCACAGACCCATGTTTCTCTTAGTTTTCCCAAAAAATGTCGTTTAGGGCCTCAAAATGGCTCTAGAAGTTCAAGACCCGAAAAACTGCTAAAAATAGTAAATTGTGCTATAATTAAGGAAATTGAAAAACTGAAAGATACAATTGTGGGGGTCCAAGTGGGATAGGTGGGTGGCCACCAAAATCCACCTGGATCACCGATCCCTTTGAAAAGTCTTAAATGTGGCAAGGAAGGTTGAGCCTCATTCTAGAACCCCTTTGGCCATCCATCTTAGGAATTGGCATAAGATGCAACACTTCAGAATATCTTTTTTAGCAGTGATGTCAACACTTGTATGGTGACATGGGGTTGGAGTTGTCCTATCAAAGCTCATTGGTCTACTTTGTGTTGAAAATAATACTGAGAGGGGGGGTGAATCAGTATTATCAGAACTATAAAATTTTTTCAATGCTCAGAAACATATACGCTACTTTTGTTAAGTGAACCAGCGTGTACACGCAACTGTGTTTAAAGAAAACAGTGTATAGCCAGAAATCTTATAATTGAGTTAGTTTATCTTCAGTTAAGTGCATAAGGACATTATTCACCATATTAAGAGTAAACAGATGCAGTAGAACAGATCACACAAAAACCACACACACATGAACACCATGATATAAGGTGGAAACCCAATGTGGGTGAAAACCACCTGCTACAAGTCGTCTCTATCTTTCTTTAATATGAAACTTCAGTTTACAATCTTTTTGTACTGGTGCAGCCTTATACCAGTACGCAGGCTACAACCTGCTGAAGGCTTCAACCTTCTCTCGTTCTCCAAACTCCCTTGGAAGGGAGCTCCAACCCCCTTTGCTCTTGTACTAGCTAAGATATTAGTACGTAGGTGCTGACCTACAATCTTCTTTCTTTCAGGTACCACCTTTCATACATTTTCAGACTGGATATTCCTGAAGCACAACATTACAATCTGAAGACCAAAATTCATTCAACTTTCACAACAGATCATTGAAGCACAAAACAACCAATACTAGCATCATCAATCTTTGAATCACTGAACCACTGAAACCCTGTCAACACTAGTCACAAGAACTCAGAGCAGACTACAGAACTCTGCAATAGCAGTCAGATCCAACTGCAACCCCAAAAATCAAACTTCAAAAGATATACGCTACTTCAATGAGAGAAACCCGCGTATACACGCGCTTTTACCGAAGACAACCAGCGTACAGATCTAAAAATAAATTCTCTTAACTTGCAGCTGTACCAGACATCAGTTAGACCCAGAACATAACATCGCCTCAGTATGCAGATCTAGAAATACGCATAATCAACCATATCATAATAGTGCATTTCAAACCATTAGATCCCGATCTAGTCTTCCATCAACCGATATGATCTCTCCTTAGCTTAGATCAAGCAACCCAGAACCTGCATATCAGATCTCTTTCTTTTTCAGATATTCAAGCCTTTTCAAAAGATACATTTCCCTAATGATCTTCTTCTCCTTATATAGCCTTAGGCCTTGCTCAATACCAAGAGCCAAAACCATAGAAATCCAATACCATCAACTTAAAAACTAGGGATCAACACGTCTGTCGAGATACTTTGGTCCAAATTCATAGGCTCAAGTACCGAGGACTAACTACCACAGACCAAAAGGAAGTTTCCCGACATATACGCCCTTTTCTGTTCATGCATCTGCGTGTATACGCGCCTTCGTATATAGCTCTCCTGCGTATACGCGACTTAGTATGCAAATCACCAGCGTGTATACGCAACTTGGACTTAATTAACCTGCGTATATGAGATTTTCTCTTCATTCTGTAGTCTGAACGGAGATCTATCATCAAAGAGAGTTTCCATCAAGGACAACACCTGTATCATAGTGCCGCCCCTGTGCCAAAATGCCAACAATCTCCCCCTTTGAACTTGATGGCAACCTCAAGCTCCTTAGAATCATTCTCCCCCTTTGTCATCAAGGGTAAAGGGCTGTGCTCCCCCTGAGTACATGCTGATACCTCTGCTGGGCTGTGCTGAATCATGCTCCCCCTGACTGTAGGCAAGATCTGCAAACGATGTTCTTCAAAGAGAACCAAGACTTATACACCATAAGGGACCTTCCTATCACCAAAAGACTCAATACATACATCCATACTCCCTACCAAGAGGGGAAACATCAGAAACAATCAATTATAGTACATCATTCATCCCAGGCATAGTGGGGAAACCAACATAGGCCGTTACATGACCTTGACACCATAAAAGAGATATCACACAAGAGATACATGACATAGAGACAACAAGTCTAGACCAAGACTTATGAAAGTCACCAGCAGCATCTGATAAACATCTTTTAGATCAGCAACCAAGATTTCTTTCTGAGCTCCTTCTCCTGAAACCAACATCAGTCAAACATAAAAAATGCCAACAATGCTTTATGAGACTTTAAGCTGCTCCCCCTGAACCTGTGCCTGCTGCACCCCCTGAAATTATGCCTGAAGAATTCTGGCATACCCATCTCAGACCTTTTCCAACCAGAGTCTGACCTTGCTGTTCAGAACTCCATATACGCGATTTCTCCTGCATAAACCTGCGTATGTACGCGGATATACTTACTGCAGCACGTGTACATCATACACGCGACTTTCCCACCATAAATCGGCGTGTATACACAGATATCCCTTACGTAACTTGCGTATACCAACTTTTTTGTAGAACAGACAAGCTTCAACAGCAGGATGAAGCATCAGCTACTCCCAGCTTTTGTCTGAGATATTCAAAAGTTTCCCTGGGCAGTGGTTTTGTGAGAATATCAGCAATTTGTTCCTTAGAGGGAACATACTCCAACTTGACCTTCTGCTCAAGCACTTGTTCCCGAAGAAAATGGTACTTGATTGGTATGTGCTTGGTTTTTGAGTGCATGACTGGATTCTTTGAAATGCTGATTGCACTTGTATTATCACATAAGATAGAGACTGGTGGAGTGCAAGTGATTTGAAAGTCCTGCAAGGTCTGCATCATCCAAAGAATTTGTGTGCAACAAGATGTCGCAGCCACATATTCTGCTTCAGCTGTAGATAAGGCAATCGAACTTTGTTTCTTGCTGAACCAAGATACTAATCTGGAGCCCATAAAGAATGCACCACCACTTGTGCTCTTCCTGTCATCCACGCTTCCGGCCCAATCTGCATCTGTATAAGCATGAAGTGTGAGATTTGTATCTCTAGGATACCATAAGCCATAATTTTGTGTCCCTTGAAGATATTTGAAAATTCTCTTCACTGCCTGAAGATGAGTCTCCTTTGGATTTGCCTGAAATCTTCCAACTATTCCGACTGCATGCATGATGTCTGGTCGGGTACCTGTCAAATAAAGCAAACTCCCAATCATGGATCTATAAGTTGGTTGATGAACTGCTGCTGATTCATCATTTGCACTGAGGCTGCATCCTGTAACCATGGGTGTACATACTGCCTTTGAGTCTTCCATGCCATACTTCTTCAAGATCTGCTTGAGGTACTTGGTTTGAGACAAGAAGATACTTCCTTCATTTTGTTGGATTTGCAACCCAAGAAAGTATGTCAATTCTCCAAGTAGTGACATTTCGAATTCTTTCTGCATAACCAAGGCAAATTTTTGACTCATAGTCTCTTCATTGCTGCCAAAGATAATATCATCTACATAGACAACAAGTATTAGCAATTTGTTATTTTCAACTTTTATATAGAGATTGCTATCTGCTGATCCTTTTGAAAAGCCTTGTTGGTGAAGATATTTGTCCAACCGATAATACCAAGCCCTTGGAGCTTGTTTGAGTCCATAGAGAGCCTTTTTCAATATGCATACAAGGTTTGGATCATTCCCAAGAATGAAACCATCTGGCTGCTCAATATATACTTCTTCTTCTAAGTCTCCATTCAGAAAGGCTGATTTCACGTCCATTTGAAACACCTTGAAGTTTTGAAAGCTTGAGAGAGCAAGGAACATTCGGATGGCCTCAAGTCTTGCCACAGGAGCAAAGGTCTCTTCAAAATCTATTCCTTCTTGCTGCGCATACCCTTTACAAACAAGTCTGGCCTTGTTTCTAATTACTTCTCCATTTTCATTCAATTTATTCTTGAAGACCCATTTTGTTCCTATTACATTCTTATCTTTTGGTCTAGGAACTAATTCCCAAGTGTTGTTTTTTCGATCTGCTCAAGTTCTTCATCCATTGCTTTGACCCAACATTCATCTTTGCATGCCTCTTTCACATTTTGTGGTTCAGTGGAGGAGAGTAATGCCAAATAGCTTGAAGCTTCTGCAAGTGTCCTTCTTGTTTGTACTCCTGCTTCTTTCTGCCCCACAATCTGAGATTCTGGATGATTCTTTTGAACATATCTGGATGGAGTCTTCTCTTCTATTCTTGTCTGCTCCTCTGGTTCTTCTTGAGGTTCTTCTTCTTCATCATTCCGCCTTTGAGGATAGCCTTCATCTTCTTCAATGTCTTCATGATGAACTTGCCTAGGAATATATCCCTTCTCATCAACCACTACATCAATGCTGTCAACAATTCTGCCAAGTCTTTTATTGTAGCACTTGTATGCTTTGCTATGTGGAGAATAACCAAGAAGAATGCCCTCATCTGCTCTTGGTTCAAGTTTGCCAAGTTGCTCATCAGTATTCTTAATGTAACATTTGCTCCCAAAGATTTTGAAGTGCTTCACCGAAGGAGTCTCACCACTCCAGAGCTCATGAGGTGTTTGAGTGCTGTTTACTCGGACATTTGTTTTGTTAAGAATAATAACCGAAACATGTGCAGCTTCACCCCAGAAGGTTGCGGGAGTACCTGATTCATCAAGCATAGCACGAGCCATTTGTTGGATTGTTCTGTTCATTCTTTCCACAACCCCATTTTGCTGAGGAGTTCTAGCTGTAGAGAATTCTCTTCTTATCCCATGTTCTTCACAGAAATCGAAAAATTCGTTTGAGGTAAACTCCCCACCTCTGTCAGATTTGAGGCACTTAATTTTGTGTCCTGATTCATTTTCAACCAAGGCTTTGAAGGATTTGAATTTTTCGAATGCTTCATCTTTGTGCTTCATGAGCCCTAACCAAACAAATCTGGAGAAATCATCAATGAATAATATCAGATATTCTTCTCCTCGAGGTGTCCTCTTCCTAAATGGACCACATACATCTGTATGGACTAGCTCGAAAGGCATGCTAGCTGATCCTTCCTTCTCTGGAAAGTTAGTTCTGGTTTGCTTTCCAAACTGACAAGATTTGCATATGGTATTGTCTGGAATTTTGATATCTAGAAGACCACGAACTGCCTTATATTTTCATGCTTTCCTTATTTGTGAAAAGCTTAGATGCCCCAACCTCCGATGCCATAGCCAATGTTCATCATCCTTGCTTAAGTAGCATTGTTGTCTTTCCTCAAAGATATATAGATTATTTGGAGTCCTTCTTCCTTTGATCACTGTTTTACCTGTATCAAGATCGCGAACAGAACATCCATTTGATCTAAATATTACCTCAGTTCCTTGATCGCACATCTGACTGACACTTAGAAGATTATGCTTCAATCCATCAACATATAAAACATTTCCTGCTTTGACCTTCTCTTTCAACGGAGCAACACCTTTTCCTTTTATGGCTGCAGAGATATCGTTCCCAAAAGAAACTTTCTTCCCCTTTTCTAATGTGGTATATGACTCAAGCTTTTCTTTTTCCCCTGTCATATGCTTCGAACATCCGCTGTCAATGTACCATAGACTTTCTTGACCTTCTGCATAAAAGGCTATCCCACATCTTTCTGGTTGTGATTCTTTTATTCTCCATGTTCTAACATTTGAGGTTTGTTCCTTCTGAGTTGTCTTCCGGAACCTGCTCCTGCATTCAGAGTCTTCATGACCAAAGTTATTACAAATAGAGCATTCAACTTCATTTTCAAGAACAGAAAAATTGTTATAAGTCCTTTTCATGGTTCCAGTCATTCTCCCTTGCTTTTGAGCTTCTCTAGTCATGATTGTCTTGTAGGCAACACATTGAGCTGCTTTGTGACCGAAATTATGGCAAGAAAAGCATTGGCCATTAAAGAAACTTCTGCGATAATCAGATCTATCATCCAACCGATTGTAGCTTCTATTCAAATTCATTCTTGGAGCAAATTGGGAAGATTTTACCTGTGGCTGATTGTAGCTTCTGTTTGTCCTTAAGGCAGTTTGTCCCCGAATTTCTTGATGGTCTTTATTTGTTCTTGGGGTAAACTGTCCCTAATTCACCTGATGGCTTTTATTTGGCCTTTGCTCGCTTCTCCTTGCTGCATCAAGATAACTTTTAGAGGTAGAGGCTTGAGATGTTTCTCCATTATATCCAAGACCTGTCTTGATCAGAGGAGATCGCTGCACATTGATAATCTCATCCAAGGTTTCAGATCCTTTAACAAACTTAAGATTAATTTCTTTGGTTTTCTCAATCTCCTTTCTAAGACAAACAATCTCACATTCCAATTTTTCAAGATGCTTTTCCTTTTCAGCTAGTTGACATTGTAGAGAATCAATAATAGCACTCTTCTCTTCTAAACAAACTTTGAGATCTTTCATTTCTTCATAAAAGCCTTCTACATCTATAGCATCCATGTAGTCATCATCTTCAAAAGCCATCAAAAGTTTATATCTATTACCTTGTTCATCTTCATCACTATTTGAAAGTCCATCACTATCTTCATGAGTGTAATAGCTTTTCTTCTTTTCATATTGTTTCTTGTTCCATTTAACAGGTTCCTTTCCCTTGTCATTCTTATCTTTGTGAGGACATTTGGCAGCATAGTGACCTACTCTTCCACAAGCAAAGCATTTAAAAGGTAACTTACCTCTGAACCTTCCAGAACCCCTTTGAAGATTTCTGACAAAATTTGATTCCTCTTCTTCATCTTCTGGCAGGTGACTTGCTTCATAATAATCTTCTTTGCCTGAAGCCTTGAAGGCAGCTTCTCTTCTGTCTGATGGACCTCCCTTTCTCATTTCATAAGCGGTTAGAATTCCGTGAAGCTGAGACATAGTAAGAATTTACAAATTTTCTTTTTCTTCTATGGCAGACACTTTAGATTCAAACTTGGGGGACAAAGATCTTAGAACCTTTTCAACCACAATAGCCTCTTTTATTTCTTCACCCAAGTTTTGCATGCAATTGACAATCTCATCTACCCTAAGGAAGTAGTTAGCCACACTTTCATCATTATACATTCTGAGAGTCTCATACTTAATCCTGAGAGTTTGAAGTTTAGCACGCTTTACCTGATCGTTTCCTTCATAGCTCGTGACCATTTTATCCCATATTTCTTTTGTAGATTTATAGTGCATTACCTTCATGAATTCTGATTGAGAGATGCATCCCAATAGAGTATTGACTGCTTTCACATTTGTTTCATATTTCTTTTTCTCGGCTGCATCTGTAGGAGTAGCTGAAGGAAAAGTGTAGCCTGTCTCTACGATGTTCCAAACTTCTGTACCAAGAGATTGAAGATAGGCAGTAACTCTTACCTTCCAATAATTGAAGTTTGTCCCATCAAAAACCGGTGGCCTGATTGATGCTTCTTTCTCGTAGTTGCTCATGATGAACGATCTACCTTCAAGCGGTCAAGCTTCTCTGAAGGACCCGCTCTGATACCAATTGTTGAAAATAATACTGAGAGGGGGGGTGAATCAGTATTATCAGAACTATAAAACTTTTTCAATGCTCAGAAACATATACGCTACTTTCGTTAAGTGAACCAGCGTGTACACGCAACTGTGTCTAAAGAAAACAGCGTATAGCCAGAAATCTTATAATTCAGTTAGTTTATCTTCAGTTAAGTGCATAAGGACATTATTCACCATATTAAGAGTAAATAGATGCAGTAGAACAGATCACACAAAAACCACACACACATGAACACCATGATATAAGGTGGAAACCCAATGTGGGTGAAAACCACCTGCTGCAAGTCGTCTCTATCTTTCTTTAATATGAAACTTCAGTTTACAATCTTTTTGTACTGGTGCAGCCTTATACCAGTACGCAGGCTACAACCTGCTGAAGGCTTCAACCTTCTCTCGTTCTCCAAACTCCCTTGGAAGGGAGCTCCAACCCCCTTTGCTCTTGTACTAGCTAAGATACTAGTACGTAGGTGCTGACCTACAATCTTCTTTCTTTCAGGTACCACCTTTCATACATTTTCAGATTGGATATTCCTGAAGCACAACATTACAATCTGAAGACCACAATTCATTCAACTTTCACAACAGATCATTGAAGCACAAAACAACCAATACTAGCATCATCAATCTTTGAATCACTGAACCACTGAAACCCTGTCAACACTGGTCACAAGAACTCAGAGCAGACTACAGAACTTTGCAATAGCTGTCAGATCCAACTGCAACCCCAAAAATCAAACTTCAAAAGATATACGCTACTTCAATGAGAGAAACCCGCGTATACACGCACTTTTACCGAAGACAACCAGCGTACAGATCTAAAAATAAATTCTCTTAACTTGCAGCTGTACCAGACATCTGTTAGACCCAGAACATAACATCACGTCAGTATGAAAATCTAGAAATACGCATAATCAACCATATCATAATAGTGCATTTCAAACCATTAGATCCCGATCTATCCTTAGATCTAGTCTTCCATCAACCGATATGATCTCTCCTTAGCTTAGATCAAGCAACCCAGAACCTGCATATCAGATCTCTTTCTTTTTCAGATATTCAAGCCTTTTCAAAAGATATATTTCCCTAATGATCTTCTTCTCCTTATATAGCCTTAGGCCTTTCTCAATACCAAGAGCCAAAACCATAGAAATCCAATACCATCAACTTAAAAACTAGGGATCAACACATCTGTCGAGATACTTTGGTCCAAATTCATAGGCTCAAGTACCGAGGACTAACTACCATGGACCAAAAGGAAGTTTCCCGACATATACGCCCTTTTCTATTCATGCATCTACATGTATACGCGCCTTCGTATATAGCTCTCCTGCGTATACGCGACTTAGTATGCAGATCACCAGCGTGTATATGCAACTTGGACTTAATTAACCTGCGTATATGAGATTTTCTCTTCATTCTGTAGTCTGAACGGAGATCTGTCATCAAAGAGAGTTGCCATCAAGGACAACACCTGTATCATAGTGCCACCCCTGTGCCAAAATGCCAACACTTTGGAGCTTCTCTAGAGTGATGCCTTAGATGCTTTGTAGTATGATGACATGATTTGATATTTGAAGAAGCTTTGGAGGTTGGATATTGCAACAAAACCCCTTGTTTTGAATAGGGAAGCACTTTCCTCTCCACCCCTTGAATCACTTATGGAGTTTGAAACCGAAGGCACTTTGGAACACTCCACTGGCTGAATTCTGCCAAGGAAAAGCATGTCAATGCAACAAGTTGTTGTAATCTTGATTGGTGAAGATGAATGAAAAGACACAGTTGTAGAACAATGGAACAATGGAGCAATTTAGAATTTGACAACTTTCATGTTTCTTAACTTAAAGGTTGAGGGCACAGAGCATTATTATTGAGTCATATAACAAACTTACATTATGGACAATATAGTAACTGTGTAGAGCTTGGGAAGTGTGTTCTTGTTTATGAATATCTTGGCAATGGAACTCTCCGTTATATGCTACACTTTGTAGATGATAGTGGTAATAGATTGACCTGGAACTCTATGTGAGGGTTACACTAGGAAATGTTTAGGATATAATTTTCCTCACTATACCTTCTAAGAAAAGAAAAACAAAAAGGTCACAAGAATTACTCTATAAAAAAAGTTAAAAAAGGTGTGCTAGGAACTTTAAAATTCTACTCCGAGTGTAACACTCAATTATGGAGGTGTTAGGCTAGCATTAATCTTAAATTTAGGGTATTGTTAGTCCACATTTGAAGTTTCGGGCAAGTATTACAAAGACTATTAAAGGGTTCATTATATAAGCTTAGTTTGCATCTATAGAGTAAGTGTAGAGGATGGGTCTATTCCTCCAACGAAGTGAGTTGCATCCACTACAACATTCACTTCAAGTAAGCCGAACAACTTGACTTTCCTCTTGGTTCCAAAAATGATACCCTTATATAGAAGGGTACTATATCTGAAGATATTTCAACATATGGTGGGATGGGGGGGGCACATAAAGGGGAAATTTATCTGAGGTTTTAGCCTTAGACAATGAACCCCCACCAAAGGAAATAGGAAGAGAACTGGAAATGGTTCTTGTTGAATCAAACTTCAAAGGATGGTCGAAAGTGAAAAAAAGAAAGGTAAGAAAGAGAAATTAAGTGACTATGTTCACTTAATTTCATATTTACTTTTGTAAGTTATTTTTACAATTTTATTTTTATTTTTCACTCACAGTCATGAGGCATGTCTCTGGAATGCTTTTAGCATATGAAAACTGTATTTTGTTCTTTCTTTCATGATGAATAAATGTATGGGTATCTTTGTTAAGTCCCTATAATACTAGTGATTCCCCATTACTATTGTTATTTTAGCCCTTATTGTTTTTATTATGCCCTTATTGTCCCCATATTATTGTTAGTCTGCACCATAGAATCCCACTATTGTTATTGTTGTGCCCTTGTATTATTATTATTATGTCGGCTTTGATTATATTATGACTCCTTAGACTCCTATATATAAAACGTAGGTTTATTCAATTGTATCATCCAATAATTGTTCATTTGTTTAATGTAAAGGAAGTTTACCCCTCAAAGAGATTGATTTTGAAGCCGTTGATCTATATTTTCTATCTTTTTGTGAGTTGGTTCATAACATTTGGTATCAGAGCTTTGGATTCTAGGGTTTCGCTGCTCCAAACAGGCCATCGTGGCATTTTCTCTATAACATTTGTTATGCGACATTTCAAAAGATAAAAAAATAACCATTTGAGTCAAAATCTTAGTGATCCTTGGGTCTGAATTTTAGATCTTTTGTAACTATATTTTCAGAGATATGATTTAAGGAAGTGAGGATTTTTCAGGCTCCTGAATTACATCCCAAACAGGTGTCCTTGGGAAAATAATCATAACGTTCTCTTTGAGTATGAGATTGAAATTTCGTGAGATGTTATATAAATAAGATGGACTGTATTTTTTTGTGCATCGTTTTTAGGTCCGAAGGTTAAAATAGTGAAACGTGGCACTTTGTAGAAGTTTGATCTACTGAAAGAGTTTATAATCAGGTCATCTTAGGAGACTAGGAATAACTCCTTCTTGGAGAATCCATGTTTGATAAGGCTGATGGAATTGGAAAGAGGACTTAGAGGGCTACCACATTTCACACTTTCAGACCTTGGAGATCTGAAATTTTAGAGATACATCAGATTTAATATCTAGCTCCTACAAAGTGAAAGAAGGTGTGTAGCTTTTATTTTTATTCTGTATAAGTTTGGTTTGAAAAATTAGTTTGAAGGAATTCAAAGGGAATAGTGAAGCATAATTATCATTAGTTTATGCCCCAAAGAAAGAAAATTGAAACACCTAGTAAGCAACCTGAAAGCTGTAGCATGACTCATGAGGAAGAGGAAGAAATGCAACATGATATATCAAAATTACGAGACCAAGTGCAACAAATTTCACTCTCACAAAAGGTAACAGAGGCTAAGATGGATTGTTTAAAGAAAGGCGTGGAATCTAATATGGATGGCATGGAAGATAAGATGGATGGTTTAAAGAAAGGCGTGGAAGCTAAGATGAATTACGTGGAAGCTAAGATGAAAGGAAAAATGGAATATTTGAAGACACATTTGACAAAGTTGCTACAAGAAATGTTTACTAATTGCAAAAAGGTAGTAAAGGAAACTCATTATGAGAACAAAAGAAATGTTAATCATGATTTCATAGACTCTAACATTGGATTGAAGGTCCACCATGTTCCAAAGATCCATATGAGGAAGTTTGATGGCAAGGATCCCATAACATGGCTACTACAGATGGAGCAATATTTTGATCTCCATAATGTGAAAAACACACAAAAGATACATGTTGCAACTTTATATTTGGAACCAAATCAGTTTGTGTGGTATCGATGGATTTTCTATTATAAAAAAATTGTCACTTGGGCAATTTTTTCAGAAGAAATGATAGCACATTATGAGGATACAAAAAGCAACACCTTTTTTAGCCAATTGATAAATCTCAAACAAAAGGGTTCAATGATGGAGCACATTGAGGACTTCCAAAAATTGAAAATAAGGGTAACGGATATTCCAGAGGAGCATAGGATTGATGTGTTCATAGGGACTTTAAAGGATAGCATCCAGCATGAGGTTCACCTTTGGGAACTTGATTCAATGGAGAAGGCATTGAGGTTGGAAAGAAAAAAGGAAAGAAAAATTATGGCAACAAGGAAGCCTCCACTCACAACTATAAATATGGAAGTGCTTTTTCCCCTAGCCTTCCACAACCTACAAGGTTGACACCACAATAATTGGAAGAAAAAAGAGCAAAAGTGTTTTGTTACAGTTGTGATAGAAAATACACTAAAGGTCATAAGTGTGTTGAGAAGAAATTATTTTACATAGATTTTGAAGAGGAAGAAAAGGAACAAGAAACATCATAAGAAGAGGATATACACTAGGAACAATCCCTAGAGAAAGAAGAAATGAATCTGACCATATCTTGTAATGCATTGGCTGAAATTACCACTCCTCAAACTATCAAGATAGAAGTACATATCTAGAAGAAAAAGGTAATAGTGTTGATTGATTCGGGAAGTACCCATAATTTTATTCATTGTAAGATAGCCAAGGAATTAAATTTCTTCCTATATCCAACACCAGAGTGTCAAAGTGATGGTTGCAAGTGGAGGAACCATAAATTTATCTAGAAAGTGCCATAATATCAAGATATCCATGGGAGAATATGTATTGAATAGCCCAATGCTTTCCTTTCCAATGGGTGGTAATGATGTTGTACTAGGAGTCCAACGGCTACAATCCTTGGGTATAATAGCTTTTAATTTTCAAGAAGTTTTCATGAAATTTTGTTTGGAAGGAAAGGAAGTTGAATTAAGGGGTATCAAAGGGAAATTGAGAAAGATAATCAGCTCTAATGGAATGACAAAGCTTCTAAAAAAAGAACAACGAGGCATAATTGTACAAATATGTTCGCTAGAGGTTCCCACATCGAAATCATCTATTTCTCTAGATCTCCAAAAAGTCTTGGACAAACATTCCAAGGTATTTAAGACTCCCAAAGGCCTCCCACCTATTCGTGATCATGATCATGCTATTCATTTGATTCTAGGAAGTGTTCCTCCAAACATTAGACCTTACATATATCCCCATGCCCAAAAGAGTGAAATTGAACGTATGTTTGGAGAAATGGTAGAGGCTGGTATAATTCAACCTAGTTAAAGTTCTTTCTCTACTCTAGTATTATTGGTCCACAAGAAGGATGGGTTACGGTGCATGTGTCTGGATTATGGGGAGCTCAATAAGCTCACGATTAAAGATAAATTTCCCACTCCTATCATTGATGAATTATTGGATGAATTGCATGGATCAATTTAATTCACCAAGTTGGATCTTCATTCAGGATATCATCAAATCAGAATGAAGACATTCCAAAAAAAACTTTTAGAACTTATGAGGGTCATTATGAATTTTTGGTCATGAATTTTGGCCTTACCAATGAACCTTCTACATTTCAAGATTTCATGAATTCCATTTCAAACCCTTCCTTAGAAAATCTGTGTTAGTGTTTTTTGATGATATACTAATCTACAACAAGTCCTGGAAGGATCATGTTCAAAATATTGACAGGGTGCTCAAATTATTGGAGGAGAAACAATTATATGTAAAATTCTCCAAATGTTTCTTTGGAGTACAAGAGGTGGAATATCTACATATTGTATCTCATGAAGGTGTTAAGGTAGATGCTAACAATATTAAAGCCATTAAGGAATGGAAAATCCCCACATCCATAAAGCATCTACGAGGATTTCTTTGGTTGGAAGAATATCTTCGTTGCTTTTTATCTGATAAATAGACACAATGGGTCAAATGGTTTCCCCTAGTTGAATGGTGGTATAACACTTCCTTCCATACTATAGCAAAAATGACCCAATTTATGGCACTTTAGGGAAATCATCCATTGTCCATCATATCATATTTAAGAGAAAATTCTAAGGTTCAAGTAGGGGAAGATCACATCGAGCATCAACAACAAGTTCTCCAACTCTTAAAGTATAACCTCACTTTGGCACAAAATAGAATGAAACAACAGGTAGATCAACATCACAGTGAAAGAAGTTTTGAAATAGGTGAGTGGGTATTCCTATGTCTACAACCATATAAACAAATGTCCCTTAAGCAAGGTAATAAGGATAATAAATTATCACCCACTAGTAGAAAATGAGAAATTAGTGACTAGGTAACTAAACACGTTAGTCACCACAACGTTTCCAAGTGAAATACTACCAAAATGAGTATTCTCAAGTGACCAAACTAAAAATGACTAACATAAATCACTAATTTAGTCGCAAGTTAAAATATGTGAATAGCTAATAAGTAACACAACTAAAAATGACTAACATGAATGGAAAATTTAGTATAACAACAAAAATACAACTACCTAACAAGTACTACAATAATATGAATCAAATTTTTATGTTAGTCATCTTAATTATGTCAAGCAATCTAAATTTACAAGTGATAAGGGATTGAAAGGTTGTTAAAGGTTGGTTGAAATGTTGTCCTTCCTTAAACACTTCTTCATCCTCACATGGTGTATAGGTGAGCCAACTTTTCATTATTTATCTCTAATAATTTGTAATTTTAAAAATATATTTTTTAATAAAAAAATTATTTTATGTATTTTTAAAAATTTATTCATTGAATCTAATTGGATCTAGTTCCAATTTGAAATTAATTTGAAGAGAATTTTTAATTTTTAAGACTATAATATCAAATAAAAACTACTTTAATTTCATATTAATTGACCTAGATCCATCTTAACCCCGGATTTATCAAGCGCCGAGAGGGACCCAATCTCTGGAGGTGCGAACTTTTTTTATAGTGTAAAACTTGAGGAAATGTTTTCACCTCGAGAGATTGGATCCCTCTTGGCACTTGATAGTTATAGGGTTATTATGGATCTAGGTTGGTTATATAATACTATAAAATATCTATGTTTGTATTTGTGTCTCTTTGTTATTCCCTCTCTATATCTCATCCCCCAAACATAAGCACAGTGTCCCTCCATCTCTTCCCCGTCTTTGTCTATCTCTCTCTTCGCCTTATCTCCCTATCTATCTATATCCTTCTCTCTATCCCCTCCCTCTCTCCATGACTCCCTTGTAACCCCCTCTCTCTCCACCTTTCTCCCTCTATGGTTTTTTGTTCCCTCCCTCTCCTGCCCTGTCGAATTCTATCCTTCTCTCCTCATCTCTGTCTTCCTTCCTCTCTATCCCTTATCTCCCACCTCCCTCTCTCTTTTTCTCTTATGTCTAACTCTATCACTATTTGCCCCCATCCTTGTCCTTCTCCATCTCTATGTCTCCATCTCTCTCGCTTCCCCTTCTCTCCCTATCTCTATCCTCTCCTCTTATTTCTCTTCCCTCCTCTCCTCTCTCCCTCACTCTCTCTCCATCTCTCTCTCACTCTCTCTCCATCTCTCCCTTCTCACTCCTCTCTCTCCCACCTCTATCTATATATGTATTTGTTCTTTCCCCCCTCTCTCTCCCACTCCAACTCCATCTCTCTCTCTCTCCCCCTTTCTTCCTTCCTCTCGCTCCCTCTCTCCCCCCATCATTCTCTCTTTCTCTCTCTCTATTCCCTCCAACTTTTTCAGTATCTCGCTCCCTCTCTGTTCTCCCTCCCCAACTCTCTCTTAAATTTCATCACATTGTAGTGTGTTTAAGAAATTATGTAAATTAAAAAAACTTGATTGGTTGTAAAATATTGAACCTATATTTTGGATCAATCATCTCAAAGAAAATAAAATAATGAAGCACTTTAAAAAATCATGCACTATATTTAATCTATTATAATTAGTCAATTTGCTTGCTCTCATCCCTTGGATCCTTGTCTAAGATGGATCTATGCCTATTCTATATATATATGTGTGTGTGTGTGTGTTGGGCCTTAGTTTTGGTCTTATTTTTGCTCTAAGAAACTTATTAATCCATCTATTTTCCATCCATTTTCCCTTCATTCATCCCATTTTGATGTATATTTGATATCCATTCAGGTATTTAATTTTAATTTCTCAATTTCTAAAGTTTTTATGAAAGTTTCGTTTTTAGTGCAAAATTTGCAGATTCAGAAATTCTCGTAATAGCTCTATGGTTGATATGGTTGCAGGACACTTGGGCACGAATTGAATGCATGGATGGACAGCTTGGGAACTAGGACTAAGCCAGCTAAGCTTAGTTCGAACAGAACAAGCTTTATTAGGCCCATTTGGTGCTAGTCAATCATGACTAATCATTCAGAAATCCCATAGAAATAGGGAAATTTTGAGATTCTATAGGATTGGTCATCTTTCTTGGGATGGGAGTAATGAATTCGACTTAGATAGGTGTATGAGAGTAGATGGGTTTGTTGGAGTGAATATAGATCAGTTTGTTTCATGAGACTTCTTATTTAAAAGCCAAAACTTTGATGGCTTATGTATTGACTTATTATACTTTTATGTTGTGACACCTTTGGATTGAAGAGTTAATTTGAAGACTTGTGTTATTATTATTTTGCTGTTCAATTCTATGGATGTGTGACTGAATTTAAGCTTCTGATATCACCTCTCAAGTGTGCAAGGCAAGGGTTGAGGGCCCCCATTCCAAGCTAAGTACACTTCCTTGTTAACTAGTTTTATTTTCTTGTAATCTGGTTATTGTAGAACTGGTTTTTCAAAGCTTTATTTCAGATTGCTTTATGGTTCATGCATAGTGATTGATTTCATTAGTTCTTAGCTTATTCATCACTTTACCAAGTTGGAAAAACAAGTGTCAATTTGAGCATCCCTTCTACTAAAATGATGAATTAAAACTAGTTTCCTTTGTTTGCATGCAAGTAGTTTCTTATTGAGATTTTGATATTGAGATGAATGAATTATGATGGAATACCTTATGTGTCTCTTAAGTTAAGAGCTTCTTTCATTAATAATTTATCCATCTTAATTTCTTGGTTTTAATCTCTGATTCATTAAGTGGTAATTGAGGCAAAAGTGGACTTCTTGAGTCAAGAACCATTTCAATGTTTTTCCTCTTTTTAAACTAATTGAATTAGAGTTATAGGATGTATTACTTTAAGCTTTTGAATAACTTATCTTTCAAGGTTTGATTACATATGATATTCACATATAGTGAACTTGCCTCAAAGCATAAACAACCCGGATTGATAAGAAATAATTGTGTTAATTTAGGTACACAAATTAGCTCAACATTTTGGCACCGTTGCCGGGGAGGCAAATATCGCATAGTCAATAGAAAGATAAATTTCAAAACAACAAAAACATTAGTTACATCCCTTTTTAGTTATGTTTCTTTATGCCTAGATATAGAGATCCTCGAGGTAGATTTATTAAAAACCGCCCACAAATAGAGATAGGATCATCAAACACCCCAGTTACTAGTAATCCAATAATTGAGGAATTGGCAGAAAAACAAAGAAATGGACAAAGATTAACTTTGATTGAGAGGCAAGCTTTGTTAGCTTGGGAAGCAAAGCAAAAACAATCTTCAAATTCTGGAAAAAAAAAAGAAATTATCAAAGGAAAACAACTTGTCTTTCCATCCATAAATCCTCCTATCTTCCAACAACCTGAAACTCCACTCAAAATTAAAACAAATCAACCAATGGCAGAAGAGGGACATGGATCTGTTATTTTCACTCCTGAACAATGAGCTAAATATGAAAGACAACAAAGAGAATGGAGAAGAAAGAGAGAGGAGGAGGAAAAACAAGAAAATGATCAAAAGATAGAAAATGATCGGAAAAGACAAGAAGATGGTAATGATCAAGAGGCTACCTTTGGCTTTCCAATAGTAGACACAAGTGCAATATTAGGAGAAGAAGTGAAAATGAAAAATATTCCACCCTCTGTATTGCCAAATTTTTATGGAATGTCCACGAAAGATCCTGATGCATTTATGTTTGAATTTGATATTCTATGTAAAACATATGGATACACTGATGACATTCATAAACTTCATCTTTTCCCTGCAACATTAAAAGCAGCAGCTTTGAAATGGTTTATGGGTTTAGGAGAACAAACAATAGCTTCTTGGGATGATATGAGATCAGTCTTCCTTAAAAAATATCAAGCTTATTGTAGATCTAGAGATTCAAAGGAAGATGTTTTCAGAATGACACAACAAGAAGATGAAAGTTTAGAAGAATATTTGGAAAGATTTGCATATAATCTACAGAAATCTAAACAACACTCTCTAAATCAAGAAACCATTCGAACAATCTTTCTCAAGGGTGTAAGGGATGAATACCTTGACATTTTGAATGTGATGGGTAAAGGAGGCATTTCAAACCTACCATTCGAAGAAATTGTTGAGTTATGTAAAAAATATTCTAGAGGAAGATCAAAAACAGGAAGAAGAGAAGCAAGTTCAAAAGCAGCAAAGTCAGCTGCAGGAGGGATAACAAGAGTTGAAATAGGAAGCTTATTGGAAAACTTCAAAACAAACCTCTTGAGTACATTAGGGACACAAGTAGATGTGCTAAAGACAAACAAGAAGAAAGAAGAACAAGAACAAGCTCTAGCAATCTTTTGTTCCAAATGTAGAAAGAAACATCCATTGAGAGAATGTTCTTTGGATAGTGTTCAGGTTTGTGGTCTTTGTACAGAAAATCATTCCACAGAAAATTGTCTACGATTGAAAGAATTACAAATGAACTCAATGGAAGAAGTGCCAGGAATAGAAGGTTTTTCTTATGTGGCACCACGAAGACCATGGCAACCTAGGATGCCTCAACAAAATCAACAACAATTCCCTCAACAAAGTTACCTCTATCCACTTCAAAATCCTTGGACCCCTCCAATGCCATGGCAAGCTTGGCCTCCACAACAATATTCACAACAACCTACACAAGGTTGGAGAGGATATGGTTATGGAAACTAGCCACCTCAACAGTATCAACAACAATACCATCAACAATACCAACAGCCATTTGCATATCCATAATATTCACAATCCATACCATTTCAACAACAACATTCTGCATATCCACAATCCATCCCATTTCCACCGCAGAATCCTCCACCATTGTTGACCCAACCACAACAGTTACAGCTACCCACAAATCAACCCAGACCAACTCAATTACTAGCCCAACCAATGGCAAATCCGAATAATAAGGTGGACAAATCTACATACACTGTAGAGGAAGCAACATGTTTTCCCACATATTCGATTCTTCCTCTTAATGATGTCCATCTAAGGTCTGGAAAAGTGCTTAAAAAGGATTCTCCTCCAATCATAGAAGAACCAAATGAATAAGGAGAATCACCTGAAACATCACAAACTGAGATACAAATTCAGAAAGGAACAAACATTACAACTCAAACACCACCTTATCCTGAAAGGTTAGTTGTTAGGGTCCCACCCTAACCCCCTTATTTATGTCATGGGATCACGTCATAGTCAAGAGTCAATAAAGCCCATATTAATATTTGTAAGTGGTTAACCCGCAATTAATGACGGGACCACAGTTGGTTGCAAATGGGCGGTAGTATTAGATAGATGGTATTAATAAAACCCACGGTATTGGCCCGTGGTATTGCATGTATGAGTCATATATAAAGGATAGAGACTCCCTGCGAGGAGTATCGTTTTTTGTTTTTGTAATCGAGCTCTGCTCTATTGGAGGTTGCCCCCTCGAAGAGGCCTATGAACATTTCTCTCTGAATAATAAAATCATTGCTATTCTGTGTTCTGGGTATCTTTTCTTCGCATATTCTATGTTCTGGGTATCTTTTCTTCGCATATTCTGTGTTTGGGTATTACTTTGCAGGTTAAGAGCATAACAAGTGGTATCAGAGCACTTTCCAGGGCTTGGTGGGATCTCCAATTTTTAGCAAATTTTTTTTTTGGCTAGAGACGTGTTCCGGCGTCTTTAAACCACGGGATCTGTCGTTAAGCGCATAAACCTGTGGATTTGGGGAGGCATGCACGTAGGAAATACAAGAGGTGGTCACGTCTGTTGGACTCCCTTGTAACCCCTGTGGGTACCCCTTCGAGTAGTAGCGCATTAGACCGAACCGCGCACGGACTGTCTTCCACGTACCCTCTGGGTATATAGGAAGCCCCCTAGCTCCCTTGAAACCTCGCCATAGATAAACCTTCGGCCGTCTTGTGGCTACAGTACACCGAGAACAGCACTCGGAGAGATTACTCGCCCGTACGATAGGGTAGTCGGGTTGTACGGCTAAGGGTACGGTCGATCCTCCTTAGTTAGAGCCCTGAAACATTGGGCCGAGTACTACTGTCAGGCCCTTATGTATATTGCGATCTGTAGCACCTGACACTCCTCAAGACCATAGTTCCCTTTCTATCGGGGGATCAGACATCATCTATTCTAGATCAGCAATTGCAGCAGCAGCAGACATCAGTCCCGCTGTTCCATCAGATCAGCAACAGCAATTGTTCCCCCATTCAGATCTCTCAGATCCACCAGATCGGAGTAGTTGTGAAGGGTTCCTGTACCTGGATATAATTTTCGCAGGACTTTTGGCGGCATTGACATTTTGAGGATTTGGCGACTGCAGTATTGATCAGGAAGGAGTAAAACTCCGTTAGGAGTTTTCCAAAAAAAAAAAAAAAACGAGTCTGAGATCTTCTGAAGCGCTTATTTGTGATCTATCCCATCAGCATCAGGACGACGAGCTGAGCACGGTGGTACCATTCAATTTATTAGAAAAAAAAAAATTGGCGGTCCCAATTTTTCATCAAGTTGGTGTATGGTAGAAACTAGAGCTCAAGCAATGGCCAATGAAAGGCTAGACAAACTTGAAATAGATATGAACGAGCTCAAAACTACGCTTAACGGACTCACTAGCCTGGTATGGCAAGCACTCGATAAGGGCAAGGAGCCAGCTCTCGAGGAACCGTATAATGACCATGAACACCATGAGGGTGAGTCTAGCCACTCTCCTCACCTCTGGCACACCCAGTCACCACCCAGTCAGCGACCTCCCAAGTTGGATATGTGGAAATTTGACGGTTCTCACCCATCCGCATGGCTAGCACAAATGAATCAGTATTTCAAATTGAATTGTCTCCAAGATGATTGGACTAAGCTTGGAGTGGGGACCATGTACTTGGACAATGAACGATGGCAATGGGCGGAATGGCATCAACGTTGCCATGGACCTTTTCCGAGTTGGGCCCAATTTGCCAAATCCCTTCGAGATCGCTTTGAACAGGGAGACTCCTTTTTGGGCCGTCTCACTAAGCTCCGACAGACGGGTACAGTGGATGAATATATCACCGCTTTTGAAGCCTTAGCCTTCCGCACTCAGCATCTCTCAGATGAGTTCTACACGGAATGTTTTATCAGTGGTCTTAAAGAAGCCATCAAAGCTCAAGTTCTACTCCACCACCCTCCCACATGGACGGAGGCTTGCCAGGTAGCCCGTAAGGTGGAACGTGCCATAACAGCCCAATACAGCCGCCCCAATTTCCCCACTAAAGGTCATCCCCCACAAGCTCACAACACGACTCAGACACTTAAGGTCCAAAAGGTGTCACCTCAGGAAATGGCCGAAAGAAGGAAGCAAGGACTATTTTACTACTGTGATGAAAAATATTCCCCTGGTCATAAATGCAAGGAGCCCAAGTTTTTTCAAATAGATGCCACTGACTACAGCTCCACCGAGGAAGATCCACCTCTTGAGGAACTGGAGGCGATCGAAGAAGACAACCAAAAGGAGATTGTATCTGACGAACCAGTTATTTCGCTCAATGCGTTGGCAGGAATCTCTTCCCCTCAAACTCTCAAAATAAGGGGTTTTCTTAAACATCGCCCAGTAATAGTCTTGATTGATAGTGGCAGTACCCATAATTTCATCCATCAAAAAATCGCCGAACAGCGCATTGTTTTGTACGGGCAGTTTCTAACTTCCAAGTCCAAATTGCAGAGGGGGGCACAATGAAATGTGAAGGCCGCTGTGAAAATTTCAAACTTCAAATGGGGGATTATCAGTTGAAAACCCACATGTTTTCCATACACATGGGGGGATGCAACATTGTCCTAGGCGCTGAATGGCTCCGCACCCTTGGGCCAATCACAATGGATTTCCAGGAGTTATATATGAGTTTTAAGCAGAACAACTCCACACATACCCTACGTGGCCTCCAGGCGAGAGCCCCCTCTGTCATCAGCTCGCATCAGATGGAAAAATTGTTAAAAAAGGGCCATCATGGAGTGGTAGCTCAATTTAATGCCATCCATGTAGTCGAAACCAGGTCTCTGCCAATTCATCCTAAGATGCAGCAGATTTTAAATAACCATCAGACGGTCCTTGACAAGCCTCATGAGCTTCCACCCTCGCGAGGGGAAAATGATCATAGCATCACCTTGGTTCCAGGGGCCCAACCCCCAAATGTGCGGCCATAGTGATATCTGTTCACTCAAAAGAATGAAATAGAAAAAATCATCAAGGAATTGTTGGAAGTAGGTGTCATTCGTCCCAGCATTAGTCCTTATTCATCCCCGGTGGTCATGGTCCTCAAGAAAGATGGGGAGTGGCGGATGTGTCCCGACTTCAGGGCCCTCAACAAGTTGACCATCAAAGATAAATTTCCCATTCCGGTGGTTGACGATTTGCTGGACGAACTCAATGGGGCTCAATTCTTCACTAAGTTGGATCTTCGCTCTGGCTACCACCAAATTCGCATGAAGGAAGTCGACATTCCCAAGACGGCTTTCAGAACTCATGAAGGCCATTATGAGTTCCTGGTCATGCCATTTGGTCTCTGTAATGCCCCTTCTACTTTTCAGAGTCTTATGAATCACATCCTCAAACCATATCTCAGAAAATTTGTCCTTGTCTTCTTCGATGACATTCTCATCTATAGTGGCACTTGGGCGGCACATCTTCAGCATGTAGATCTACTCTTGCAACTGCTCCGCAAGCACAAATTATTTGTCAAGATGTCTAAGTGTTCGTTTGGCATGGAAGAAGTTGAGTATTTGGGCCACATTATGGGGCGTGAAGGTGTCAAGGTGGACCCCAAAAAGATCCAGGCAATGCAAGAATGGCCTCAACCTAAGACTTTGAAGATCTTGAGAGGATTTTTGGGTCTCACAGGCTATTATCGTAAATTTGTCCCCAACTATGGCCGCATAGCGAAGCCCCTCACTCAACTCCTAAAGAAAAATTCCTTCTTATGGACCGAGGAAGCACAACATGCATTTACTGCTCTCAAAAACGCCATGTGTACCACTCCAGTCTTAGCACTACCTGACTTCACCAAATCCTTTGTCATTGAATGTGATGCTTCGGGTACAGGTATTGGGGCGGTCTTAATGCAGGAAGGGCGACCATTGGCCTTCAAAAGCCAACAACTCAGTGGGAGGAATCTGGGACAATCTACCTATGAAAAGGAGATGATGGCCATCTTACATGCAGTCGAGACCTGGCGACCTTACTTATTGGGGTGACGTTTCCAAATCCGCACAGATCATCACAGTCTTAAATATTTTTTGGAGCAACGCCTATCCTCCCCACAGCAAAATAAATGGTTAGCCAAAATGCTGGGATATGATTATGAGATCATTTACAGGAAAGGGAAAGACAATAGTGTAGCAGATGCATTATCGCGCCAATTTGAGGAGGAAAGTACTCTGCTCGCAATTTCCCTTCCCATTCCAGACTGGATTGAAGAGGCTCGCAGGGAATGGTTTTCACACACAGGGCTCTCCCAACTCATTTCTCAATTGCAGGTAGATCCTAATTCCAGCAAGGGCTACTCGTGGCAGAATGATATTCTTCGCTACAAGGACAGAGTCGTAATATCACCAACATCTACCCTCAAAAGTCGCCTTTTGGCAGAATTGCACTCATCTCCCATTGCAGGACATTCGGGCTTTCAGAAGACGTATGCTCGCACTAGAAGATCATTCTTTTAGACAGGCATGAAAAAGGATGTCCTTACTTTCGTAGCCGAATGTGATGTATGTCAACGCCACAAAGGGGAAACCGTCAACATACCAGGCACCTTACAACCATTTCCCATTCCGACCTCAATTTGGACGGAGGTTTCTATGGATTTCATTACAGGTCTTCCAAAGTCAGGGAACAAGTCAGTCATCATGCTGGTTGTGGACCGACTGTCGAAGTATGCTCATTTCTGTGCCCTACCCCACCCATTTACACCAACCTTGGTTGCTCAAACTTTCATGGATCAGATCTTCAAATTACATGGCATGCCCACTTCTATAGTGTCCGACCGCGACCCGATCTTCACCAGCAATTTTTGGCAGGAACTCTTCAGAATACAAGGCACTCAACTCAAACTCAGTACTTCATATCATCCGCAAACAGATGGTCAAACCGAAGCTGTCAACAAATGTCTAGAAACCTACCTTAGGTGTTTCACTTCCGAAAAGAAACACCTTTGGGCACAGTGGTTACCTCTGGCTGAATGGTGGTATAACACCAACTATCATGCCACCACCAAAATGACTCCCTATGAAGCAGTCTATGGTCAACTTCCGCCTTCCCCTACTTCTTATCTCAAGGGATGCTCCAAAGTACAAGCAATGGATCAACTTCTACAACACCGCGCAACCATGCTCGCCCATCTTCGCGAGAATCTTCATCAAGCTCAGAATCGCATGAAGCAACAGGCCGACCAACATCGCTCAGAGCGCTAATTTCAAGAAGGGGATCAGGTCTTTTTGAGGCTGCAACCATATAAGCAAACATCACTTAAAGATAAGGGTTGTCAAAAGCTCGCTCCAAAATTCTATGGACCATACCAAGTACTTCAGCGCATTGGAGAAGTGGCTTACAAGTTGGCTTTGCCTCCTACAGCCAAAATCCATCCAGTTTTCCATGTATCGTGCCTCAAGAAAGTGATTGGGAACAATTGCCGAGTTCAAACCAGTCTACCTGAATTAAACGAAGAAGGGTCAATCTGGCTTCAACCCAAACAGGTTCTAGACACACGAGACATGCACCTACGCGGCCGCATGATTAAGGAGGTCCTCGTAAAATGGAAAGACACCTCTCGGGAAGATGCAACTTGGGAACCAGCCACTATTCTTCAGCAGTTTCCGCAGCTTCAGCCTTGAGGACAAGGCTAGTCTTAAGGGGGAGAGCATGTTAGGGTCCCACCCTAACCCCCTTATTTATGTCATGGGATCACGTCATAGTCAAGAGTCAATAAAGCCCATATTAATATTTGTAAGTGGTTAACCCGCAATTAATGACAGGACCACAGTTAGTTGAAAATGGGTGGTAGTATTAGATAGATGGTATTAATAAAACCCACGGTATTGGCCCGTGGTATTGCATGTATGAGTCATATATAAAGGATAGAGACTCCCTGCGAGGAGTATCGTGTCTTGTTTTTGTAAGCGAGCTCTGCTCTATTGGAGGTTGCCCCCTCGAAGAGGCCTGTGAACATTTCTCTCTGAATAATAAAATCATTGCTATTCTGTGTTCTAGGTATCTTTTCTTCGCATATTCTATGTTTTGGGTATCTTTTCTTCGCATATTCTGCATTTGGGTATTACTTTGCAGGTTAAGAGCATAACATTAGTGGAACAACAAAAAGAAATAACCCTTCCTGAATTTGATATTTTAGATGAGTTAAAAAATGCTTATGTAAAAATTCCTTTGTTGAAGGCAATTAAAGAAATACCAATATATGCTAAAACAATAAAGGAATTGTGCATTAAGAAATCATGGAAAAAGAAGAAGGATCCTACTACAATCCAAGTCATTGGTAAACTAGCAAGCCTCATGTCTACACAAACCGTAGTAGAGAAATATATTGATCCTAGTATCCCTATGGTTACTATATCAATAAATAATTTCTCAGTACCAAACACATTAATAGATTTGGGAGCAGCTATAAATGTAATGACAATGGAGACAATGAAAACTTTGCATTTAAACAACATTAGATCAACCTCTACAATCTTAGAACTAGCAGACAGATCTAAAGTTGTTCCTGAAGGAATATTAGAAGATATCATAGTTTCTATGGATTCATGGGAGTATCCTATTGACTTCCTTATCTTGCAACCAAAAACAAATTTGGGAGGACATCCTCTAATCTTAGGCAGACCATGGTTAGCTACCACTGATGCCTTCATAGGATGCAGATCAGGAAGCATGATTATTTCACATGGAGATGAAAGGAAACACATTGCTCTTTATTCACCTGCACAATCAACTTCTTTAGAATCAGTGCTTGAAACTCAAGAAAAACAACAAACTAAATCAGTTTTAAGTATAAATCAATTCTTTGATTTTAGAGAAGAAGAAGAGAATGAAGACTTAATGGATCTTTTCATTTCAGAACCAAGTATTTCAGAGTAGCTTAGAGAAGTCCAATATGAAGCTGCAAGTAACCTTTTGAATCAATCTTTCAGGAAACTTGTACTGTTCAAACTTTGCTGAAATCTTTTATAGACATCTTTCCTGTAAACACAATCTCCAATCCAACAATAAAAACAATTGAGGTATATCCTGGAAAACATTTAAACATTGGAAACCAGTTGCAATCAACGCAAGAGCAAGAGGTAATTGCATTATTACAGAAATATTCAAAAGCTTTTGCCTGGGATTATACTGACATGCAAGGAATCCATCCTAGCACATGTATCCACCACATCTATAGAGATGATCAACTCAAACCTGTAAGACAACCTCAAAGACGAATGAATCCCATGATGAAAGAAATAGTGAAAGAGGAACTGCAAAAATTGTTAAATGTTGGATTCATCTATCCTATTTCAGATAGTTAATGGGTTTCTCCACTGGTTATTGTACCAAAGAAAAATGGAAAGTGGAGGGTATGTGTGGACTATCGGGAACTAAACAAAGCTACACTAAAAGATCATTTTCCTCTACCATTCATTGATCAAGTGTTAGACTCATTAGCTGGAAAGAAATTTTTCTCCTTCTTGGATGGGTTTAGCAGATACAACCAGATAAGAATAGCAACAAAAGACCAAGACAAGACAACATTCACTTGCCCATGGGGAACCTATAAATATAATGTTTTGCCATTTGGTTTATGCAATGCACCTGCAACTTTTCAACGAGCAGTGCTTGCAATATTTGCTGATCTAATTCATGACTGTGTAGAGGTTTATATGGATGACTTCATAGTTTATGGAAACACATATAATGATTGCCTAAATAACCTTGAGAAAGTTTTGAAACAATGCATTGAAACAAATTTTTCATTTAGCAATGAGAAATTCTATATGATGTTGACAGAAGGAATAGTTCTGCGACACCATATTTCCGCTTCAGGAATTAAGGTGGATCCAGCAAAAATCCAAGTCCTAGTTAACTTAATGCCTCCTACAACACAGAAAGAGGTAAGAAGCTTCTTAGGCTATGCAGGCTATTATAGACGATTCATTGAAAACTTCAATAAAATAGCCCAACCTCTGTTCAAACTATTAACAAAAGATATTGAATTTGATTGGACAAATGACTGTCAAAATGCATTTCAAATTCTGAAAGAGAAATTATCAGTTGCACCCATTCTCCGTGGGCCAAACTGGTCTTTGCCATTTCATATATCAACTGATGCATCTGATACCACGATAGGTGCCTCTCTTGGGCAGAAAGAGAACTTGTTCAATTATGCCATATACTTTATAAGCAAGAATCTAACACCTGTAGAATTGAACTACACAGTCACAGAGAAAGAAATGTTAGCCGTTATACATGCAGTAAACAAATTCAGACACTATATAACAGGATATCAAGTTTTCATTCATACAGATCATTCAGCAACCAAATACTTGATGAATAAACCCATCACCAATGGAAGAATAATAAGATGGTTACTGTTATTGCAAGAATTTAATATCACAATACAAGACCGGCCAGGCAAGGAAAATCAAGTGGCTAAATTTCTGTCCCGCATACATTCACCCAATGATCCAAATCCGGTTGTAGATAACTTTCCAGATGAACACCTGTTTTCGATCACAGTAAAAACACCATGGTTTGCAGACATTGCAAACTATTTATCTTCTGGAAAGTTTCCAACTCAATTCTCTAAAAAGCAAAAACGAAAAATTGTTAGAGAAAGCTCTAGGTATAGTTGGGTAAATGGTGATTTATTTTATACTAGTTCAGATCTGATGATTAGAAAATGTGTGCGAGAAGATGAAATATTAGACATTCTAAGAGCATGTCATGATGAACCATGTGGTGGTCATTTTGCAGACAAACGAATAGCATATAAGGTGCTGCAATTGGGCTAGTACTGGCCATCCATCTTCAGAGACTCTAAGGCATATGTCAATAAATGTGACAGTTGCCAGAGATCAGGGAGACCAATCACATCAGATGAGATGCTGCTGAAGCCACAGGTCCTTATAGAACCATTTGAGCAATGGGCACTTGACTTTGTTGGACCTATCAATCCACCATCAAATGGAAAGAGGTACATCCTAGTATGTACAGATTATGTAACCAAATGGGCAGAGGCTAAAGTAGTGAACAAAGCAACAGAAGATACAATGGTCACCTTTCTTTTTAAAGAAATTTTTGTCAGATATGGAGTACCTAGACAAATTGTAACAGATCAAGGAACACAGTTTACATCAAAGCTGGTACGAGATCTAACAGAGAAATACAAGATCAAACACAGGAAATCTACACCATATCATCCTCAAGCAAATGGGCAGGTTGAATCAACAAATAAAGTCCTAGAAAATATCATGACAAAAACAGTATAGCTAAACATAAAAGATTGGTCTGAAAAATTAAAAGATGCACTATGGGCCTACAGAATCACATGGAAGAATACAACTGGTTTTAGTCCATACCAGTTAGTATATGGAAAAGAGGCCTTATTGCCTATAGAGTTTCAGATACAAACATACAGACTAGCAGCTGAACTAGGACTAGACCTGACAGAAGCACAACAACAGCGGATCATGGAACTGAATCAATTGGATTAGCATCGTCAACAAACCATAGAACATACTACATTGGTGCAACAACAAAGAATGAAGTGGCACGACAGATATATCAAAACAAAGACATTTCACAAGGGAGACTGGGCATTACTTTTTGACTCCAAATTCAAAGACTTCAAAGCAAAGTTCACAACACACTGGCTAGGCCCATATGAAATTGACGAAATCTTTGACAATGGAGCAGTAAATATCAGGACAATCGACTAGGACTCCACCTCGTTTATAGTGAATGGACATAGGCTCAAAGTTTATAATAGGCCTATCAGTAAAGAAGCATTTATGAAACAACTGACAGAAGATACAGAACTAGAAATCATGGCACACCAGGCTCAGCCATCTTCCAGTCTAGTAGTTGAATAATATATATATATATATATATATATATATATATATATATATATATATATATATATATATATAAAACATATAAAAAAACAAATAATTTGTTTGCTAGTGAAAACCAGGCAACTGGCACTTAGCAAACACGAATTCATAGGGGAAAACCAGGGCAACTTGGACTCTATGAATTCCTTATTCTTGTTCTAGTGTTCTCACATAATTTAAATGCAGGCACTCTCCACCAACAACTGACTTGAGGACAAGTCACATCTTAAACAAGGGGGAGACTTGCATCAGATCTTTAGCTGGAAAGCTGAAGTATAGAAGGAACTTGTATTGTTGACAGAGGGACTTGAAATAAGAAATCATTGCCGAGGGACTTGAAAGACCTGCCAATGTCAAAACAACATGTACATATTCCGTAAGCAGTGCAGGGGGACCTGAAACAAGGAATCGTTACAGAGGGACCTGACCAACAATTCAAGAACCAGAGCATGAAGAACAAGGAGCAGCAATAAAGTTTACTTTTTAATCCATCTATAACATCTGATCAATTGATTTCATCCCACTTGTACAGAAATCATCCATGGGAGTATATGTATAGTCATTTTGTGCTTGAAAATTCAAATTTTTCTTAGAAATTTTTAGTTTTTGTTAAGTTGAAATTAGTACCTAAGGATATTCATTATCATTTCATATCCTATATTCCCTATACATACCCTATAACCCTTATACATCATATTCCATTTCATTTCCATACATATTCCCTATTTATTTCATGATCATTAACCCCATTAACCCCTAAGTATTTTTCTTTAAAAGCTTAAAAAGACCAAACTGGGACAACTTTTTCAACCTGCACATACAACTCAAGAATTAGTGATGGTGATAATTTTAAATATGACCCAAGAAGGTCATTTTAAAATTATAAAGATGTGCTATATAATCAAAACAAACAAAACTCATGCGCTATATGGAAATCAAAGCAAATATATACCATATGAAACTATATGCCATAGTCCAAATGGTTTGCATGCGCTATAGTCATATATATATCATAACCCAAAGCGCATATGATATAAAGTTAAAGGATATGGTATATGATATAAGTTAAAGCATATGGTATACACTTAGGAAGGGCGCATATAATATAAGGAATGGTGGACGGCCGCGCGCAAACCATATGGCACGACTGTGCATTTAAGTATTGCGGCGTGGTATTGTTAAATGATAATTGCATACACACTCATTGCAATGCAAACGATGACTGAATATCATTGCACGCATGAGGAGCATTGGAATGAATACACGATGGTGGCAATTATGTTGAATGCAGCCAAAGGTTAAGCAATGAATAAAACAACATAACCAAAACGACAAACGACCAGCACACAGGTACGAGGTCAACACCGTGGCATGGCAACTGATTATCATTGGGCAGTGCACTGTACAAGGGTTATGCGCATGCCATTCAAAATAAAACGATGATTCGGCCATCCTCATGACACAGTCGGGCGACTGGTCAAACAGGACGGCCATACCAACCCTTATACATCATATTCCATTTCATTTCCATACATATTCCCTATTTATTTCATGATCATTAACCCCATTAACCCTTAAGTATTTTTCTTTAAGAGCTTAAAAAGACCAAACTGGGACAACTTTTTCAACCTGCACATACAACTCAAGAATTAGTGATGGTGATAATTTTAAATATGACCCAAGATGGTCATTTTAAAATTATAAAGATGTGCTATATAATCAAAACAAACAAAACTCATGCGCTATATGGAAATCAAAGCAAATATATACCATATGAAACTATATGCCATAGTCCAAATGGTTTGCATGCGCTATAGTCATATATATATATCATAACCCAAAGCGCATATGATATAAAGTTAAAGGATATGGTATATGATATAAAGCATATGGTATATGATATAAGTTAAAGCATATGGTATACACTTAGGAAGGGCGCATATAATATAAGGAATGGTGGACGGCCGCGCGCAAACCATATGGCACGACTGTGCATATAAGTATTGCAGCGGGGTATTGTTGAATGATAATTGCATACACACTCATTGCAATACAAACGATGACTGAATATCATTGCACGCATGAGGAGCATGGGAATGAATACACGACGGTGGCAATTATGTTGAATGCAGCCAAAGGTTAAGCAATGAATAAAACAACATAACCAAAATGACAAACGGCCAGCACACAGGTACGGGGTCAACACTGTGGCATGGCAACTGGTTATCATTGGGCAGTGCACTGTACAAGGGTTATGCGTATGCCATTCAAAATAAAACGATGATTCGGCCATCCTCATGACACAGTCGGGCGACTGGTCAAACAGGACGGCCATACCAACCCTTATACATCATATTCCATTTCATTTCCATACATATTCCCTACTTATTTCATGATCATTAACCCCGTTAACCCTATGTATTTTTCTTTAAGAGCTTAAAAAGACCAAACTGGGACAACTTTTTCAACTTGCACATACAACTCAAGAATTAGTGATGGTGATAATTTTAAATATGACCCAAGATGGTCATTTTAAAATTATAAAGATGTGCTATATAATCAAAACAAACAAAACTCATGCGCTATATGGAAATCAAAGCAAATATATACCATATGAAACTATATGCCATAGTCCAAATGGTTTGCATGCGCTATAGTCATATATATATCATAACCCAAAGCGCATCTGATATAAAGTTAAAGGATATGGTATATGATATAAAGCATATGGTATATGATATAAGCTAAAGCATATGGTATACACTTAGGAAGGGCGCATATAATATAAGGAATGGTGGACGGCTGCATGCAAACCATATGGCACCACTGTGCATATAAGTATTGTGGCGGGGTATTGTTAAATGATAATTGCATACACACTCATTGCAATACAAACGATGACTGAATATCATTGCACGCATGAGGAGCATGGGAATGAATACATGACGGTGGCAATTATGTTGAATGCAGCCAAAGGTTAAGCAATGAATAAAACAACATAACCAAAAAGACAAACGGCCATCACAAAAGTACGGGGTCAACACCGTGGCATGGCAACTGGTTATAATTGGGCAGTGCACTGTACAAGGGTTATGCGCATGCCATTCAAAATAAAACGACGATTCGGCCATCCTCATGACACAGTCGGGCGACTGGTCAAACAGGACATCCATACCAACCCTTGTACATCATATTCCATTTCATTTCCATACATATTCCCTATTTATTTCATGATCATTAACCCCATTAACCCCTAAGTATTTTTCTTTAAGAGCTTAAAAAGACCAAACTGGGACAACTTTTTCAACCTGCACATACAACTCAAGAATTAGTGATGCTAATAATTTTAAATATGACCCAAGATGGTCATTTTAAAATTATAAAGATGTGCTATATAATCAAAAAAAACAAAGCTCATGCGCTATATGGAAATCAAAGCAAATATATACCATATGAAACTATATGCCATAGTCCAAATGGTTTGCATGCACTATAGTCATATATATATCATAACCCAAAGCGCATATGATATAAAGTCAAAGGATATGGTATATGATATAAAGCATATGGTATATGATATAAGTTAAAGCATATGGTATACACTTAGGAAGGGCGCATATAATATAAGGAATGGTGGATGGCCGCGCGCAAACCATATGGCACGACTGTGCATATAAGTATTGCAGCGGGGTATTGTTAAATGATAATTGCATACACACTCATTTCAATACAAACGATGAATGAATATCATTGCACGCATGAGGAGCATGGGAATGAATACACGACGGTGGCAATTATGTTGAATGCAGCCAAAGGTTAAGCAATGAATAAAACAACATAACCAAAACGACAAATGGCCAACACACAGGTACGGGGTCAACACCGTGGCATGGCAACTGGTTATCATTGGGCAGTGCACTGTACAAGGGTTATGCGCATGCCATTCAAAATAAAATGATGATTCGGCCATCCTCATGACACAGTCGGGCGACTGGTCAAATAGGACGGCCATACAAACCACGCACTGTAACACCAATAAATGAGAGGCGCATAGTACATCCATGAAACGGTCATGAACCGACCAATTTCTTGCACTGTTTAACCTCACTCCTCATTGCCGAATAGCTCAGAGTGATGGTGTTTGGAGCTGCAAACTAGTGAAAATGAGAGTGAAGCGAGTTTAGGCGGATTTAAGAAGGAAAATCATCTCGGTTCTAACGACAAGTGATCACCGATTTTCGGGATTCAATCAGGTAATGGAATAATTTGTTTAAGCTCGGAAAACAGTGGAGTATAAGTTGTGAACTATCTGATATTAATGGTTACATTACTCTGCCCTTGCCACCAGTCAATTGAACGATTGAACAGGGATTTGGAGCGCCAGATATTCCTCAGTGCTCGTTGACAACAGGTAACGCCGAAACCACAGCAATAAATCGGTTGATTCACTGCGTAAATTATGGCATAAACTACTAGTGAATCGCGCAACATTTAAATGTAAACTCATTGCATGGATAACACGTTAGGGTATGGAATCATATGTGGAGTTTTAACGGCATGTCGTGTTCACAACGAAGTCTATGAACAGAGGAGGCACCGAAATATGATTGTTATGGCGTGTTTGTGTTGCATGGCAGTATTTGTTGATTGATTGTGCGCGTTGTTGGTTGAAATGCGCACTGCGCCTTGTTTTGATTATAAATTTTGTTTTATTGCACGCTGTCCCATTAACACTTCAACAACAGTCAATCCCTAACATATCATATGCATGAAAACACCGAATGAAAAAATTTAAGGCATATGTCTCTGTTGTGAACCCTTGCTGCTGCGCGTTTTTGTTTTTGTTTTAACCGAAACAGGGGATTGAAGTTTCTAAGGGCCGAACGAGCCATGTCATGTGCGATTTTTGATTGCCAAAGGGAGTTCATTTGCCGAGCCATTTAAAACTCATTTTAAATGCGTTGTGTGTTTTTTTTATTATTTTTGTTTTGAGGCCGAGAGCATGTTTGCAATCTTCAAACTTTCATGATGAGGCCGAGAGCATGTTTGCAATCTCCAAAATTTTTATGATGAGGCCGAGAGCCATATGCATGCGCTGTAGTCAAAACACTCCTTATTTTTCATGATTGTACATACACAGTGAAACTATGGTTTGATTTTGGCAACAGTATAGCGCGATGAGCATACATGGAACATTGTTTTCATATGTATTTTGTTTACAAGAATAGAGATTAGGATATTGACAGGGATATACAAGTGTTTGCTTGCTTGAACAGGGAATTAAAACAGTGCTTCTGCAGAGAAAGAGTAAACAAAGGTTAAGGAAATCAGAGTTAAATTGTTGAGAGGAGGAAGGTAAGCTTCTTTGCTTTCAAAATTTCATTTTGAAAACAAACAATAGTTATATTTTTATTGTCAAGATGAAATTAGTAACAACAGAGGAATTCATTCACTGGTTTTCAGAAACAATGTCAGTCAGAGTAGAGCCAAAATTTCAGATAGAGAGCTGGGGGAAGGAAACTATAGAAAATTTTTACCAAGCAGGGATGATAAGCGTTTTAAAAAAATTTGATGGCCACTCTGAACAGATAACCAAGGACCTTATAAATAACTTCAGTCAGGACCAGACACGGGTAGGAGATGTTATTATTCTTGTAACTCAGGAATATCTTTCCCAAGCTTTAGATCTACACATGATAGGTGAGAAATATTACAAAGGCCTGCACTTCAAGAGGAAAGCTTGGACTTTCTTTCTTGAGAAGAACCGGAAAGGGACTTTTGATAGAACAAAAGGGATACCCAGGGAATGGTTCAATGAACCATGGGGTGAGTTGGTTTTGTTCATCCATAAGTTTTTGACTTGTGATAGAGGATATAGCGTTGCCCACTTGTATCATGTCAGGCTTCTACAACATATTAAGGGAGAGGATAGGATTAACTTGCCTTATTTCCTATATAGGAGCCTCTTGAGAATGATTGAAACAGTAAAACATGAACACAGGCCTAAAGCAGGACAGATTTACCACCAAGGATTGATCAAAATCCTAGTTGAGTATCAGGTGAGGTCACAAGGCTAGTATGGAGAGAGTTCATGTCTAGAAATCAGTTCATTGAACAGATTAATGAAGTACAGGATAAAACAGACAAGAAAATAGAGGATTGATGAATTCACCCTTGTATCCCAAAACAAGAGCTAAACAGCAGAATAACATGGCCATGCAGGAAAATGAAACATCTGTTATGTCTATTCCTAGAAGATTTAGAAATAAAAGTCCCATTGACTTAGATAAGGAAGTAGAAACATATTCCCCAAGACAACAAGAAGAAAATGACATTGCACAAGAAGTATTTGAGAGGGATTCTTCATATGATGATGCAGCAGCAACATCACTAATGAAAACAACGCAAGATTTTGAAAAAGAAATCAATTTGGGAAGAATCAGGGACTTAACTGACCAATTGGAAATTAGCAAAATCTTGGAAAAACAATTAAAAGAGGAAAATAAGGCAAATAAGAAAGATAATGCTAAATTGGTTAAGGCAAATGAAAAGTTAAATGAAGAATTGGGGAGACTGAAATGGAAAAATGATCTACTTTCTAAGCAAGCATTTAAACGGCTAAAGGAAAAGAATATGTGGTAGGCAAAGTATGAAAAACAGAAGGTCAAAGCAGCTTTGCTCAGGGAAAGACATGACACAGGTTTGGATTGTTTGGTCAAGGCAGCACAACAGGAAGCACCTACAGGTACGACATCTACTACAGAGAGGATAAGGTCAAAGAGGAGTAAGCAAGCATGGGGACATGCTTGATGATAAGCAAGGGAGAGATGTTGGGCCTTAGTTTTGGTCTTATTTTTGCTCTAAGAAACTTACTAATCCATATATTTTCCATCCATTTTCCCTTCATTCATCCCATTTTGATGTATATTTGATATCCATTTAGGTATTTAATTTTAATTTCTCAATTTCTAAAGTTTTTATGAAAGTTTGGTTTTTAGTGCAAAATTGGCAGATTCAGAAATTCCCGTAATAGCTCTATGGTTGATATGGTTGCAGGACACTTGGGCACGAATTGAATGCATGGATGGACAACTTGGGAACTAGGACTAAGCTAGCTATACTTAGTTCGAACAGAACAAGCTTTATTAGGCCCATTTGGTGCTAGTCAATCATGACTAGTCATTTATAAATCCCATAGAAATATGGCAGTTTTGAGATTCTATAGGATTGGTCATCTTTCTTGGGATGAGAGTAATGAATTTGACTTAGATAGGTGGATGAGAGTAGATGGGTTTGTTGGAGTGAAAATAGATCAGTTTGTTTCATGAGACTTCTTATTTAAAAGCCAAAACTTTGATGGCTTATGTATTGACTTATTATACTTTTGTGCTGTGACACCTTTGGATTGAAGAGTTAATTTGAAGACTTGTGATATTATTATTTTTCTATTCAATGCTATGGATGTGTGACTGAATTTAAGCTTCTGATATCACCTCTCAAGTGTGCAAGGCAAGGGTGGAGGGCCCCCATTCCAAGCTAAGTACACTTCCTTGTTAACTAGTTTTATTTTCTTGTAATCTGGTTATTGTAGAACTGGTTTTTCAAAGCTTTATTCCAGATTGCTTTATGGTTCATGCATAGTGATTGATTTCATTAGTTCTCAGCTTATTCATCACTTTATCAAGTTGAAAAAACAAGTGTTCAAGTTGAGCATCCCTTCTACTAAAATGATGAATTAAAACTAGTTTTCTTTGTTTGCATGCAAGTAGTTTCTTATTGAGATTTTGATATTGAGATGAATGAATTATGATGGAATACCTTATGTGTCTCTTAAGTTAAGAGCTTCTTTTATTAATAATTTATCCATCTTAAGTTCTTGGTTTTAATCTCTGATTCATTAAGTGGTAATTGAGGAAAAAGTGGACTTCTTGAGTCAAGAACCATTTCAATTTTTTTCCTCCTTTTAAACTAATTGAATTAGAGTTATAGGATGTATTACTTTAAGCTTTTGAATAACTTATCTTTCAAGGTTTGATTACATCTGATCTTCACATATAGTGGAGTTGCCTCAAAGCATAAACAACCCAGATTGATAAGAAATAATTGTGTTAATTTAGGTACACAAATTAGCTCAACAATCAATATATATATATATATATATATATCTATATATATATATATAGATATATATAGATATATAAAGAAGTGACATAGATCCATCTTAGCTTACTTTTATTAAAACCTTAATTTAATTTCTATGGGAATATTTTCAATAGTGGTGAGGATAGAGGGTTTAGATATATCTCAAATTTTAACAATTTCCCTTTTAGATTCAATTAAAAAAATGTTGTAAAATTAAATTAAAATAAAATATTTTTACTATGAAATAAGTTATGGTTTTTTGGCATGTGGTGTTGATAAGCCATGGTATTGGCCCATGGTATTGTAACAAATCTGATTTACAAGTTAATATCCATGGTAAAGTGAGGGTGAATATCCATGGTTAAAAATCTTGTCATATTGTTATAAATTATTTTGATTATGAAATAATTTATCTATTTTGGGCATGTGGTATTGATAATCCATGGTATTGACCCATGGTATTGTAACAAATGTTATTTTTACAAGTTAATAATATCTACCGTAATGCGGGGTGAATATCCACAGTTAAGAATCTTGTCATATTGTTATAAAATATTTTGGTTGTGAAATAAGTTATGGTTTTTGAACTTGTAGTGTTGATAAGCCGTGGTATTGGCCCATGGTATTGTAATAAATCATATTCACATGTTAATAACAAAATCAAAATATAACAAATTGAATTTTATTATTTTTATTAATTTAAATTTTTATTATTAATTGAGGCCATATTTAAATTTTTACACTCATCCCAATATCATTTTTAAATTTCTTCTTCTTATTTTTAATTTAGCGTCTTATGCAAAAATAAAAAATTCTTATTAAAAATAAATAATTTAACCCAATTGCAATTTATATATTTTATTTTATATTATAAATATTTCTTTTAATTTTTCCATTATAAATATTTCTTTTGTTTCTCATTTCCAGTTTAGCACTGGGTTCAAATAACATATTCACATATTACAACATCACATTATAGCACTACATTTTTCTTTGTCTTGTTGATATTCGCGTGGAAATTCCAGAAGAAGGAAGACCATCAATGTGATCTATGGATTTCATGGGATTCGTACCCAGATGGAGTTTGCATGGGAAACACCTTAGGAGAGCATCAACGATTAGATGAAGGGCAAGGTCATTGGGCGTGGATATTTTTTCCATTTGAACATGGGTATGAATTTGGACACTCTTCTTACTAAAGATGATTTTTTTTTGTTATGGGTAAACAATTTCTAAGGTTTATATTATCAAAGAATATATTTCATCTAGAGTTGAGGGTTTAATGATTATGATAATGCAGATCTTGATTGTGGCCAACAATTCATCCAAAGGCAACATGTCCTTATTGTACAAAGGATTTAATGATTATGATAATGCAGATCTTGATTGTGGCCAGCAATTCATCAAAATAAAATGAAAAATTAAGCATTTTGCATGTCCTTATTGTACAGATGAGTTCGCTACTCCCTAACTTTTCAGATTGTGTGAAATTTTATTTTTTCTTTTCACCTTTCTTTAGTGGTTGATTATTTTTGTAATGGACTCTACCATGCCCAAATTCAAAGGGCTCAAGTGATGCAAGAAAAATTTCTGGTAGGATGCAAATATTATACCTTCCTCAAACTTTGTTACATGAAATTAAAATTTCTTGTAATCATGAACGTAAAATCTTTTCTGTTTCATCCTTAGATTCTAATCTCAATTCCTACAATTTTAAACCATGTTACTATATTTTAAGTATAATATACTTAGATCCATTAAACCTTACAACTTTCCAAATCTTAGCTTAACTTTAGCTAAAAAGAAGGAACCTAAATGGCTTTTCCAATTTAGACTCAAAGCTTACAGACAATGATTAAAAATGCAAGAACCCAAATGGTCTGATAACTTTTACCCACCCATCAATTTCCAAGACATTTGCTATTATTTTGAACCTAAACAGAGAGAGTAGAAGAAGAAGAGGAGCCTAGATAAGGTGGACCTTGACCTACTTGATACTTTTCAAAAGCTGGGCATGCCCTTGACAAGAAGAAGACATTGACCAATGTTGTTGTAGATGTTGTTTTTGATATTGTTTTCATTTCTACTATGCATAGGTAGAATATATAGGCAATTGAGGTTATCTTTTGTCTATTATAAGAGGTAATTCAAAGGTACCTTGATCTAGTTAGGAAGTATCTTGCCAAGGTTGTTCCTCTTGCTGATAACTATTATGTTGCATTTATTTTGATTTTTTAGTGATAAATCCTTCTATTAAATCCCTAAGCACACTTTGTCACAGATGGAAATATCCACTTATTTCAGGATAAATGAGATGGAGACCAGGTAGTTTGAGAGGACTCTTATGGTTGTAAATGAGAGGAGTTCTGTGAGGTGAGAAGAGTTTTGTGACATATATTGAAGGATGCACTGCACCATTTTATGACACCAAACATCTCCATGCCATAGTAATTGATCTCTATTGCATCGAGGGAGAAATGATAAAGTATTCCACTATAAAGAATTGGTATTTCGGGGATGATGAATGTATACGTGGGATTTATAATTTTACTACAAAAATAGGTTTGTGCGATGGAGACAAATCAAGGATTTCGTGGACCTGAGTAGAGACTGGTTCAACAATCACATGGAAATACTCAAACATTGTTTTCAAAGGCAATGATGCAATTGGAGAGTTCTATTCTGTTGCCAAAAAATAACTATCAATAGGCGGGACAAAGATGATCCATATAGGGAAGAATTGTAGGAGTAGGATTTTTTCTAAAATTATATCTATAGGCAAGTCAAGTAACTACTATAGAGGATTGATGTAGGTGCAACCAAATTCTCATAATGCAAGGAATTTTTAACAGTGTGCTTTGATGCTCATCGGTGATCAGGCAGTTGTAAATACTTATCGTTACATTGAGGAACAATTTGAGTTGCATTCTAAAGTCTCTAATTTATTTTTTTGATAGTCCTTCTTGTGTCCTTGTCTCTCCTAATTTCATTGTGGTAGGATTGGAATGGGTTAAAATATCAAGCATGTCATTGAGTAAAATAGACCCCCACATGTCACTACATGTCATTGTGCATACTCTCTATTTTTTATACAATTAGATGTGAGCAATATGATGTCTGTATAACTAAAAATCCTAGCAAGCATAATGAATCCAATATTAGCATGGAAATCAAAATCAGGAATCATAAATATCAATAAATTTGTGGCACAGAGTTAAAAATACAATAAAAGATTCTATGCCAATATTGTCTATTTAGTGCAAGATACTACTAATATTTCATAATTTTTAGAGATGGTGGATGTCATGAAGATGACCTCAAGCAAAGTTACAGACTTGAAGATAAGATGGTCAGTGCAACTATTTACTTTAAATAGGCTAAATCTAGGTAATGAAAACAAGTTTGAAAATCACTAGAAACACCACCCCCACATTATTTTATTTCCAGTTGTAAAATATAATATTGAATAAAATTATGAGCACTTCCATTTAAATTGACCTTACGTAAAATAAAAAATAAGGTTGATGCTTTTAAAATCTATATCCATCATTAAATATAAGATATGACAAGGATGGCTCATAATTTTAAAGGCTATATCCTTCACCAACTATAAGATAAGAGTTAATGAGATGAGAAAATGTTTGTTTTGATGTAACATGTAAATGTCATATTACTTATACCTCATGCATATTTTATCTTATTGTGCATATGTTAATTGTATAACTTCAATCTGGGTAATTTTTTACATTTAAATTGTCAAATATGTAGAAGTTACATTACACTAGCTTAAATCAACACACAAATAAAATAGCAGAAATATGGTAGGAGAATGAGTAAACATTTATGGTAGGCGGATGAGTTAGTATTTATGGTAGGGGAATGAGTAAGCATTTTTACACTGGTTTAAAATTCCCCCTTGGTTGGTGAAGAACCAATTCAATATTATCTTTGGTGGAGTATCAAGTTATTAACCGAAGATAAAAAAAATGTTAGTCTCTTAGATGACTGAAAAATGATATTTATAATGTTATATAGAACTTACATTTCACGTAGCTATATCTATCCTGACGTAGCTATAATATTCCAACTCCATCTTTTTTTAATAGAATTTACATTTCATGTAGCTCTAGAAGTTACATTTACGTGTTTTAGATAGAAGTTACATTTTAGGTAGCTATATCTACCCTGACATAACTATAATAATCCAACTCCATTTTTTTCAAACTTTTCAACATTTTAAATATTTGTTAATTTCAATGTGATTATGAAATTAAATAGTTGATATTGTTTAAGACATATCCTATTTCCAACATTTTGAATTCTTAAGTGGGATCTTGGGTAGGTTTTTGTTATTGCCATATATCATGTTTTAAGTAGATGGTGTTTTATAATTCACCCAAGAGACTTTAGGAGCAACCTTGAATTGCATGCTTGTTTCCATTAAACATCTAATATTTATAACCTTTTCCACTTGAAGAACCCAATAGCCCATGTTGAACATGAAGCAATTACCTAAAAAATTGGGGAATATTAGTTATTCTATTTCCAAAGGGGGGATAGATCCAGAGAAGGAAACTACAGATATCATAAATGGCTTTTGTCGGGTTGTATTTAATGAAATCCCACTAGAATTTGCTACTAAAGTAAATCAATTGATGAATTTGAAGCTTGAAGGTAGTGTTGAATAGGTGTTGCAAGGTATCTATATAACACTATCTATCTACATGATTCTAATTCCATGAGATGGTGTTTAAATGACACTATTGTCAAGTGATAGGTGCTAGATATAGATAGCTTTCTCATGTTCTATAGGTAAATCGTATCATTATATTTCTATGAAATCTCAGAATATGTTCAAAGTTTGTATTAGATAAGGAAATATGTATGTACTCTTGAATTTATCTATGTTGTAATAAGATCATGAATGAAGTTGTCATTGCAAATAATTGGGATCTACCATGTAAGTTTACTTTACTATATGAAATTCTTGATTTGTTAGATCCCAACTAGTGAGGTTTGACTCTATTTTTGTTGTAATGAGATTAAGAATAAAGTTGTCATTTTAATCATTGAAAAATACCATGTAAGATATATTGTTTATTTTTTAGAGACCAACTTATTAGGATTATGAAGAGTCCTCTTTCGTGACAATATTTATGAATTCTCTATTCTTGCTCAAAGAATTACATATTATAGAAAGATGGAAAATAAATGAGATGTAGCTAAATAGTTTCTCTTTTAAAATGTGTGGAGGGAGTGTAAAATCATTTTTAGTTGTGTTCAAATATTTTGGAGCACCCACTAAAGTGCTTCATTTTCCTCCTAGTTAATTCCATTTCTACTATCCCAGTGCTTCTAGAATTCCTTCTCTAAAGCGATCTCTTAACTTTCTTTGAGAGAAATTGATTACTTGATTGGAACCCATGGATTACAATTTTATTAGGAGCATGGGGTGAGAAAGCTTCACATTCTTTAATATATTCCACAAGTTAAAGGTATATCGAATGATTACCTTTATTTTTAATTGATACGACAATCACTCAGGCATTTGTTAGGATTTTGAGACCTTTTTCAATGATCTATTTATTTATTTATTTAATTTTTAGTTTTATTTTTTATTTTATATATATATATATATATATATATATATATATATATATTTATATTGGATGACAGTTATGTTCTCAATTAAAGAAAAGTTGAAAAAGATGCAATGAAAGGATTTTATGTTTTAGTACCTAAGAATGCCTTGCTAATGTGAAGGGCTTGGTATTTTCTTGACTCAATATTAGTCGCATTTGACTTCCTAGCATTTCTTTTAATTTCATTTTTGTTGTGTTTATAGTGCTATCCTTGAAGTTGGTGATCTATTGTGTGTAATAGGAAGTATTAATTACTGAGCACTCTCAAAGGTGATATTGATGGATGACTAACCTTAAATGTCCCTACTTGACACTTTAGTATTACATGATCATGCAAAGAAATTATTAATCAATATTAAAGGGAAGATGATTAACGTGTAGTTTTTCTTTGATTGTGATATAATTACTACATTTTGGCCCCCAATAATATTTTTGAGGTTACTTTTTGGTTGTTACTTGTGGAGCTTCCTGTTGGCTCAAAAAAAATTGAGGATAAATGTCCATTGCATTGGCATTAAACATCATGAAAGAGGAATTTACCAAAAGTCGTAAAGGACATGGGAGAAATTGGTATAATGAGCGGATAACCACTAGAGAAACACCGAGGCACTGTAATTTCTTATGTATTTAGATTCACTTGAAATTAACTAGTCACAATAAGTACATTTTTTTCCAAATATTTTCATGTATACATAAATACTAAAAACACAATTTCAGACTAATTATTCAAAATAACAATTATCTGATAGTCATAATTTATAATTAAATAGTATAATTTGATTAATATTATAGGACACAAATATAGGGTCTGACTGTGAGGGGCATTGTGACAATATATGTACAGTTCTCATTGTATTAGAAAATCATCTCTCAGAGTGTGATATCCATCCAATGAAATGTACTCCCAGAGGCCATTGTGGGATTGAAATTTTTTCTTTTAGTGGAAAAGTGGTGATATGCTTCCCTAAGGTTTTGACACTACTCACAGCTAGCACCTTCATTCAACCAAGTGATGTACTCATCTTGGAAAGTTGAATCATTTTCTATCCATAATTCAATATGATGTTAGATCAATCTCATGATCCTAACACATAGGTCATAATAGGGAGGAACTTTTACTGTGGGCAAAAGAATATCAAAATTTAAGGAACATGACTCTTTTTGAACAAGCAACAAGGATATTTTTTACACTCATCCTTTTTTTCCATTTGTTTTCCTTTTTGCTAAAGCAAGAGACGTTCCATCTATATCATTAAGCCAAAAATTATTTACATAGTTTACAACTGTCCACCATACAATGTGGATAGAACTAGGGCGCTAACTACCAAAGGCAAGTTCCCCCAACCTAATACATAATAACCGAAAAAACCTTTGGAAAACAAACCCTAAATGTGCTAAAGGAAAGGCCGGACTAATGACAAACCGAGCGATTGCCTGTGCCATTTCTTACTAAACCAATCTTTTTAATCGTGACCTTCCAATCCACATCTTGATCCAATGGCAGAGGAGAATTTCGCTTCGAGAAGGCGTACTAAACTTAACTCCTCGGCCCCACAAAACTGCACGATCAATCCTGATCATTGATCCCTGCCTCAAAATCTGACAGATCAAACAAATATCGCACAGCCCAAAATGCTGAACTTTAGCGTGTGATACGGGCAGTTTTCAATCCCGGCCCCCCGCCACGCGTCAGATGTTGTATGGGATCACTCCCAAAATGCGAAAACTGCTTCCTGCTTGAGAGGGGAGTGATCAAACCAAAACCACTCAGAGAGCAGTTTTGTCTCCTGAGGAGGGGAAGGAGGTGTATTATGGCAGCCGTAAAAGACATGATCCCCGTCCTTCACCTTCTAGCCCGAACTCCTGAACTCAAAACTAAAATTCGTGTTGAATTTTCCTCCGGGCGACCACCCACCAAACTGAGAAACCTGTCTGCCAAACACCAGAGATTTCTAAGGTTGAAATTACCTATACTGCTGAGGCAGACTGAGGCCTGCCTTTCATCCAAGGCCTACCAATCTCCCAAGACCTGTCTGACCAAAATTGTTGACTTATACATAGTCCAAATCATAGGGACCTTGCTTCTATGGCTTTGTTTCGATACCCTTCTCTGTCTTCTTCCGCTTGGTTATGACAGAGAATTTTAAGACTGCCCTGAGGCACTACTTGCCATCCCATAGAAACTCTACGTTCTTTACAGCTTACACCTTGGTTTGCCAGTATATCCACCAGTTTGTTGGCTTTTCTCCGGACGTGGTTGAATCTTATCGTGTGTAGTCCCTGTAGGTGACACTGAATTATTTTGAAAACCTGGATTAATCTCCAGTGATTTGAGACTTTCTCCGGCTCTGTTCCATAACTGATTCTCTTGACCGAGTGAATGACTAACTCAGAGTCCACTTCTATAATCACGTTTAGGCAGTTGCCCTATTTTATAAATTCTAAACATTGCTCCATAACCAATAATTCTGCCATATTGTTGGTGGCTTTTCCTAAATGACAATGAAAGAGGAAGAGAATGCTCCCATATTCATCTCGAAGAACCCCTCCAAAACCCGCAGTTCCTGGGTTGCCTTTTGAAGCTCCATCTATGTTGTATTTCAAAAAACCCTTCGGGGGAGGATGCCAGAAATCCTTTTCCGTTTCCTTTATGAGAACTTTCCTACCCAGACCATGTGGAATGAGCCCCTGCATCCCCAGCTGCCTGAGAATTCTCTTTTCAGCCACTGAGGGAGGATTGTTGGGGAGATTCCTCACTGTGGTACCAACTGTTTCCTTGAGTTGTTTTAAGATCTACTCAAACAGGCGAAGAGATGTATTCTTTTCATTTTTGAATATTCTCTTGTTTCTTTCTTTCCAGACATTCCATATAATGAAGCTTGGCATGAGAGCCCAAGCACAGTTAAGAACTCCATTGTCTGAGAAATTTCTTCTCTAGCTGCTCAGGGTGTTAATGATGCTCTCTTTATCCCTATCGGTTTGTTGGAAAATGGAGGCAAAAGTATCCCATAACCTAGAAGTAAAAGTACAGCTATTGAGAAGATGTTCCATTGTCTCCTCTTGGGTTTCACAGAGCTGGCATCTAGAAGGCCCTATGATACCTCTTTTCCATATGTTGTCCCAAGTCAAGATTTTCTTGTGATGCACCAACCACATGAAGAGTTTAATCTTCATCCACCCTTGGTGTTTCCATAGGTTCTGCCAGATTCTGTCTGGGGCTTGGGACTCCAGCCCAAGGAGAAAACCTTTAGCCTCCTTAATATTAAAGATGCCTTCTTTATTGTTGCCCCATCTTAGTTGGTCCTGCCCCTCAGTTACTAAAATCATTCTTTGTTCCAATATTCTCAAGAGTGCCTCTGCTTTAGTTTTCAGGGGCCTGTTATCCCTGTAGTCTATGTTTCTCCAAGTTCTCCATTTTCTTGAATTGTTGGTGTGGTCCCAGAAATATTTTACCTTTGTTAATCCTTGGTTATCCGTCTCATGCTTAAGGTCCAAAAAGTCCTCTTTTAATAGTGTTGGTTCTTGTTGCCACTTATCCTCCCAGAAAAGTGCAAGATCACCCTCTCTGATTTCCCAAAAACTGTTTCTTTGTACTAAGCCTCTGTTCTCCCAGGCCTTGTTCCAGATGGATGAGCCCCTTATATTTCCAGACATCCTTATGAGATCAGTGTGGTGCCAAGAGTTGGCATATTTTTCTTTCTAGATACTTGCCCATTTAGCCTTTAGAGCTTTAACCCAACACCACCAGAGTTTGGCCCCTAGAACGTTGTTGAGAATCTCCTGGTCGTCCAAGCCTAGGCCCCCTAGGTTCTTTGGTTTACATATCTTTTCCCAAGAGACTAAGGCCCATTTCTCTCTTTTCTCCTCCTTGCCCCAGAGAAAGTCTCTTTGGATGCTGTAATACACCTTTTGGAGCTGGGAGAGTAGAGAGCATAAAAACTAGGATAGATTGGAGCACTGACTTTGTTAGCACTAATCTACTAGCCAGATTTAAAGATCTAATGGTCCATTTTCTGATTTTATCCTGAATCTTATTGATCAATGGTTCCCAAATGCTCTTATGCAAAGGTTTTGTTGTTAGAGGCACTCCTAAATATTTAGAAGGGAGGGAATCCCTTTGAAAGCCAAGAATTCTGGAGATGTTTTTCTGAATAGCAATATTGGTATTAAAGAAAAATATTTTTGATTTGGAAAGATTAAATTCCATACCTGTTGCCTTGGCAAAGTCATACAGAATTTGTTTGTACACTAAAGCCTCCTTGACTATGGGGATACCTTATAGCAAGGTGTCATCTAAAAATTGTTGATGGGTCAAGACCTATCCATTCTCCGTAAGTTGAAGACCTTGGATTTTACCCATTACTCTAGCTTTCTTGATAGAACACCCAAGTCCTTCCATCATTAGGATGAAGAGAAAGGGTGAGAGTAGATCTCCCTGTCTGAGGCCTCTTGAAGGAAGAAAAATCTCCGAGGGAGAGCCATTGACCAGTATTGAAAAACTAGAAGAAGTCATGAGGGCCATGACCCATCTGACCCAGTTATGATCAAAATCGAACACAATGAGCACTTTCCTGATGTAGGTCCAGTTTACTTTGTCATATGCTTTGGCTATATCCAGTTGCATGATCATTCCAACTTTCTTTTTGCTAGTTAACGAGTGCACCACCTCATGAGCTTGAATGATGTTATCTAGAATATGTCTGCCTTCAACATAACTGGATTGTTCCCCTGAAACCAGGGAAGGAAGCAAAGGTTTGAGTCTGTTGGCCACTACCTTGGATATTATCTTGTAGACCACATTGCATAAAGCTATGGGTCTAAACCTTTCCGGAGTTTGAGCATTGTCCTGTTTTGGAATCAAGGAGATGAAGGAGGTGTTGAGCACCTTCAAAATAGTCTTGTTCAACCTGGAATCCTCCACAACCCTCAATATGTCCTGTTTAACAATATTCCAGTAGGCTTTAAAGAAATCCACATTAAAGCCATCTAGGCCTGGTGCTTTTCCATTTTTCATATCTTTAAGGACCTCACTGACCTCCTTTTCAGTCACTGGCATGTTAAGGTTGAAATTGTCCTCTCTGGACACCAGCTTAGGAATATGTCTGGTCAAGTCCCTAATGAAATGATCTCTTTCTGGGTTGGTCTCTTGAGCTATGCCTCGGAAGTGCTGAACCAACACAGCTTCTATGCCCTCATGGGATTGATGAATCTGCCCCTCCTCATCCTTGATTGAAGAGATCCTGTTGTGAGCTCTGTTGGCCATGGTGGATCTGTGAAAAAATCTGGTATTGCGTTCTCCCTCTTTTAGCCATTGAACTCGGGACTTTTGTCTCCAAAATATTTCCTCTTGTTTGCACAGGTTATCCCAGTCTTGATGATGTTTCTCAACTTGCTCATTTTTATCTTTATCAAAGCCTTCCTTGATCATGACTTGGTTGAGTTCCTGCATTTTATTTTCAATAGATTTCTTTTCAACAAAAATATTTCCAAAATCCTTCTTGTTCCAATCTTTAAGTCTCATCTTGATGTGCTTTAATCTTTTGTGTAGAAGGAACATTTTTGTTCCCTGAATCTGCAAATCTTCTGCCCACCATTTTTCAATATTACTCATAAATTCTGGGTGAGAAAGCCATATATTCTCAAATCTGAAGGGTCTATTCTGAGGTGTCCCTATGCCCTGAATCTCCATTTGCACCGGCCAGTGATCAGAGCCTCCAAAGGGGAGAACCCTCGCTATTATTTCCTTATCTATTAGCATAAGGTCCTCAGAGATTATGAATCTATCTAACTTAGAGGCTACCTGAGACTCTCCTCCTCTTTTGTTATTCCATGTAAAGCAGCCATTATTTGTCTCCATATCCACTAGCTTCATGTTATCTGTAAAGGTTTGAAAGGCCAAAGAGTCTTTATTTAGAGTTCTGGTTCCCCCTTTTTTCTCCGAAAGTGATTTGATCATATTGAAGTCCCCTCCCATGATCCAAGGTATTTCTGCATGTCTGTCCCTGAGATCCACAAGGGATTCTATAAACCGGAGTTTTTCATCTATCCTTTGAGGGCCATAAACATTTGTGACTAGATAGGTTTCCCTATCCCCAACAGGCTGAATGACCACTGATAAATAATTCTGAGATGCCTCAACATCTATTATGTTAGTTCTTTGGGGATTCCAGAGAGTGAGAATACCTCCTGCTGAATTTTCTACTTTTACTTCTAGAAACTCAAATCTACTGAGCCATTTGTTATGTATATGTCTTAACTTTTGAATGGAACATTTCATTTCCTGGATAAAAATTATATCTGAAGCTTCATGTTTTAGTCTATTACTAAGCATTCTCTATTTTCTTTTACTACCTAGACCTCTAATATTCCAAGATGTAAACTTCATAATTAAAGATTAGTAAAAGAGTAGTTGGCTAGATCTTTCATCTTACCTGAGTCTATCATGAGCTTTACACATTCCATTAATAGCTTGTTCTGCCTTTTCCTACCTCTTTTCTTTCCTCGGTTTTTGGGTGCTAAACTCAGAGTCATTTTTATCGTTTTCACTCCTTCATTGCTCTGCTTGCCAATGTTTGTTTCCTCCTTTGATCCCTTAGCATGAGTTCTCCATAAGTACAACTACTGTATTCTATTGAACTCTTCTTGAGGTAGCGATTCTACCCCCCTCGGTTGTTCCCTGAATTAAGAACTCCTCCAGATCTAGGTGTTCTCTATCTAGAATCTCCTGGAGCTCATTGTTCTCTAGTTCCATCTCACTTTGGGTCATTTCCTGATCCATCTCCGGTTCTGTATCACTCATCATAATCTCTTTCTATTTATCATTTTCCTATGTTTGTTCCCTACGTTCTTCTTTCTCCTTCTCCCCGTGACTTCCTTCCCTTGCTTTTTCTTCTATTGTTAATTCTTCTTCCTCTTTGAGAACTTGGAACTAATTTTGACTAACCTGTTGTTCTTCCTTTTGTTGTTGCTTTGGCCCTTTTTTCCTGTCTTTTCCTTTGTGTGCCACTCTATGAAAACTATCAGTGTCTTTCATTGTGTTAGTCTTGCTCTTGTTGTCTGCTTTACTGAGAGGTCAGTATCTAAGAAGGTGCCCATGTTCATGGCATCTATGAGACCTAAACGGAATGTGTTCGTAGTCTACCATTTGTACCCATTCTTCGTAAAAAACCTCCAGGATTACTTCATCTGGAAGAGCTCCAGATAAATCCATCTCCACACATATCCTTGCAAAGGAGGTGTATTTTCCCCTTCTTGTGGCTTCAGAAGCTTTAACAAACCTACCTAATTTGTTGCCTATGGCAGCTAACGATTCAGTTTGCCAATAATCTAGAGGTAGAGAATAAAGTCTCACCCAGACCGGGACCGAAGTGAAAGTTTCATGCTCCAGCACAAAGTTCATCTTCCATGGCCTCATATAAAGACCTGCTACTGCGTAGAAGTAGGGCCCTCCTTTAAACACTATGTCTTTATCTTCAATGCTTGTAAACACCACTGTGAAGAAACCCTATGACCCCAGATGTAGATCAATACTCCCTTTACGTTTCCAATGGTATTTGATCCATGTTTGTAAAAACATTTCAGTGGGCCATAAACCCATGAATTTACAGATGATTACATAAGTGATCATGTGGTCCCTATGCGCCTGTAGCACTGGGTCATTTAAAACCACTCTGGGAGTGATTTCAGCTTCCTCCTTGTCTTTCATGCCATTGTTCTCCTTCAATCTGGTACCTTCTATTGCCTCTTCCATTTTTTTCCTTCCTTCCTCAACGGTACCTCTACCATTTTCTGAGATTTTCTTGCCCTTATTGGCCACAACTTCCTTGTAGGAGGGAGTGGAGCTCCCTCCTCTGCGATTTTCCATGGAAAAAACCCCTACAACCAACTGTAACCCTAGCTGTTCACCGTTCCTTCGTCTGGTGCTTCTCTTTTTTCCATTTGTTTTGACAAGCTATATATTGCCTAATATTTTTAACATGTAACTTAGTTAGTATGATTGTGCCTAAGCTTTTGTTGAAGGTTGAATACTAATTTCCTAAGGTGTTATTTTCTATGGTGATGTTTTATTTGCTTTGTTTATACATTTCATCTAGAGGCATAGTGGCCACTGTCGAATATTAAGGTATATGTCGTATAAATCTTTTATAGTCTACTTTATTTTATATTAAATTATTCATCGTCGTTCATCTCTTATACTTTGCATTGTATCTTCTTCAATTTTCAGGAGAGGAACTCTATATTGATGATAAGAAGCAACAATCGAAGAAAGAGGAGAACAATAGCACTGGAGTGACAAATGCAAAGTGAGAGAGAGAAGAGAATATGTCTAGTGATACCCTTAGAGCCATTTTCTTGCATAAGATACACTCATAGAGACTGATGGTCAAACCTTAAGAGTTGGTGAATTCACTTGCAATGCTTTGGCAACATAGTGATAATGTTTTGAAATGATGAAACAATATTTCATGTGTAAATTGTAGCCCAACCAATATTAACTTGGAGAATCATATTGTAGTACTTGATATTTTATATAATAAAATTTATATGGTTGAAATTATTTTTATTTTCACTTGGTATTATTTAGTCTTGTAATTAACATATGTAACTTTGTGTTATCATATTAGATAAACATGCACATTGTATGAATTTTTTTTTTAAATTGAGTCGCAAAATCATACTAATTAATTTATGTTGATTAATAATAACATATAAAATCAATCTAAAGCTACTAAATTAGTAGTTTATATTAATTAATGATGAACACAAATAAAATGAATATATTGCTGATTAGTCATTTATAATGATTATGAATGAAATTAAATGAAACGAAGAGAAACTACTAAATCAATCATTTATATAATGAATATGAAAATACCAAAAAAAGATAAGTGACTACTACAAATGATAAAAAAAAAAATTAAAATTATGACTAAATTTTGCATATATACGACTATTAGTAGGTAATTTATAGTATCTTATAACACGACTAAAATTTAATCATATTTCTTTGGTCATTAATTGGTTTCAAATGATGACTAAAATCTGCATATATATGACTATTAGCAGCTAACTTATAGTATCTTATAATACGACCAACATTTTAGTCATTAATTATGTTTCTCGAAGATTCATATAGTAATATATTTTGTTGTATATTTGGTCATTAATTGCGACAATTAATGACTAAACCAATGAAAAATTTATAACCAAATTTATGACTAAATATACTACTATATGGTAAAATTGAGGAAACCAATTAATAACTAAGCTAAAAATGATTAAAAGTTGGTCATGTTATAAGATATTGTAAATTAGCTACTACTGGTCACCCACTAAAAAATGGTCATTTATATGCAAATTTTGGTTGTTTTTTTAGTAACTAATTAGTCATTTTGTACTAGTGACCAAAGTATTATGGTGTGTAAAAGGTGTTGCAAAATATTGGTACTATTGCATACAAATTGGAGCTTCTTGCAGCTTCCCAAGTGCACCTAGTTTTCCATGTTTCATGCTTAAAGAAGGTTATAGGTGACAAACTTCCAATTCAAAGAATATTTCTAGAACTTGAGGAGGAAGGAAAAATGATATTGGAACCTGAAGTAGTCACAAAGATAAGAACTCAACAACTATGAAATAGATCAATTTCAGAGTATCTCATCAAGTGGAAGAACTTAAACATTGAAGATTCCACATGGGAGGGTGAGAATTTTATAAAGAAGCATCCAAAATTACTCAAGCGTTGAGGACACCACTTTTTTGAAGGAGAGGGGCATGTTAGGTACCTATAATACTAGTGATTCCACCATTAGTGTTGTCATTTGTAGCCCTTATTGTTATTATTGTGCCCCTATTGTTCCCATATTGTTATTATTGTACCACATAGAAGCCCACTATTGTTGTGCCCTTATATTATTATTGTTATGTCGAGTTTTATTATATTGTGATCCCTTAGACTCCAATCTATAGAAAGGAGGTTTTTTCATTTTTATCATCTAAGAATTGTTCATTTGTGTAATGTAAAGGAGGTTTCCCCCTCGAAGAGGTTTATTTTGAAGTCATTGATCTATATTTTCTTCTATTTTGTGAGCTGGTTACATAACATACATGACACCCAGGGGCTAAACAACCACTCCAGGTACCCAACTCTTGAGGTAAATTTCCTTTATACTGACCTATACCCCTAGTCGCTCCTATGACAAGCCCTCATTGTGACTGTAGTCCTTTTCACGTAGTTCTATGTGAGTGACCCTGAAATTTGAGCCACCTTTTTAGGGATAAGAATCAAGCTTCTGCCTCAAACTTGATTAAATTCTCAAAAATTATAAATAACAAGAAAACAAGGCCTTTAATGTAAAACTTGGACCAGGGACTAACTAGTCTTGTCCTAACCATGATAAGCATTCCATCAAACATGTCATAAACATGTAATGTATAGGTCATAGAAACACATGAATATAAGGACCTCAAACTTATCTGAGATTTGTCAAGAAGGTTTGATTCGCTCTCACAATAGCTACATTATCATCTATTAGTCATTCATTGATGAAAATTTCATTTACTAAACAAAACATGATGAGAACCATAACCAAAGTCTCGCATAAACCATGCTTATAACCATCATATAACTAGAGAAACACCAATGACAGAAAAACCATCGAATCCACATAATAACAAGAACATGTACTTAGGAATACAATAGAAGAAAATATTTTATCAACATATATCCAAAGTAAACCAAGTCAGGTACTTCCATGTACCACCTAACCATAGATTAGGATGAACAAAATCTTTCTTCCATCCAATCACACTCATGCCATATTCCAAGTATGAATGTGGCACTGACAACAAAACCAACCAGGGCTTCCTCAATATTTACTGTGTATCCCTCCATTACCGTTTAATGGATTCCTAGGCCCTAAACTCTCATCTATACAACCAGCCTTTACCATATATCCTGCCTATTATACAAGATTTACGATTGTAGACAAAAGTATCTCCCTTAGGTCAGTGGCTAACCTAGAACAACAGAGAGAAAGAACTCAATTCTTTTCCTCAAAGAAAATAGATAATGGAGTGAGGCTTACCTAGAATCCTTCACACACTTTGCTCCTTCTTTAGCTCTGAAGCATCAATTCCAGGCCCGAATGCCAAAATTAGAACCTACACAATCAGATAACACAAGCCAAGAAATTATGAGATATATGAAATACCATCTAAATAATTCATTCAATATATCAACATGGTATTGAAATATATGAAATAACAACATCACATATAGGAAAACAATGAATTATTTTCATTAACATAAATGGAAGGATATTACATCCATAAGTAGCAGTTGATCTTGTAGAAGGGCTCCTCCAAGTTGTTCACTTGTTCTTTCCTTGTCATAATATGCACTGCCAATCACCCTAAATGCATAAGATAATAACCACTTGCTGCAGCAACATAAGGGTAGAATCACTCTCCAAAGGCCAACCCCAAACCACATAGAAGGTTTGGAATATATAGAGAAGAAGGGTAAGTTGGGAGTTCTTATCCAATTACCAATCTAGGGTTTAAGATCCACCGCTTATGGAGGGATATGATCAAAGGATAAGTGGTGAAAACTCTAATGTAGGGTAGGATATAATATGAGTGCTTTATCAAGGTAAGTCGTTAAAACAACTTCTGGAAATTCCTAGAAGGGGAAGGTTTTAGAATCCATATCATCCTCCGGTATTTCTATAACCAACAAAGGTGCAAAGGGGAGCAACCTACTCATGACCAACATAGGCCACAGTGGAGAAACCTATAGGTGATTGCACCCTAGTAGGCATACAAGGAGTGTTGGTGGTAAAACTGGCTCAGATGATGCAGTTTAGGGCTGAAATTTTGGGGGATGACGGGAGAATCTTTAGGGATTTGTGCAAGACGGTGAAAAGCGGGAATAGGATGTTGATTGACCACATTAGTCATCTCACTGATCGGATGTGACAAAATGGCCTATAACACCACCATTATCGGTTAAGGGATTCCTAAGCCCAACCAATAAACATACACTACAGGATTTACTGCAATCCCACCATATATTGGTCAAGGTCTCACTAGGCCCTAAACAAGCATGTATTACTCTATATATCTCCACCTAAACAATAAGGAATTTCCATGTCTCCACTCTCAGGCTTTACTGTGTATCCCACCATTACTAGTCGAGGGATTCCTAGGCCTTTTGGATTTTTCCTAAGACCACCCCACTAAGTTTCAAAACCATCCAAATGTAAAGCTCAACCATGTAAGAGAATCCCATCACACCATGGATATCTGAATATGGTAAGGCAAGGCTAAAAACCACTTTCACACCTAGCAAAGCCCATGCCAATGACAACAAGAGAACCAAATACGCACATTCATGTACCATGCATGCCCAAACTGGCAAGGAAATCATATATGCAACTTGATACCTGTAAGTAAGCTCGTTGTAGCTGCCTGATCATCTATTCCTTGCTTGATCTTTGCTTTCCTTCTCCTTCCTTTTCTTTCCTTTATCCTATGCTAGCGTGCTCCATGTTGAAATATGTAACTAGATTCAGTCTTCATAATGATAGATGTAATCATGATTTTATGTATTTAATGAAAAGAGAAAAATAATTTTATTATTTTAGGTCTTGAGGCATGGGTTTCATGCTTAAGAGAATTTATTCTTATAGGTCAAAGCACCTATTGAGTGCTTCTAGGTTTGTTATAAAGTCATTAAGTAATTGTCATCTATGAATGACCCTTGTGGGCATGTGACATATTGTAAAGAAAATTATTTTAGTCAAATTAGAGTCAAAAGACTCTCCAAGACCAAGTCAAGCATCAAGTTAGCCTAATGGAGCACCAAGTTGGACGAAGAACATGTCAAGTTGGCCTAATAGGAGGCATAAGGAAGGCTATATATAGGGAACTTGTCCTCATTTGTAGGAGAAATTCTCACTTAAACAAGTTCGATCATAGAGACAAAAAGAAGTGTGAAGAAGAGGAGATGAAATGAAGGAGAAGAAGTTCAAGTTTTGGGTTTTGTTTTGGGCTATTTCTCTCCATACATGCAAAGTAATTAGGGCACATTTTATTGTACTAAATCTGAGTTGTGGAAGTGAATTTATGTCACCAAGAAGAGTTGTTCTGGAAGCCGAATTCTCTAGGATATAGAATCTACCTAAGTGAAGAAGAAAAGTTACAGTTTCTAGGAAATATCGAAGTTACAATTGCAGTTTCTTATTGTAGTCGAAGTTGTAGTTTCTAGGAAAGTCGAAGTTGTAGTTTTTGGGCAAGTAAAGTTTCAGTTTCTGTGATAGTCTAAGTTGTAGTTTCTGGGCAAGTTGATGTTGCAATTTCTAGGAAAGTCCAAGTTGCAGTTTCTGGGCGAGTTAAAGTTGTAGTTTTTGGGAAATTCAAAGGTGCAGTTGCAGGATAGGTCGAAGTTGTTAGAAAGAAGAGCTACTCAAAGAAGGAGATTTGACTTGGCCTTGGAAGGGTTCTTGGTCAAGGGTCTAGGTCTTTGAATTCATCAATTAAAGATTCTATAAGAAGAATAATTCGTTGGGTTGATCACCTATATCTTATGTCTTTTATATCATTGTTCTTTATAGTTTGGTAGTTGTTTGATGAAGAAAAAAACATAATAATAATCAAGTGCAAGAAGAATATAATTAATAAAAAGTAAAAATCCCTCATAAGATGTTATCATTACAAGAGAAATCATCTAATCTGTTAGAGTATAACTATCATGTTAGGAATCATTAAAATCATGATATGATGTATCATGTTAGGGAGATGGAATCATAGAAACATATGATTGAAAGCAAGAGCTCATGAAATAATCATAAAGAGGAATGAAAGATAGCTAAAATAGACATCTATGGTTATCACTATAAAAGGATATATCTCTTCGTAACCTAACTACAATAATAAGTATTACTTATGGGAAAAATAAAGTCATCTAGCATAGAGCTTATCATACATCATTAAAAAGGAGCATTTGTAGGATGAGGGTGATCAAGATCCTCTGTTGGAGTCTTGATTGGAAATTTCACCTACTAGAAGAAGAAAGTATCTCATTGGGAATTCCAAATTCTATGGAATTCAAAGGGTGATGGTATGATTTCAGCAAAAGTGAATCAGGTCAAGGGATTGAAGTTATTTTAATCAAGGACATTTTTGAAGGAATTCTAGATGGCCTAAAGGAAGAAATGAGGTATGTATGCACACACACACACATATTAAGTCATGCCATATGGATGTTGATATGATGAATTCTCTACTTTGAGAGCATGATCAAAAGATAGGATCTCCTCCTTTGGAAGGATGTAGGAAGGCATGGATCACACATTGACTAGATGAAATCAACATAATATTTCCTCATATGAAATATGAGGTGGTTGAAAAATTTAGAGGAACTCTGATTGGAAGTTCCTGGAAGAAAATGTGTGAAGAAAGAAAGGAAGATATCATGAAAAATGAAACTATGGATAAGGAATAAACATCCAAGGAATGAAGGATTTGACTATGATATCTCCATGGAAGATATGAAGACCCTTCACAATGTATATCTTTTGGAGATGTGTCAATATGTATGTAGGATGTCGATGCAAACAGGAATATGTCATGAAGAAATACCATCACATAGGTAACCTTTATTTGATGTTGATTTTCTATTTTTGAACAATATATGCATGGGATTATGCAAGGTTTCTAAGGGAATAGATATGGAGTTCTTCTATAAATGATGATCATGTGGAAGTATGAAAGGTCCTTAAGGAAACATGACATGAAGATGGAGAAAAGGCATTAAGCAAGGCCAAATATGGACTAATTAATCCCTTTCCAATGATAGGAATGATGACATGACTAACATGAATCATGGATGAAAGTGATGGATGATCAATGCCCTATGAAGAAGTCCCAAAAACATGAATACTCTTGAATAAATAAAAGAAGTTCATGACATCATAAGGAGGATTTATTCAAGAAATTGTTTTCCCCGTGATCTCTACCTAAAGAGTTGTTGTTGATCCCTAATTAAGAGGGACCCTAGAAACAAGTTTCTGACCTGGTAGAAACTTGGAAGAAAATTCCTAAGACAAGAGGGAGCTTACATACATTCCTTCCATAGAAATGAGTACACTCCCTCATTGGAATAGGTATATCCTCCCTAAGATAGATAAAAACATCATTCTTGTCTTAAATTTGAAAGTTAGAATGGATTATTGGGTAAGAATCTCACATTAGATACTATTTGCAGATGTGTTAGGGTATCCAAGATAAGAGTAGTCATATAGGACAAATATTCTTTGAGGATTGGGAATATAATATAAGAATAGTCTTGGGGGAACATACTTTGAGATAACCCAGGTGGGGTATGTTCCAAGAAAGACAATGATGAAGGTATCTATAAATAATTGGTCTCACCAACATTGTGCTTTGATCTTGGGGAGATATATAATTATTATTCAAGGCCTTTCTATATGACAATGTTGGATGATATGATGCTAAACATATGTGTTACAATTCCAACTCTTCTTATCAGAATTTTTCATATTGATAATGTCCAAGTAGCTTGTATGGATTATGAATACCTCCCTAGTTAAGAGCGAGTGTTGAAATATGTAACTAGGCTTGGTCTTGAGGCATGGGTTTCATGCTTCAGAGAATTTAATGTTATAGGTAAAATCACCCATTAAGTGCTTCTAGGTTTTTTATAAATTCATTTAGTCATTTTAATGTATGAATGATCCTTGTGGGCATGTTACATACTGTAAAGAAACTTATTTGAGTCAAATTAGAGTCAAAACACCCTCGAAGACCAAGTCAATGATGCAAGAATCATGTCAGCCCAATGGAGAAACAATTCAGCCTAATAGCAGGCAAAAGGAATCCTATATATAGGGAAATTAGCCTCATTTGGAGGAGACACTCTCAGTTACACAAGTTCGATCATAGAGACGAAAAGAAGTGCGAAGAAGAGGAGATTGATTTAAGGAGAAGAGGTTGAAGTTTTGGATTTTGTTTTGGGCTACTTCTCTCCACCTATGTAGAGGAATTAGGGCACATTTTTCTATAGTAAATCCAAGGTTCAGAAGTGAAGTTAGCTCACCAAGGACAGTTTTTGTGGAACACGAATTATCTAGGAGAGAGAATCTACCTAAGAAAAGAAGAGAAGTTGTACTTCCTGGTTGTAGTTAATGTTGCAATTACTAGGAAAGTTGAAGTTGTAGTTTTTGGGAAAGTTGAAGTTGCAGTTTTTGGGAAAGTCAAAGTTGTAGTTTCTTGGCAAGGCAAATTTGTGATTTCTGGGCAAGTTGAAGCTGCAGTTTCTGGGCATATCAAAGGTGCAGTTGTAGGATAGGTTGAAGTTGTTGGAAAGAAGATCTACTTAAAGGAGCATTGAATTGGTATTGGAAGGGTTCTTGTTCAAGGATCTAGGTCTTGGAATTCATCAATTGAAGATTCTATAAGAAGAAGAATTCATTAGGTTTTCCTCTCAAGCTTGGAGAGGTTCTAGCCCTGGTTGATTGCCTATATCTTGTGTCCTTTGTCTCATTTCTCTTTATGGTTTGGTAGTTGTTTGATTAATAAAAACACATAATAATAATCAAGTACCAGAAGAATCTAATTAACAAAAATAAAAAATCCTCAGAAGAAGTTATCCTTACAAGGGAAATAATCTAATCTCTATGCCCTAGATTTCTCAACACTCCAAGAATGCTCTTAGTGTGCAAGGTAGAGAGAATAGAGAGAACTCCAAAACTATCTGAAAAAATGTTGTGAACTTATCCTTAGAAGCCTTTTTACTAATGAGGACTCTATTTTGTTTATTTTCCATTATTTTCCTTCAATTTCCTCCTCAAATGCAACCTGTGACCTTTCACCTACCTTTTCTCCTAATTTCCATTATTTTCATAAATAAAATGTAAATTAACACCTCTTTCCTTTTTAAAGCATTTTCCATTTCCTTTTCCAATTTATCCTTAGCCATAATAAACCAAGTGAACACCCACTAGGATGTTTCCCAACATCTAACTTGGAATAAGTGTCCCATGACCTTGGTCTTATTTTTCCTTTATTAACTTTATTACATGAACTTCTAAATTGGGTTGTTACAAATCCCTCCCCTTTAGGGGAAAATCTTCCTTGGTGTTCTATGACACCTACAATTCAAAAAACCACTGAAGAAAAAACATACTACCCATGGATCTTTATAACTTAGCTCATTCTTCTATTTACAATGAAAAATTTGCTGAAAAGAAAACCAGCATGAAAAGCATAACAACATGACACCCATAGCACGCATTGGAGCTTTATAACACAACTCATTGTGGTATTTAAATCCATATACATATATACATATACCAAAAATTATTTTCCTCAACTGTAAAATAACAAAGGATACATAGCCCTTATCTAATCAACCATCTCCGATGTAGCTTGATCGGGCCCAAAGTTCTTCCACTCCACTTTAACCTACTCGTTTGCTCGGTTCCATAACATGATCACCCTTCTCCACAAAATGCATAGAGTTTTTAGCTGGAATTTTCCTTCTAGCTCTAACTGCAATAGAGACCAATCGATAACATGATCAACATGCTTTATATATTTTTTTTTGGGAAAGGGTCCCCTAAGGTCAATTTTTAGGGAAAAGCCCAAGTTTTGGGGATGAAAGCCTAATTTTTTGTATATAAAGAGTAAATTCTCCACAAGATGTGGTCATGGAATGTGTAGATGTAAAATGTCGTAAATGGTTTTTACCCTTCGTTTATGTAAATTGTTTCGGCTTTAGTAGATCCACCCATGGTTTGTGGACCATGGGATTGTATAAAAAGGAAATTCTTAGAGAGTCTAAGGCATGTTTTGGTAGAAAAAAGATATGAATGTAATGGGTTAGTAAATTGACGAGTGAAGAGTCTTAGAGTAGAAGAGAGGCTCTACAACTGTGTGCACGGAGGCCTAGAGTAGAGTCCACAGCTAAGTGCATAGACCCCTATAGCGGAGTGTACAGGGTAGTTTGACTCTGTAAGAAGATCTGAAGCATTGATAAAGAGTTTGTTCCGGAAATATCTATGTTTTTTCCTTTTACTTATGTTATGAATGAATGCGATTATGTTATGATGAATAATGGATTTATGATTTAATGTTGTATTGATGCGTGACTCTGTATGTTTTACATTGTTATACGAATGCAAGTCATAATTTATGCTTATGCGAAGAATATCTTAATGCATGTTAGAATTATCAGATACTTAAACTGATCTGGGTAAATACAGAAATAGAAGCAAACTTAGAAGAATGTAAGTAGTTGATTCACCTATTTAAGGTCCACAAAAGACAGTCATAGACCTTCGTGATGGTCTAAGGGTGATAAAGAGAAGTGTATTGATAAGCCCTAAAAGGCTTATCGATCTACACGGAGGTATAGTTAGGGTATAAAACAACATTACACTAATCTTTGGGTGTGGAAACTTGGTTCCAACATCCCCTTATACTACTTTAGGTGAGACCTCAGTCTGTGCTCCATGGATTAATGCTGAAAGGGATAGTAGTGTAGGAATTTGTTTAGCTAACGTAACGTTGAATCTGGGTCAGGACCCCCTAAGCCAAAAAATGGTTCCGTTGCTGGGACTGGGATCTACGTAAAGAGATGTGTGGTATCGCATCACTAGAATCCAACTAAGAAGGAAATTGAAGATTGGCTGGATAGAAAGATCCACGAATTCGCGGTGCAAGAAAACAAAAGTCCGTGATTGATGAAAGAACAATGGTTGGACAAATATCTATACACAGAGATACACGAAATCTTCTTATGTTCCTTCCTGGTCGAATTATACGAGTGGATCGCTAAATTGGTAGATGGACAAGGAAGGTGGAGGCTTGACGGTCTGATAGTGTGGACCCCAGAGTTAGTGCAGAGATTGGAAGCCTCTAAAGATAAGATCACATGCGCTGTCGATCACTGGCTTGATCGTATCATAGGAGGATTTGTGACAGAGTTCATGGTCTATACTTCAGTTAGCTACAATGAAGCAGAGTGACACTTCTTCAAAGGAGAAAAAGGTAATTATTTAAGATCTTTGAATACTTGGATTGAAATGATCTTGTGTGAAATCGAGTTATGAAATTACCTTGATGTTTGAAGCTATGTGAAGTGGAAGGTTATTTAGGGATAGAAGGGAAACAGGACCTAAATATAGCCCGTTGATTGAGCCTCCTCTGAGTGATGACAGAGAAGTAGCATGTTGGGCACGGGATCCCCTAAGGCAACTTTTGGGGCTTGAAACCCAAGTTTTGACTAAATCTGATGTAAAGACTCTGTGATTTATGGGCGTGGAGTGTGAAGATTTTAAATGAGTCAGAGGGTTGTCCACCGTCATTTTTGTAATGTAATGTCAGCTTGAGAGTTCTGCCCATGGTTCACAGACCATGGGATTGTAAAACTAGAGAGAGGCTCTAAGTTGTAAAGAGAGATCAAATCTAATAATGATTGAATGGGAAAGAAGAATTGATTCTAAGTAGAAGTGAAAAGTCGTGTCTTTGGGTCGTAGAGTAGGAGAAGGCTTTGCAGCTGAGTGCACAGATGCCTAGTAGTTCGTAGCTAACTTCGTGAACCCCTACAGCTAAGTGCGTAGGGTGAGTCGAGTCTGTAACTGTTGGAGAGAATAATAAAGAGAAGTTTCTTATCATTCTGTGTATCTGTTTTTCGTATTTTAAGCATTAAAGTATATTGGGTATGAATTACAATTTACTTTTATCTGTTGTGCAAACTTATATGAATGTGTTGAATAAACAAATATAAAGATAAGTATCTATTTACACAAAGTTAACTAACAATTATAAGAAGATAAGTAATATCCACGGTGTAACTTAGGGAAAGAGTGCAAATCGCTACCTTAGCAGCGAGAAAGTACCTCAATCCATGGTTAAGGCTGCATAAAGGTGATTATAACAGATCGCAAAGGTATTGTAGGCTAGAAGAGTGTGCCAAGTGACTTGCACGAAGCTAATTAACAATTGGACCAAAGCGACACCTCAAACATCTCAAGGGTGTGGAAACTTGGTTCCAGCATCCCGCCCATACTACTTCGGGTGAGACTTCAGTCTGCACTCCACAGGTTGTTGTCGAAAGGGCCAGTAATATAGGGATTTGTTTGGCTAATTAACTTCAAACCTGGGGCAGGCCCCATCAAGCCAACAAATGGTTCCATTATCAGGACTAGAATCTGCATAGAGATGTCTGATGTCGCATCACTGGAATCCAACAAAGAAGGAAGTTGAACGCTGGTTGGACAAGAGAATTCACAAATTCACGACAAAGGAGAATAGGAATCCATGACTATCAAAGGAAGAGTGGCTAGATTTCTACCTATACACAGAAATTCATGAAATTTTCTTCGCATATTTCCCTGCTCAATTGGATTATAGGAGGATTCACTATTGAGTTCACGGTAGACACTTTAGTCAGCTATAGCGAGGTAGAGTGATGTTTTCTCAAAGTACCGTGATCTGAATACTTGGATTAAGATGTTCGAAAAGAAGATTATGCAGTTACATTGATGTTCGGGACTACCCGAAGTGGGAAAAATTTACAAAAATGAAGTGCGGGACTAGAAACTAGCCCCTTGATTTCACCTTCGTGAGAGAATGAGGAAGAACTCATGAAGGTCTCTTTGAGAAGTACAATTCACTTGATAAGGTAGAGGATTCCACACATACCACCTCCACCCACACCACCACTAGTTTCACAAACATCACCTCCATCTTTTCCCTTACCACCTCTGCCACCACCACGTTTTAATATGGAGTGGGAAATGAAGATCCAGACCAGTTTTGGTTCATCATAAAAGCCATATGGGAAGCACAGGGTGTTAGAAATGATAATATCAAGAAAGAAATGTTGGTTAGTTCTATGTAGGATCACGTGCTGACCTGGTACATCAACTGCTTAAGTAACAATACGAATGTAGTAATCGCGGCTAACGAAGCTGCAGTAACTAGGGAATTCAGCAGACCAAATTCAGAGACGTAGTCAAGCATTGGGTTCAAGGAGATCACGATGCTACTAGGTGAGACTCCTTGGGAGCTAGATTAGAGGCTGAAGTGCACAATTCACGAAGCTAACATGAATCTGACAGATGGACAACACCGTGAATGATTTGTAGCATCACTATTGTTGCATTTGAGGAACGCACTGTTGCAACAAAGGTTAATGACTTAGGCAGAAGCTTTAGAGATCACGATGAGGCTACATGAGATCCCCATATAGGATCCTAACTTGGGAGTTCAGAAAATCCACACGCAGTTGAAAAACTTGTGCCTTGAGATGCAGACTCTGAAACAGGACAAGACAACTCGACCAGAAGTGCACAAAGAGGTGTGGTGTGTAAAATGTAAGGGGAAAGGTCATGATAAGGACCACTTCCCAGTGTTCACAAATTATCTCGTGGGAGGAGGACCGATGCCAGTAAGGCTACAAGTATAAGCAGGACCAAGCACGGTGCCTGCTCTATGGTGTACAATTTGTCAAATAAGAGGAAAGCATGCTACAGATAACTGCCATTTGTTGCAAAAGTACACGCAGAACTTGCAACAATTGTTCTATAATTTTTGTAGATTAGTGGGACATGATGAGCGAACATGTAGAAGTTATGAGCTAATAATGGATAGAACTCCCACCTACAGGGTTTAGGACGAAACACAGCCCCTAGACCAGCGTGCAGGGATGATGTGAACCGGATTCCAGGGGTGCGGACGAGGCCGAGGTGGAGGAGGACCTGGAAGAGATCACGGACCACTGATATGCTACAGTTGCGGAGGTCCAAGGCATTATGCCCGCGATTGTATGAATCTGATGCATCCATCATGATTATACTATACCTTATTCGATCATGAGATGGAAGATTGTCCTACGTTGATAGCTAGGATATGTGACAAGGGAGCATTACCACATTCCCCAAATCAAAACTGCAAATGATGAGGTCTGAGCTGCGTGAGGAAGAGCCCAAAATGTGAATATTGTGCTCTGAAGTGGAATTACTACAGGAAATGATAAAGGAAAACAACCCGAATAAATTACTTGGGTTCGCAAAGCTCTAGTGAAGGAAATAGAGTTTGATTTGGAGTGCACTCGAGAAACTTTTATGGAAGCCAAGAAGAGCTTCGTTGATGCCTCCACTTCAGGAAGCAAAGACAAATCAGAGCCAGAAATGGACCCATCAATGCTCATGATGTTCTTGGAAACATGTATGAAGCTGCTACACGATAGCAAGGTTGTAAAGGGATTATAGGAACTCATTAACAGATGTGTTGGAACCACGCTAGGAGAACCATGGATAGTCTGAAAGATTGGAAAGCATAAGACTAGAACAGGAAGAGAAATGAGGTTAACTGTGCAAATCAGAGAATATGAGATGGACCAAGTGATTTTGGATTTAGGATCGGACACAAACATTCTGTCGAAGCAGACATGGGAGCGCATGGGGAGTCCTATGCTGTAGTGGTCTCCTATTCAGCTGCACATGGCAAACCAACAAAAGATAATACCCCTGGGGCACTTGCAGGGAATCACAATGGATATTGAAGGAGTGAGCGCACTAGCTGACTTTGAAGTAATAGAGATTGTTGATGACAAAAACCCCTACCCCGTGCTCCTAGGAATTGAATGGGACACTTACATGAATGGGATGATTAACCTGAAGAAGCACAAGATGATTTTTGAGAAAATGTTTATGCACGTAGTGATACCATTGGACCTTGCTGAGGGATTGTGCTACACTGAGCCAGTGCACGACTATGAAAGTGACGATGATTTAGACTACATCTACAAGATAACCCTGCGAGAGCAGGACTCAGTAAATCCCACCATGGATGGACGGATTTCATGGGAGCGCGAAAGCTCCGGTACTTCAGATTCAGATGAGGAGATAGAGTGATGGAACAATAGGTTACATGAGGTAACCACACTTAATTGTAATATGATGACAAGGTCATTGTGCTACATATCGACAGAAGTGCGAGATCTTCCTACATATGATGGAATAGGTGAGGTAGATGCCTTCTTAGACAAATTTGAAAGGGAGGTGCCAGAGAAACAACATTTCCAGGCCTTGAATTAGGGACTACGCACTACGCCCACGAGGTGGTGGGGTAGGCACAAAGGGGCTTTGAAGGCTGATGCACATGTAGGAGGATGATGCACACATGGTTTGGGAAGCCTAGAGTGTGAGTAACAAAGAAATGCAATGGATAGGATGATCCGCGCACGCATTTGGCTAAGTGGATGCAAGCCTATGGGGAATAGCCACAACCTAAGTGGGTGCACCTGTTCTGTCACACCCTAGATGTTATACCAATGAACTGGTATTTAGAAACAGAGCTCCACCATGGGAGGAACAAATGGGATGTTCTGCATGAAGGGTTCATGATGACCTTTAACTTTGATGATGGATGGGAAAGTATTGATGAAGCACTGCAAGAAGTAAAGGCAGTTATCTTTAGAATGCCATAGTAGTCAGTCGATTTGATTTAGCCTGGTTGGGCTACTTAGTTAACTTGGATGCTGGAGTGTTATAATATAACTACTAAGGAAGAGGATGAAGATCCATGGAACATTAATATTCCAGAGATAGAGGGCCAGCGTGAGGTTTAAGGACCACAAATCGAGAACCCTGACGTAATCGTGCCAGTAAAGACTAAGCAGGTAAACATTGGTACAGAGGCGAAACCTAAATTTGCAAAAATTGGGGACCATTGGGATGACGTGATGGTGGATAAGGTCGCTGAACTACTTTGTGAGTATCAAGACTTATTTCCAACCAAGTTCATGGACTTAAAGGGAATAATCGGAGACTTAGGGGTAATGAGGATCACGTTAAAACCCGACGTGAAGCTAGTGAAGCAGAGACCGTATCGCTTAAACCCAAAGTACAAGGAGAAGGTCCACGTAGAGTTAGATAAGATGCTCCCAGTAGGAATTATTGAGCTTGTTGAAGAATCCAATTGGTTAAGTCCGATGGTGGTACAGGAAAATAAGAAGAAGGATGAAATAATAATATGTGTAGATCTCAGAAAATTGAACGATGCATGCGTCCATGATCTGTTCCCAACCCCGTTCATAGATGAGGAATTGGACAATGTAGGTGGTTAGGAGGCATATTCTTTCACCGATGGGTTCTCGGGATACCACTAGATTAGGATCGCGCCAAAGGATAGGAGAAAGACAACCTTCGGAATGGAGTGGGGTTGCTTTCAATACACTGTCATGCCATTTGGATTGAAGAATGTGCCAGCTATCTTCTCACGCGTGGTTGTTGCTGCATTCAGGGAGTATATTCATAAGTTCTCGGAGGTCTATTTTGATGATTGGACTATCTTTGGGTTGGTTAGGAGCCATGTAGAGAAACTACACTTGATGCTGGATACATGCCGAAGATACCAAATTGCACTCAACGTCAAGAAATGTACATTCTTGTTCCTTTTGGGAACCTGTTGGGGCATGTGGTTTGTGAATAGAGGTTGATGGTAGACCTCGCAAAAATTGTGGTAATTCTGAATTTGGAAGCACTACCCAGTGCGAAAAAGTTGCGCGCTACCTTGGGACACACTGGGTACTATAGAAATTTTATCAACAGTTATGCCTAGATCACCGCACCGATGGAAAAACTACTGAAGAAGGATGTCATGTTCTATTGGGACAATGACCATAAGGAAATCCTAGATATATTGAAGGAAAAGATGGTTACTACAACAATTCTTGTCTTCTCGAACTAGAAGAAAGAATTTCACATTCATGTTGATGCATCGTGTATAGCACTGGGGGAAATACTCACACAAGATGGCGGAGAAGGCTTGGGTCACCCTATTGCATTCGTGAGTCACGGATTATCTAAAGAAGAAAAGAACTACTCCACTACCGAATGTGAGGGACTAGCTACGGTGTACGCACTCCAGAAAATATCAGCATTGTTTGCTAGGAGGACACTTCAAGCTGTATACAGATCATTCCGCATTGAAATACTTGGTCAATAAGCCTGTGTTGGGGGGCTGCATATGCAGGTGGCTCTTATTGTTCCAAGAATATGATTTTGAAGTTGTTGTGAAGCCTGGGTGATTGAACAGGGGACTAGATCACTTATCGCGCATTGAGACAGGGGAGGAACCTACCAGTTTGGAGGGAGGACTACCCGACGCACATCTTTTTGCTGTGTGTGTAGTGGATGGACACTTTGAAGATATAATCCACTTTCTAACAACTGGAACTGTACCGGGAGGTTACTTCGTCCAGCAGAAGAATGAACTAGTGGTGCGCGCAGCAAATTTTTTTGTCATTGCGATGCATATATACAAGATGGGGACTGATGAGATACTTCGAAGGCATGTACCAGAGTTTGAATGAAGTAGCATCCTTGCGGATGCTCATGGGGTCCCTACGGAAGGTCATTCTACAGGAAGAGAAACCAGATAGAAGATTCTTTGCGCAGGGTTGTGGTGGCCAACGCTGCATTAGGATTCAAAAGCACATTGCAAGGCATGTGACGTATGTCAAAGAACGGGTAAGCCATCATGGAGGGATGAGATGCCATTGAATCTGCAAATGACATTGCAGCCCTTTGAGAAGTACGCGATCAACTTTGTAGGACCTATTAAACCATAAGGAAAGATGGTGTGAGATATATTATTACTGTGACAGAGTACCTGATGTTTTTGGCACAAGTGTAGCCAGTAAAAGGCTACAAAACTGCAATGGCTATGAAGTTTCTTCTTGAGCATGTACTGACACGATTTGGTTGTCTGAATATCTTCACGAGTGATCGCAGTACACATTTCCTAAATGAAACAATCAATGTGCTGATAGAAGAGTTTCAAGTGTGTCATCAGAAAAGCACACCGTATCACCCACAGGCTAACGAGACCATAGAAGCTTTCAACAAAGTATTGGAGGCCTCGTTGATGAAAGTACACAATGCACAGTGAAGCGATTGGGACCTGCGCGTCCCTGCTGTATTATGGGCTTATAGGAAAACATGCAAGAAGTTGATGGGACAGATGCCTTACAGACTGGTCTATGGTGTGGAAGCCATAATGACGATGGAGTATATCATGCCTAGTCTGTGCATAGTGGTGCTAACACGAATGACGGACTGCGGAGCCCTGTAGGAAAGGCTCGAACAGCTGGAAGAACTCGAAGAAGAATGGTTTTTGGAAAGATTCCATCAGTAGGTACAAAAGCAGTGCAAAAAGGCATGGCATGATCGACATATCAAGTTGCACATGTTTAAGGTGAATGATTTGGTGTTGTTATATGACAGCAAGTTCGATAAATTCTGGGGCAAACTCCAAATGAATTGGATGGGACCATATGTTATCAAGGAAGTCATAGATGGTGGCGCAATGCAGTTGGTGAAACTAAATGGCAAACTCTTCCCAGGAAAAGTAAATGGTAGTTGGTTGAAGCCTTACATAGGTGGCCTAACCATCTAACTAGCTGTAGGAAGTATAGAAGGCAGTGGCTTAGTGCGCTGCCAACCTCGTAGTGGTCCGAGCAGAGCTGGGACATCTTCACAAGAAGATCTCTGCATTGATAAAGTGACTCGAGGGCAAGTCACGATGTTTGTGTTGGGGGCCTGTTGGGTACGAGATACCCCAAGGCAGTTTTGGGGCTTAAATCCCAAGTTTGACTAAATCTATTGTAAAGACTCCGCGATTTATGGGCACAGAGCACGAAGATTGTAAATGAGTCAAAGGGTTGTCCGCCGTCATTTTTGTAATGTATTGTTCGCTTGATAGTTCTACCATGGTCTACGGACCATGGGATTATATAAATAGAGCTAGGCTCTAAGTTGTAAAGAGAGATGAAATCTAATAACGATTGATGGAATGGGAAAGAAGAATTCAGTCTAAGTAGAAGTGAAAAGTTGTGTCTTTGGGTTGTAGAGTAGGAGAAGACTCTACAGCTGAGTGCGTAGAGGCCTAGTAGTCCGTAGCTGAGTGCACAGACCCCCACAGCTAAGTGTGCATGAAGAGTCGAGTCTATAACTACTGGAGAGAATAATAAACAGAAGTTTATTATCATTCTGTGTATCTTTTTTTCATGTTTTATGCATTGAAGTATAATTGGGTATGACTTGCAAGTTTATTACTTATTTGTTGTGCGAACTTATATGAATGTGTTGAATAAAAAAATATAAAGATAAGTATCTGTTTACGCGAAGCTAACTAATAGTTATAAGAAGATAAGTAAGATCTACGGTGTAACTTAGGGAAAGAGCGTAGATCACTACCTTAGCAGTGCAAAAGTACCTCAATCCATGGTTAAGGCTGCGTAAAGGTGACTATAACAGATCGCGAAGGTATCGTAGGCCAAAATATTGCACGAAGTGACCTACGCGAAGCTAATTCATAGTTGGACTAAAGTGACACCTTAGACATCTCAAGGGTGCGGAAACTTGGTTCAAGCATCCCCCCCATACTGCTTCGGGTGTGACTTCATTCCATGCTTTGCAAGCTATTACCGAAAGGGCTAGTAGTACAGGGATTTGCTTGGCTAATTAACTCTGAACCTAGGTGAGACCCCATCAAGCCAACACAACATAGGATTCTCCACAGAGCATTGTCCAGTTAATAAGGCGAGGGTTCCCATGAATACCACATCCACCCACACCACCTCCATCTTCACCTCCATTGCATACACCTTCACCCACATCGCCACCACCTCCACCACCATTCAACATGGTGAATTCAGTAAAATTTCCCGTTTTCAAGGGCTTAGGGAATGAGGACTCAGACTAGTTTTGGTTCATTGTGAAGGATGTGTGGGAAGTCCATGGCATTACAGATGATCAGATGAAGAAAGAAACATTGGTTACTGCTTTGCAGGAATGTGTGCTACATTGGTAGACATTCATATTATGCTGAATAAGGAATTCAGAAGGCCCAAGGCCCAATTCCGAAGTGCAATCGATCGTTAAATTTGAGATCATGATGAATCCTGGTGAGACACCCTGGGAGATGGATCAAAGATTTAAGTGCAAGATCCATGAAGCTGACATGAATCTTACGGATGGAAAGAGCCATGAATGGTTTGTGGCTTCACTCTTGCACCATCTAAGGGTTGCTTTATCACAACAAAATATTGGAACCTAGGCGGAGGCCTTAGAAATTACGATGAGATTGCATGAGACACCAATTCAAGATGTTGCTTTGGGAGTTTAGTATATTCATGCAGAGTTGCAGAACCTTTTCCTAGAATTCCAATGTCTGAAGAACTAGAGGTGCGCAAAGACGTTTGGTGTTTGAAATGTAATAGTCAAGGGAATAATAAATATCATTTTCATGTCTTCACAAATTATGTTAGAGGAGGAGGGTCGATGCCTATGATGCTAGAAGCTCAAGAAAGGCCAAGTGCAAGACCCGCACTGTGGAGTGCTATCTGTCAGGTAGCTAGAAAACATGGAATAGATAATTTCCACTTGATGTAGAAATTTGTACAGACACCGCAACAACTCTTCTACAACTTTTGCAAATCGGTAGGTCACGGGGAGTGAAATTTCCATAGTTACGATTTAATGATGGATAGAATGTCTGCATATTGAATGTAGACTGAGACTCAACCTCTGGATCAAGGTTCTGGGGGAGCACAAGGAGGATATTAGGGGCCCAGACGAGGCTGAGGTGGAGGAGGACCCACGAGATATCGGGGGAAAGTTATTTTCTACAATTGTGGAGGTCCAGGACACTACGTGCGAGAAGGTTCGAACCTGATGAGCCTATCGTGATGATACTACACTAATTTTGACCACATGACAAAAGAATGCCCTATATTAATAGCTAATATGCGCAAAAAGGGGATGCAACCTCAGTAGTGTACACAGAACCTGCAGATGATGAGGGCCGAACCCCGCGAAGAGGATCCCAATGTGAATATTGTGCTGAGAAGTGTAATGACGATTGGTGAAGATAAGGGAAAACGACCTGAAGAAGGTGAATGGATCCGTAGAGCTCCAGAAAAGGAGGTTGGTTTTGATTTGGAGTGTGGAAAGGAAACCTTCATGGAAGCAAAGAAAATCTTCATTGAAGCTCCTACCTTAGGAAGTCAGGATAAGTAGTTTGAAGAAATGGACCCATCCATGCTTGCTAGCTTTTTGGAGACCTGTTTGAAGATGCTACACAATATAAAGGTCGTAAATGGATTACAAGAGTTGATCAATAAATGTGTTGGTAATGCTCTTGAGGGACCATGCGTGGTCAGGAAAATCGGTAAGCATTAGGCAAGAACAGGGCATGAGATGAGGCTCATCGTGTAAATAGGAGAGTATGAAATGGACCAAGTTATTATGGATCTTGGATCAGATGTGAATGTTTTTTCGAAACAAACATGGGAGAGAATTGGGAGACCTGTGCTGCAGTGGTCTCCTATCCAATTGAGGATGGTCAATCAAAAAAAGATTATCCCCATGGGAAAACTCCAGGGAGTGACAGTCGATATTGAAGGCGCAGGCGCATTGGCAATTTCAAAGTAATAGAGATTGTCGATGACAACAATCCCTACCCTGCACTCCTTGGGGTTGATTGGGCTATCAACATGAATGAGGTGATCAATTTGAAGAAGTGGACAATGTCATTTGAAAGAAAATTACTCTGCGTAGTAGTACCTTTGGACCTTGTAGAAGGACTGCTCTATATTGAACCGGTGCACGATTATGAAAGTGATGATGATTTGGACCAAATTTATAAGATAACAACATAAGATCAAGATTGAGTGAATCCAAGAGCTAATGGCCATATTGCATGGGACCACGAAAGCTCCTGCACATTTGATTCAGATGAGGAATTGGAATACTAGCATAATCGATTCCATGAAGTGTCTGCGCTACTAACATGATGACGAAATCACTACATTGTGTATCGTCGGAGGTAAGAAGTCTACCATATTATTATGGTTTAACTGATGTTGATAAATTTTTGGATGCATTTGAAAGGGAAGTGCCAGAAAATCATCGCTTCCAATCCTTCGATTTGGCACTTTACGCTATGCCCACAAGATGGTGGGGTACGCATAAAGACAATTTCGATGGATGGCGTGAATATAGAAGAATGATGAGGGTGCGGTTTGGTCACCCTAAGGTGCGAATGACAGGGAAATACGACGGAAGGAGTGATCCACATGACCACTTGGAAAAATTTACTGATGCTTATGGAGTAGAACCGCAACTAGAGTAAGTGCATTTTTTCTATCACACTTTAGATGTGATACCAATGAATTGGTACTTGAAAACAGAGCTTTGCTATGGTGCAGACGGATGGGATATTTTGACACAGGGATTCTTGATGACATTCAGCTTTGAAGATGGATTTGAGTGCATTGATGAAGCGTTGTAGGAGGTCAAAGTAGTGATATTCAGAATCCCACAGGATCCCTTGGATTTGATTCAACCAGATTGGACCACCCAGCTATGCCATGCATTGGAGTGTTGCGATGTGACTTTTGAAGAAGAAGAGGAGGATCCAAGGAATATTAATATCCCAGAGACAGAAGGTCACCACGAAATTGAGGGGCTGCAGATAGAGAAGATGGTCATCGTGTCGATCCTAGTCTTCTTGGATTGGAAGAATGAATTTCATGTGCATGTGGATGTGTCATGTATTACGCTGGGAGTAGTACTGACACAGGCCAGTGAGGGAGAGTTGGATCACCCTATCACATTTGCAAGCAGGAAGTTATCTAACGCTGAGAAGAATTATTCGACAAAAGAGCACGAAGGTTTGGCTATGGTGTACGCACTCCAGAAGTTCATACACTACTTGCTAGGTGGACACTTTAAGATATATATAGACCATTCTGCATTAAAGTACCTAGTCAACAAGCCTGTGCTGGGGGGGGGGGGAAATATGCAAATGGTTATTGTTGTTTCAGGAATATGATTTGGAAGTCATTGTGAATCTAGGTATATTGAATGCAAGACAGGATCATCTGTCGCGCATTGAAACAGGGGAGGAGCCTACCAATTTAGAGGAGGGGCTTCCTGACGCATAGCTCTTTTTGTTGCTACATAGTGGACAATCATTTTGTAGACATCATACACTTTTTGACTATAAGAATGACTCCAGAAGGGTATATCAGCCAACAAAAAAAGGAATCAGTGGTATGCACGGAACATTTTTCTCTTATTGCAGGTCACTTGCATAAGATGGGAGTGGATGAGATATTGTGACGTTATGTGCCTAATTTTGAACGAAGCAGTATCCTAGCTGAAGCTCATGGATGGGATTCGGGAGGCCATTATGCAAGAGAAGTAACAATGCAGAAGATTTTACGCGCTGGGTTGTGGTCGCCAACACCACATAAGGATTCCAAAGATTATTGTAGGGCATGCAATGCATGTCAGAGGATGGGCAGGCCATTGAGGAGGGATGAGCTGCTTTTGAGTCCCCAAGTGTCATTGAAGACATTTGAAAATTTTGCAATTGATTTTGTAGGACCAATTTAGCCTCACGGAAAGGAGACGAGTGCACAGTATATCATCACTGCGACTGAGTATTTGACCAGATGGGCGAAGGTACAACATGTAAATGATTGTACAGGGAAAATAGCAACGAAGTTCCTATTCTAATATGTACTAACTAGGTTCGTTTTCCTGAAGGTGTTGAATAGTGATCGCAGTATGCACTTCCTTAATGAAACGATCAATGTGCTGATAGAAGAATTCCAAGTTTATCATCAAAAGAGTACGTCGTATCATCCTCAAGCTAATGGGATGGTTGTAGCATTTAATAATATATTGGAGAATGCAATAACAAAGGTTTGCAACACGCAGAGGAATGATTGGGACGTGTGCGTACTAGTGGTGTTATGGGCTTATAGAACTACTTGTAAAGAGATGACTAGACATACACCTTTTCAACTAGTCTATTATGTAGGAGCTGTGATACCGATGGATTACATTGTACCTAGCCTACAGGTAGTGGCGTTAATAGGAATGGAGGACCATGAAGCCTTAGAAGAAAAGCTTGCGCAGGTGACAGAGCTGTAGGAAGATAGATTCTTGGCTGGATTCCATCAACAAGTTTAGAAGGAGTGCGAAAAGGCATGGCATGATCGACACATCAAACTGCACACCTTTAAGGTAAACGATTTAGTTTTATTATATGACAACAAGTTTGATAATTTCTAAGAAAATTTGAGATGAATTGGCTGGGGCCATATGTGATCAAGGAGATCACCGATGGTGGAGCAGTTCAGCTTGCGAAATTGAATGGAGATCCATTTCCCAGGAAGCTAAATGGAAACTAATTGAAGCCATACACTGGGGATCTGACTAGATGACTATATGACAATAGCACAGTATTAGTGCTCTAGGTAGCTACAAGGAGGCAAGAGATTATAAACTACACTACCTGGGTTATAGAGCTGTGTGATGAGGGGCTTGCATAGAATAGAAGGGTGTCGGAGTGTCAGCAGACATGCGAAGGGAGCTATGCTACAGGGCAAGAGACAGCGCAGTGTAGCGAGAAAGTGACCATTACTGTCACTGTTCATGATTTGATAGTGAGAAAACATCTAAGAGGAGCGGGGGGGGGAATTTAAGGCTGAATTTAAGAGCGAGATCTTTGAAAATATGCCGCCAATCTAGCATTTATGAGCGGATTTTAGGGGGAAAGTTCTGATTTGAATTCAACTTTTCATCTAAATTACAAATGGATGTCTAGTGGGAAACACTTTGCATTCCAAGATTTTCTGATTTATGCCATCTGTTGCACATGAACCGTAAGTTCTTTGAGGACTTGGTGGCTAGTTCTGTGTTTGATAGGTTACCTGAGGAAACCCAACAACTCATTAACAGCTTCATTTCTGCACGTGTGGAAACCGCAAGTGTCAGAGGGTCTATTACCTCTGAGGGAGCTACTTTGAGGTCATGAGTATGAAGGTTCCCACAACGGAACCTAAGTCGTCGAGGTCACCTAGGCCAAAGCCTACGCTGGCAAGAGCGGTTCCCAAGATGAAGAAAGATAAGAATAGCAAGACGCTGCTGGTGCATGAGTCACCAAGGATCCAGAATAGAAGTGGTATGATTTACCATATCTAGTGACAGATGATTCCATTGTAGTAGATCTCAAGAGGTGGCAAACAGACTGGTGCATGACATTAGATTTGTCCGCCGGGACTAATAACTCAATGGAATAGTAGAAAGAAGAATCAGCCCAATTGAAATTTTAGCAGTTGGCTGAAAAGAGAAAGATGGAGACTGAGGAGAACGCACGCACAAAATTAGAGCGTGCCACCAAGGAACAAGCAGAGAAGGAAGATTATGGCTCTGACAAGACCCAGAGATCCCCTTCACCATAGATGAAGGAAGAAGAGCAATCAAAACAGGGTAGTGGAGAGCTAGAAAGGACTCACTTTCGGGTGAAGTGGAATAGGGAACAGGAAAAAGAAGGACTGTGGAAAAACACCAAGGCCTCTAAGTCATCACTTGACCCAATCACCTTGATAGAATGTGACCTAGATGACATTGGTGACAAGGTAAGGGATATGACTGTAGAAATGTTGCAGCAGTTCAAGCAACAGAAGAAGTAGGCACTCAGTGCCCTACAGATGGGTCTGCACGTGCTGTAGATCCAAACGACCAGACTGTAGGCAAGTACATGACAGAGTAGCGTGACATCAACTAGTTTGGCACTGGGGACCACTCAAGCCGTAGAGTTAGTTCGATCCTTGGATCTCCGAGTAGTCGCACTGCCGGATGGAACTTTGAGCGTGAAGGTGGAAATTAACAAGGCTACTGTGAGAATGCTGAGGAAGGTTGGCCTCAACTTGGCCACCCTCCCCAGTGAATTCCTTCAAACCCTACAAGTAGATGTGGTCGAAGAACTTAAGGCATGAGAGCAACATGTGTTGAGCATGATCAGTGTGCAGAAAATAAAAAATGAACAGATCTTCGTTGAGAAGAAAGCTGCACTAGAATCCTGGAAGAAGGTTCAGGAGAAGAATGAGGACACCGTAGCAGTAATAGTCAAGGTATGCAGAACCGTTCTAGAACCGCATATCCAAAAAGAAACGCTGGTAGAGGCCAAAATTATGAAATTGGTTGTAGATGTGTGCAATGCAAAGACAGAGATGGCCAAGGTTCAGTTTGATCTAAACCTCAAAATTATAGAGCTTGAGTTGAAGACACAACCTTCAACTTCACCAGAGGTCAAATAATAGTGTGAAGCTGCTGTCAGGGATGGAATTGCTACATTAGATGTCATGGTGGCAGAATTCATTGTATTCTTCGAGCAGTCTATGGAGCTAATCACAATTCTGCAAGAAGATCCTAAGCTGCATAGGTTGAGCACAGAGTCCTGGGAACTGCAGCAGTAGTATGACAAAGCAAAGGCGATAGCGTGCACTGTTGTTGTCACACAGAGATTGGCAAAGTTGCAAGAGGCAAAGCAATTGCAAGAATAAGTGGAAGTAGTGCAGCGAAAAGAGGTTGTCCTCAAGGCTAGGTTGGGGCCTTGGTTGGAGGAGGACTATGTGATCTCCACCACCATTGGGGAGAAGTTGGCCAGCTTGCGGAGAACAAAACAGAAGATCCAGGAAGATAGCATAGGTCCAGAAACTAAGAAGTTGGTGGAGAAGGTCAAACAGGAAGCTATGTAGTGCACAGTTGAAGTTGCAGTGATGCAAGTGGAGTTGGGAGGTCTTTGCAGTAAGATCTCTGGGCCAACAGATTGACTCAAGGGTGAGTCACGATATTTGTGTTGGGGGCTTGTTGGGAAAGGGTCCCCTAAGTTCAATTTTGTGGAAAAAGAACAAGTTTTGGGGCTGAAAGCCCAAGTTCTTGTATATAAATACTAAAGTCTCCACAAGATGTGGTCACGAAGCACGTAGATGTAAAGTGTAATAAAGGGTTCTTACCCTTAATTTATGTGAATTGTGTCAAATTTAGTAGATCCACCCATGGTCCGTTGACGATGTGATTTTATAAAAAGGAAAGTCTTAGAGAGTCTAAGGAAAGTTTTGTTATAAAAAATATATGAATGTAATGGGTCAGTAGAAGTGACAAGTGAAGAGTCTTAGAGAAGAAGAGAGACTCTGTAGTTGTGTGCACAGAGGTCTAGAGTAGAGTCTGCAGCTGCATGCGCAGACCCTTGCAACTGAGTGTGCATGGTAGTTTGAGTCTGTAAGAAGATATGAAGCATTGATAAAGAGATTGTTCCAGAAATATCTATGTTTTGTCCTTTTACTTTTGTTATGAATGAATGCGATTATGTTATGATCAATAATGGGTTTACGATCTAATGTTGTATTGATGCGAGAATCTGTATGTTTTACATTGTTATACGACCATAAGTCATAATATCTATTTACATTAAGAATATCTTAATGCATGTTAGAATTATCAAATACTTTAGCTAATCTGGGTAAATACAAAAGTAGAAGAAATCTCAGAAGCGCTTAAGTAGTTGATTCACTCGTTTAAGGTCCGCAAAAGACAATCATAGACCTTCGCGAATGTCTAAGGGTGATTAAGAGAAGTATATCGAGAAGCCATAAAAGGCTTATCGATCTACATGAAACAAAATTTAGGGAATAAAACGACATTAGACTAATCTCTAGGTGCAGAAACTTTGTTCCAGCATCCCCCCATATTGCTTCGGGTGAGGCTTCAATCCATGCTCTGCGAATTGATGCTGAAAGGTCCAGTAGTGTAGCGATTTGTTTCACTAACTTAACACTGAAGTTGGGTCAGGACCACCTAAGCCAACATCTTTTAAGTAATGAAAAGTTGAAAACATTATCAGCTTTCATTGTTGAAGGCAATGCAAGTATGTAGACCATTGGTCCAATTCTATTAGGGATCTCGAAAGCATTGTAATACTGAGGTTCTAGCTTCACACATGACCCAATCCACAAGGAGCTCTTCTTGGGCTTGATGCACGAGTATGCATTCTCCCCAACCTGAAACTCCTTAAATGCCTTCTTTTGATCTACATAACTCTTCTATCTATCCTATGTTGGCTTTAGATTCTACTTGATCACCTACATTTCTTGTTCCATATTTTCCAACATGTTCGGTCTAATCACTACCATGTTCACTAGACCACTCCAACTGGACGGAGTATTACAACTCCACCCATAGAGTGTCTCAACTAGACTCATCATTAATGACTCCTAATACCCATTTTTGTATGAAAACTCAACCAATGGAAGATACTCTTCCCATTTCCACTGTTGATGAATAATTATAACAACACTGGCCAAAAATCAATGTAATAAAGATAATAAAGGAAAAATAATAACCATGGTCATGGGACATGTATTTGAAGCCAAATGTTGGGAGAAAACATAATGATGGAAATAAATTGTAATTAATTAATGGCTATGGAAATTGGCAAAGGAAATGGAAAAGGATTTGGAAAGGAAAAGTGGCATAAATTTGCATTTTATTTATGGAAATAAGGGAACTAAGGAGAAAGAGAATGTGGAAGGACACAGGTTTCATGTGAGGATGAAAATGAAGGAAAATAATGGAAACTTGAAGAAAATAGAGGCCTAATTAATAAAAAGGCTTATGAGGATCAGTTTATAGGTTTTTGTGAGTTCATTTTTGGAGCTCTCATTTTCTACTCTCTCTCATACTCTTGGACACTTAGAATATTCTTGGAGCACTCTTGGAGGAGTGTAGCATACTTGGGATTTGGAGCAAGAAGGAAAAGGAAAAGTAGGAATGTGCAAGAGGACATCAGGATTAACAACTACAACAATTTTTCTTGCAGGTACTGAGTTTTAATGTATGGTTTCCTTAATAGTTTTGGCATGCATGACACGTGCATGTAGTTTCTTGGTCATGATCTATCATTAGCATGGAGGATTTACGGGATTGAAAGTGGATTTTCTTATCCTTTCAATTTCTTGGATAATCATGATCTTGTGGGTTTTATATTTTTTTTTTTCTGGTTAGTATTCCTTTGGCTATGGGTTGCGTTATTAGTTCCTGGAAGCCTTAGTTGGACAAATGTTCCAGAAGTCCTATAACAGCTTGGGTTGAGTTACTAGTATTGGAAGCCTTGGTAGGAAAAATGCTCTAGAATCCCTTAGAGTGTTGAGTTACTAGTACCAGAAGCCCTACTTGGAAAAATACTTTGGAAGCCTAGCAACAGTTGTGGGTTGAGTTACTATTCCTAAAAGCCCTAGTTGGAACAAACACTCTAAGGCCCTCGACAGCTTGGGTAGAGACCAATCTGGTGATGGTTAGTGATTTCCAGCCATGAGGTGGCATCACGGGTTGAGGGTTGAGGTGTTTTTTCCTTTGGAAGACATATTTTTGTTTTGATTGATTTTTTTTATGAAATCCCACATTCATCCTTGGAATATGACACAGGGGTGATTGGGTGTAAAAAATATTTGGTTCATTCAATCTATGATCGAGTGCTTCATGGAAGTCTCGAATTTGGTTGGCTTATGAATTCATTAATAAGAGCTCTTTAACCTTGGTATTTAATGTGTAAATATATTGGTTCATATGTGATTCATATGGCTATCATATCCTTGTTATTTATGTTGGTTAGATGCTGGTTATGAATGTTTGTATGACAGACCCTATGTATGGTTCTCACCATTTTTTTATTATGAAATGAATGAATAATGAACATATGACATAATAGATGATAATGCATCTATTTTCATAAGGAATCAATTCTTCTTTATGAATCTCAAATAAGTATGTGACCCTTATGCTCGGTTATGTTGTTATGATGTGTAGATTACATATTTGTGACAAGTTTAACGAAATGACTATCATGGATAGTAGGGGTACAGTCAACTCATCGATCAATTTTTTTCATTATTAATCTTGTTTCAATGCTATTTATTATTTCTAGAAGTTTCATGAAGTTCTAGGCAGTGGCCTGAGTCCTGGCCCTAAAAATGTGGCACGCAATTAGAGGTCTCTAGCAAAAAATGGCTTGAGAAAGGCCATAGTCACATGGATGCCTTGTTGTGGGAGTGACTAGAGGATCCCAGTCACATCCATGCATTGTCATGGGAGCAAATAACTCTCTAGGGAAGTGAAAATGCAAGCTGTCTTTTGGGTTGGTTGTGGGCCCCAGTATTGCAGCAATAATGCTGCAACTCCTGGAACTCCCTTCTTTAATTTTATCAACCGGGTAGTTCGTAACAAACTTGGAAGCGATGGTGCTATATGCACAAGTACTAGCTCTTGCAGCGACTGTCACTTGATCATCTGGAACAAGTTCGCTAGGAGCTTAAGCCAACTTCTATGAGCTCTTAGAAGAAGCTTTTAACTGATGGATGAAAGATAACTCAAAGGAGGCTAATCTACTTGCAAAAAGAAACTAAAAAGCTGAATGGAAATGCAAACCCTAGCAAACCCTAGTTTTACCAACTAGCCCTACTGATGCAAGAAAAAGGATGAGAGCTACTGAAAAAGATGCCATTGATTCTTTGGAAGGTTAAGTGCATGTGTCTAAGCTACTTCTGAAGTGAAATATGAAAGAAACATCTTTTTGTAATTTTGAGTAAGTTGGCAGAATTATTATGCATGTGCTTTAACTATTTTTTACTGTGCAGAGGTGGATTGGTGAAAGGAAATGCTTGCAGGAGGTTAGGAAGGTTAGAAGAGGGCCTAAGGGGTCCCTAGCACCCTTTCAGAGAGTTTGATAGTGATCAAATCTCAAGAAACCGCTTTCGTGAGCTTCTACAGGAAGTCTGCAGGGGTTGTACAGGATGTTCTATGGCTTCTACAGGATGTTCCGAAAGGGGATTTTGGAGGGTTGATGGTGGAAGAAAGGTGAAGAAGTGGAAATGGAGGTGAGATAAGGGTGTGAGGAGGTCTTGGACTTGGTGATTGCGGATGAAGAGTGGTTAAGGCGATTGGGTTGGTTTGAAGATAAGAGAAGCAATGTTGTGCAAGAATGTAGGAACTAGGGCAAAGCGAGAAAACGTGGTAAATGAGAGGCAAGAATCTGAGTTAGAGGACGTAGCAGGTTGCATTGATGGGGTAAGGGTAGGAGAGGAGGTTTCACAGGTGTTCTGCATGTTATTTTTCAAAACTAACCAACAAAGACAAAGAAAACCAAAGATATATCTATTTTGACCTACTTTGACCTAGAAACCATAAGCATGATGAACAAAAGTTTATTGGCAGAAAATCATGTAAAACAACTATGGAAACCAAGCAAGAATGGATCTAAGCATGTAATCACAACTGGTACTAACTTTTACAACTAAAAATCTAACACTAGAAATTGCATGAAGGAGCAAGAACAGTGTTTTCATGGCAGCAAGTATGCCTTGGTCTCAGCTCATGGTCCTAAGGAGGGAGAGGTGAGATCAATGGTTTCTTGATGGTGCTTTCTGAAGATCTTTTCTGTACTCAAACTGTGAAATCAACCTGAAGCATGAAAAGTTATTTTAATCATCAAAAGCAACCTAAATAACAAAACAAGATTTTAATCTAAATAACAGATTTTATTCTAAGAATGCAACAAAGACACATAAAAGTACACAAAGGAGGTATTGGGCACTTGAGTTGGGCCAAAACCCAAGAGATACAACCTCCTAAGGAAGATTAGAGCTAGTACAAAGCTAGATTCATCTTTATTGATCAAAAGAATAGTTAGATCCCAAAAACTGTCTACAAGAAAAAGCTTAAAAATGTGCTAAAATGGAGAGCTAACCTACTGGCTAAAAAATGATTAAAATCGTATTGCCAACTAGCTAACTGAAATGAGGCCCTAAGCCTTATTATTTATACAAATTGAGGACCCCAAAAATCCTCCTAAACTTTAGGAACTTGGCTGCCAAAACTTGCAGTTAATAACAACTTTACTAGCCCTTGCTCGACTGCCCTTGTGATAATCGATGTGGTGGCCCTTGAACTTTGAGTTTCTGGTGGAGAATTCAAGGTAAAGGCTCATAAATGAAGGCGACACCTTCCTACAAATCCTCTCCACGAATTTGGCTACCAAGTGCTCATTTAAACCTTTGATTTTGTCTCCAAATTGACCAAAAAGACTGCATAAAGCACACATTGGACTTGTTGGCATAATGACTAACCCAATTCACTCTATTAGCATAAATATAATAAAAAACATGCAATAAAATAATGAGAATGGTGGATTAAGCCAAATTAGGAGGCTGAATGAGCCCATATAATTACACATTTCTGGGGCTCATCAGTTGGTCTCCTAGGAGGGTTGGTTAGCTCCTGGAGGTTTTGTAGCATGAGTGGAAGGTCATATTAGTCTTTTCATGTCGGTTTGACTTCCTTAACTGTACATGTTGATTTGAATAACATCATAGTAGCCTCGTGTCACATTTTTACCCTCATGGATTGATTAGTTTGGGTAAATGTGGGAGTACGGTGTAAGAGAATGGTATCAGATCATGGTTCACCCCTTGGAGTGGATGCGTGGTGTGTGCTAGTTGTGCATACATGTTGGTTACATATGTGTTCCTTATGCTTGTGGTTTATGTACTTTCTATGTATGCATTGTAGTGGTCATGGTTCCAGTGGTGTCACCATGTGAAAGTTTGTGGTGTGTTGTTGGATGTATTCATCATGAGTATATGTTGGTTATGCATTGGTTATGTACGTCATTGTTTATATGTTGTTATGCATATATTGACATGGTTATAGCTATTTTCCATGACTTCATGGTATGTGGTCGGTATGTTCATGCATTTCTAACTGGATGATGATGGAGATGTCGTTCATATACTGTTGTGATTATAGCTAAACATATAATATGCTAATATGGTTGCTCTTGTAGACACAATATCCTCCCCGAATTATACTGAGGTAAGTTGGTTTGTTTATGATTTGGTTTGGATGACATGATATACCTTGCAGGAAGAGAAGATAAAAGATGACTCGCATAATGGTAGACTATAGTTCATGAGACTGTCCATATGGATTAGATGAGCAACATGGTGTTGGGAAATATTCCAACATAGCAAACACATTCAGAAGCTTGAACTCAGAAATAAGGAGTTTCAAAGAAGATAATGATAGGGTCATGTAGTCATAGGAGAAACAAATAGACGTTAATGAATTCATCCTTCAAATTTTGTTAGACTTATAGAGAGGTGGGCCACTTAGGGTCAGTCATGGATAGGAGGACATGACTAATGGAGCATATGGTATCAAATATCATGGTGGACATATGTTAGATAGAGATGAAATGATTATAGATGTCATGTTCTTGGATACACTAGATAGACGAGGCAATGGACATGGGATATTCTACTTTTGGTTTAGATAGGTATCATGGTCATCATAAGTATCATCCTTATAGGAGGAGTGATAAGGGATATTTTCAAGATGAGTTCAGGAAATCAAAGCAACCTACACTTTATGGAGAAATTAATAAGTCATAGGATGTCGAATCATGGCTGCATGGAATGAATATATTTTTCCAATTTCATGATTACTCAGCAAACATGAAGGCCAAAATAACTATATTCAGTCTTAAACATAAAGAAAATATTCAGTGGGAAGATGTAAAGAATGTCAGAGCTATTAATGAAGAAGATTTGGCTTGGAATGAGTTTGAGATACTATTCAGGAATAAATATCTATTAGAGAGATATTATGACAACAAGGAAAAGGAATTCTATGAGTTAAAGATGTGATGCATGGCCAATGAGTACACTAGCATATTTTTGGAGTTACTGAGGTATGTGCCTTATCTGAAGGAGGAGAAAGTGAATATTCCTAGATTCATTAGTGGTTTTCCAGTAGCATTCAAGGACAGGATTGAGTTTGATGAGCTTAGATCATTGGAGGTGGCCATCCAGATGCCAAAGCATTGTTATGGTCAATCAAATCGCATATCTGAGACTAAGAAGGATTGGAGAGGCAATGCAAAGAATAAAGGAAAATGGGATAAGAAGCGAAGAAGGCCTGAGTACATAGGTAACAAACAGAATTCACCATCGCATAAGAAGTTCAGTACATTTGATAGTGGACAATAATTTCAATTTAAGGAGTAGAATAAGGGTGTAGGATAGAAGCCTTTACAGTGTTGGACTTGTGGCAAGGATCATCATCAGAGACATTTTCAACACCATTAGGGTCGTAGACCATATATCTATAGTGCATAGGATGCGTATGCCATCGAGGATGTTGGATAGAGTACTGTTCCTCGAATTTATGAAGCATTGGAAAATAGGAAGGCAGATCACCCATCATCTATTATCAAGATTGACAGTAAGCTTTGTGATCAATTTCTTTCTATTTTGATTAACTTATGATCTAATTATAGATATGTTAATCCTAACCTGATGGATAAGTGTGGATTGAATAAAGAAGTGCATACAGGATCTTGGTTAATGAGGATGGCTATGTTATCCTGTACAATGTCCCAGGTTGAGGAGAAGATCGAAAGAGGTAACTTCAAACCACTTGCAGTTCAGTAGCTAGCCCTGCTAAGCTAGAGAGGGATCTCTCTAATGGTTTCTTAGCCAATGACTAGAAGCGAGATGGATTTTAGGCTAGATATAATAGTTTTAGTTTAGTTTTTGAAAATTTAGGGGTTTTAGGTTGGTGGACCAAGGATCAGAGAAAGAAATTAGGTTAAGGTCTCAAAGGTTCACAATAGTAGGCATAAAGAGGAGCAAGATAACAATGTCTTGTCATGGATTTAATATTTTGGTCAATGTAGTGTAGTGTCTAAAATCTTAAGAAACCATAATGAGCATGCATTAGCATGAATTCATTAATCTAGAAGAATAGATACATAAACATGAATTTCCACATAAACAAAGATTTGAATCTAAAGAATTTTGCCTATATGACTATAAGGAAAATCACATGAAGAAACCAAAGCATGTTAAGAGAGATGAATTCTTTTGTAAAAAACTGATATGGAAGAGAAACAACACCACAAACTCACTACACACGTATTCCTTAAAAATAGTTGCAACTACTCCTTGATTAACTGTATGAAAGCATAAGATACAAGTGCTCTTCTCTAAAGTCCAACCCCTCTCTCTCAAATAGAAATGATACATATGGACTATAATAAACCACTTCCCCATATTCAAGGGTCAAATCCCTAAGTGGAGGAACATTTTCCAAGAATCTCTCAACCAACAAGAGAGAGTGAGAAAGTAAAAAACAAACTCTTCTCTTAGACTTTGATTTGAGTTTTTCTTCATTTATGAGGCCTAATTAAGCACAAAAACAACCTATCATCCTAATTTATTCCATAATTAAATCCTCAAGACTTTTAAATATCAAAATTACATCACAAAACCAAGATTTGGCAAAAACAAGCTGAGAAAAACTTCTACATGTATAAACGTAGCGCATTTAGCCATAAGTGTAGTGCACTTAGTCATAAGCGCAGTGCCATGTTGAAAGAGGATTCTGGAATCCTTTTAGAAGTCAAATTTAAAATCTTAGAGAACATTCAACTAGACTTTCCTGTATAGTTTCCATAACAACTTGATTTTTTGAAAATTACCCATGGGAAGGCCTTCAAAAATTGATTCTCCCAAGGTGTCTCTATAAGCGCGATGCCTGCTTCAGAATAGTAGAATAAAGTGACTTTTTGACCTATTTTTTGGCTTCGTCTCCAAATTTGTATTTAAAAAATCTTGAAATATTACTTATCTAATAATTATAGCTGATTATCTATCTAAGAATACAACTTTTTTGTCATTTGGAGGGCTGTGGTGAAAGCATAGCACCAAGGCACTGCACCTATAGCTCGGTCAAAATTCTGGGTTTTTCTATGAAAATAGGCCTCAAAGACGGAGAGATATATCACTAACCATAAATATATTTGGAAAAATGAGACATATTTTGTATATGAGGATGGTTTGAAGCAAAACCTCTCCCATTTTTGGGAGATTCATTTTCATTTTCTCGGAATTCGTGCCACAACATCATGATTAAAACAAGAAGTTAACTTGATTTTTTATTTTATTTTCTAACATAAGTCTCCATGAAAGTTTCATATATCCTAATATATGATACCTTTGTAAAACATCAAGGAGTTTTTTTTCCCTTGGTATATTATTGACAAAAATATCTTCCACTTTTGTTAAGTTCATCTCCATTTGGTCATGAACACGCTTTGAATAAAAACCATCCTTGTGTGTCGCAAATGACCCCTTGATGAGTTTGTGAGGCACTGATCTCTTTGATGTTAGATGGATCAAATCTTGAGACATGTCTTCCATTATTTTACTTCTTATTTTTAGTGTGTGTGGCCTCTGCTTCCAAGGTGAAACCTTAGTTCACTAGGAGGAAGAATTAGGGTTTACTTTTGGGAGAAAGGGATATTTTGATAGCTGTGAGGAAATTTGTGGAAATGAATGTGATAGGGAACTGAAAAAATTCTAGGAAAATTGTGAGGGATAGTGAGGGAGTTTAGGGAGCTAGGGAAAGTGAAAATTTAGAATTTGGGTTAGTGGAAGGGTTCCAAACAAGAGAAACTTTGTCCCGTGGTTTAAAAGGTGTGCTCTATCTAGGGTTTAGGTGAAAATGATGATATTTGAGAATGGGTTTGATGGAGGGTATTTAGGAAGGTGTGGTTAGGATATATGAAGCTGCATGAACAATAGGATACACGTTTTAACAAAAATTCAATGTGGAAATGGTGAAATCTTTGAACACTATTTTCAAAACCCCGAGGGAAATGAAGCATTACAATCACAATTAAGAGAACTAATAGATTATTGAGATTCATGAGAGACCAACAACCTGTATTTTATGCAACAAAACCGGAATATAATGGAATAAATCACTGCAAAGAGGTTTGTAGCCTTGGAATGGAAACATAGGAGTTGCCAGTATTTATGAATGAGATGACAAATTTTGATAACTTCGACCCTAATGACCTAATGGTGACAGAGAGTTGAATGAGGACCATCATGATATGACTAAGATGATGATGATGACTTTTCAGTGATGGAACATCCAACTGAGTGATGGAAATGGTCAGAACATGAAAATCTTGAAAGGAGTAGCAATAGACCTAGACACACTAGGCAGTGACAAAATTTTTATTTTGAAAACCTAATGGAATGATAAAATTTGACCTCAAGAACCTAACAAAACCTTGTAATAGAATATTTGATGACTGGTGACTGACATGAATGGAAGGCACTAACATTGGCTCCAGCTGGGGATGGCAGCTCCTTGGAGGTGTCAGGAACACCGTAGACTAGGTGATGAGCCTAGGTATTGCAACAAGAATGCTACAACTCCCAGGGTTACCATCTTTACTTATCAACCCGGGGTTCATACAAACTTGGAGGTGACAATGCTATATGCATAAGTAAAAGTGGAGGTACTGCCTGTTGTCACTGCTCATTTGGAAAGAGACCCCAGAGACCCCAGTGGTTCCAATCTAGACTTCTATAGGGTCAGAAGAAGGTTAACCCTTTGATGGAAGAATAGAAAATCTATCCTAAGGGAGAGCTACTTCTACTGCAGTATTGAAGAAATCAACTTACAATGCTAACTCACACCATAACCTAACTAACAAATTAAACAACTACGCTAAGCAGAATTGCTAAAACAGTCACTAACCTAAGGCTACTATCTAAGTTACAGATGTAAAAAGCATTTAAAATATACTAAGGTGTAAGTAAAGAAACTTAAGCGAAACTGGTTTCAAGTGGAACAACAATCAGAGGTTGAAATCAGTGAAAGGAGGACATATGGATGTAGTAGTGCATAGGGACCATTGGATCAACCAACAAACAAAAGATTGATGGTGGAGATCTTATCATGGGGCTTAAGCGAATAAAATGATGAATGAGGTTAATGAATAGGATGACTGGCAAGGATCGTATCGCGAGGGATTTAAGTGAATGGATGGATGAATCAAGGTAAAAAAAGGAGATGAATGGCCAATATCTAATCACAGGGATGAAGTCAAGAGATGGATGGATGAGGTTAACAGGAACGATAAATCGCTGAGATCTGATCACATGGGTGAAGTCAAGAGATGGATGGATAAGGTTAATAGGAGCAATGAATGGTTGAGATCTGATCACATGGGTGAAGTCAAGAGATGGATGGTGAAGATCATATCACAGGAAAAAGAAACGTATGGAAATGATGGAGTGGGTTTCTACGGTGGTAAGTAGTTTCTCCCGTGCCCTTAAGGCTATAAGTAGTATTTTTAAATTTCACATGATTCGCCTTACTACGTGACACATAGCACGAGAAAACCATTTTTCTCGCAAGCTCTCAGGCATATAACACTCGTGCACTAATCCAAGCGAGATTGTGCGATAGCCAATGGATCAGGTGGGGCTAATCAACTGTGGAGATCAGCCAAGCTACTTGTTGATTGGTTGAGGCAACAACCATCAAATCAGGCGAGACAGATCAATGGTGGGGATTTAAAGTGCATAAAGTAAGTGGTGGACTCCACGCAAGGCAGAAGTTGGGGAAAATAATGAATCAGACGGTGATTGTGAAGGTTTGTTGGTGATCAGACGGTGAGGAAACGATGCATGAGGAACATGCTGAAGGTGGTTTCAAATGAAAAATGATAGAGAAAACCAGTGAAGGTGAACAAATAACTCCATCAGACAACAAACTCCATACCTCATGCAAGAACCAAAAACATGTGTTTTTAGGGCTTCTGAAGGGTCTCTTCCTCAAGTCATGGTCCCAGAGGGAGGAGATGAGGTCTTAACACCTGTGCACAACCTGATAATGATATTTTTTCTCTAACTAACCTATGAACTGAAAGAAGGCATACATGGAAGTAAACTATAAAAAATGTTGCTATTGAAGCAAATGAACAGGAAAACCATGAATAATCTACGCTATATTACTGTGATGAAAGTATAACTACTTAAGCAAATAAACAATGAAAACCATAAGGCTACTTAAGCAAATGAACAGAAAACCCTGAAACTACTTAAGCAAATAAACATAACAGAACTCTATGCTAGAATACATGTATAGTAAAGAGTAGTTGTGGCTGCTTGGGTCGGGCCCTAAGCAAAGAGCTTCAGCCCTCAAAGTTAACTCAGAGTTGGCTTAAACAAAACTCATTCTTATTATAAAAAACATGGATAGCAGTACAAACTATCACAAGTCTTCTTGCAGCTCAGAAATAAAATAGATTTTTTACAACTGAAGTTCGAATCCTACTAAGGTCCTAAGCCTCTCTACTTATACATTTGAAGTCTCTAATGACTTCCTTAAACTAGTTTCTGTCACTTTCACTTGCTCAGCTATCTTCTAGTCCTCATGATGTGGTTGTTTGCACTTCAAGTTGGTGGAGGAATATTCAAATGGAGGGGTAGTAAATGGGGAGAATTTACCTCCTATAGTTCCTCTCCCTTGCCCGATTTGAGTTTTTACCAAGATCTTTACCATAGTTTCTTACTTTTATCTTTTATCCCTACATTTTCCTTGCTTTTATCCTTTATTCCAGCAATATATGCACATTAGACCACAAAGAAAAATATCTAACTCTAACTCATCTCATAAACAAAATATAATCAAAAGTATGCAATAAGTTGTGAGAATAGTTGGTTTGGCTATGCTAGGAGGTGAATTAAGGCGAATTAAGGCCCATATAATTACTCAATGATGAGACTCATCATCACCCCCTACTAAAAGTGTTGCTTATCCTCTGAGCAACTTAGTGGCTCTGGTAGCCTCTTTGACATCCTATGCTTTTGTTGTGGTCTCTTCTTCTTGTTCATAAAAGCCTGCTTTCCTTTCTACTTCTTCCCACTACCTCTTTTCCTCTTCTTCTCTGATCTTCAAGATGTGTGGCAATGTGTTCCATGTCCTTTAGAAGGCATGTATATTATCATCTCTTAGTAGCTTAAACATATCCTCAAAATGTGAAATTGCTTGCTCTTGGGCAGCAAGATATCTAAGTGCCAGCTAAGGATCAATTGTAATGAGATTATGGGTGTTGATTAGGGCCATGGGATTTGATTGTTCAGCTCTGATGAAAAGAGGTTCATTTTTCTCTCTCGTCAACAGTCTTTTCAACTCTGCAGCCCTTGACTCCTTATTGTTCATCCATGATGCCAAAGCCATTAATTCTTGATCTCCTAGCTTTGCATTAGGATCCCAAACATTCATCTCTATGAGGGCCATGTTGTGCAAGTAAAACTTAGCCACTTTGGCCCTATCCTCTAGTGCACTTTGATCACAAAGATCAATAAACTACTTGCAGTCCTGAAATCGCATGGTGCTCTTCTATGCTAGTGTTTTAATATGAAATTGCAGCCATTGTTCTCTAAGTTAAGGAGCATAGGATTTAGCTAGCATCCTACACTGGATGGATTCTAAGGAGAGGCTAGCCATACATGAATAGTGATGTTTGTTGATATTTGTGGCCCTCCTTGTTCGATTCTTGTGCTCTTCCTTATTCTGAAAGATAGAGGGGTTTGCCTCCTTCTTTTCCCTTTTTTCTTTATTGGTGTGCTGAGAGAAGCAATGGAAGTTACTGCCTTCCTCTTAGGGACTTTTGGATACACTCTAGGTGACTCCTCCTTTTGTTCTTCCCCTTTTGTGTCAATTCCTTCATTATTTTTCTTATCCTCTTCCTTTTGCTTTTCTTTCTTAGCTCCATCAATTTCTTTCTCTGTTTCAGCATCATCCTCCTTCTCTTTTGCTTCATCATGTTCCTTTGTATCAGTTTCTTCTTCATACATCTCATCCCTATCTAGCTCTGTATCTTCTTCTTGTTGTGCCTCCTTCTTACTGAAAAAAGGACTAACACCATAAAAGAGGGTTTTGATATCATCCTCTGATGGTAAGTCTCTAAAAACTAACCATGTTATAGGGATCCTAATTTTTTGGAGGGAATCCTCAATGAGGATCTTGATCAATCCATGGCAAACCAACTATTGGGAATTCCCTTCCTTTACCTTGTTCCTGGAGTCTATGTGTGACTGTATTAAGAAATAGGGTATGCTGAGTCTTTTGTGAACTGGTGTTTCTACCCCAAATCTTAATTCTTCAAGCATTCTAAAATGGCAGCCATAAACAACATTGTATCTATCCTGACATGAAATATACTTTATGAGCATCTTGCTTGTGAGAATTGAGAAGGAAATGAGAAAATTCTTGAGAAAACAAAGTTTCCTATGTATGTAATCCACTAGCGTTTTAGAGGAAACTGGCCACCTTTTTACTTATAAACCAACTACCTCTTAACCTTTACAACTTTTGATCAAATGATGCATATGAGTGAGTGAGTAGGATACTTACCTATGGGTTTAATGCCACACTATAGTTGTCAAAGATCAGAGGTGTTGTTGATGGTCATTCTTCTTCCTCCTCTACTATCGACTGATTGTTTATTGGCTTTTGCAGGGGTCTGTGACTAAAGATTTAATGTTGTTGCTGGTGTTGTATGTGACTGAAGATTACATGTTGATGTTGTCGTTCGTGTCTGTGACTAAAGATCACATGTTACTGCTGCTGTTGGTGTCTGTGATTGAGGATCATACATTGTTGTTGCTCTTGATGTCTATGACTAAAGATCAAATGTTGTTGTTGTTGTTGTGGAGCTCCTAGATTACCACTTGGCAATGTTTGGCAATGTTTTGTGGAGCTTCTTGAGAATTTCTTGATCATTTTGTTGGCTGGTGCTGTGAGGATGTTGCAATGAATGAACAGAGGGAGTAGGAGTGTGTGTGGATGTAGGGATGATGGTAATGGATGAGGTGAGGGGTTAGATCATGTCTAGAATTAATTTTGGGGATCTAATCAATCTATCATTCAGGGGATCCTGTAAAAAACACAATCTTCACATGAATTGAAGAAATGAAGTGAAAAACAATGTAATTTACAGAGGGATGCATGGTAAGGGGTGGAGTAGATGAATATATGTGAGGCAGGGTTCCTTTTGGATCTTCTTTTCTCCTTGATTGTCTTTCTCATCCACCTATAAATAACAATTATGTTTTTTTCTTTTTATTTTATTATTATATATTTTTTATTTTTTTTTAAAACACCCGGGCCACCTTAGAGAGGTTTTAACCCTATATATTTGCCATGGGGGCCTCAAGGAAGGTTTTCACCCGTGGATATTCTTATTCTCTTTAGTTTTCTCATCCTCGGGCCGCCTCATGGAGGTTTTCAACCCAAAGATGGGACTCAGGCACCTCATGGAGCTTTTCACTTCAATCCTAATTCTTTTTCTTCTTATTTCAGTGATCTGATGAGGGAGGAGTTGAAACTTGCTCCACCATCATCACTGTCTTATTGATATTGTCAATGAACTCTTGTTTTGATGAAGTCCTCTTGTACATTTTAAATCAGTGTCCATTAACTAGAAATGGAATGGCTTCTTCATATATAGTTTTGATTTTCACTGAACCATTGTCATGGCAAATTTCCACAACATAAGTTCTGATCCATCTTGTCCTTATCTTTCCTTTCAAGTCTTTAAACCTAGAATCATATAACAATACCGAGTCTCCTTCTCAAAATAGTTTCTCCTTGATGTGCTTATCATGCCAAATCTTCCTCTAAAGTTGAACTATCTCTGTATGTAGGAGGGCCTGCATTCTGAATTCATCCAAGCCATTCAAATGTAACAACCTTTCTTTCTGTGCATGACTGAGATCTAAATCTAGTTGGGCTGCCATCCTCAATGTGTTATATTCAAATTCAATGGACAACACAACCTTTTTTCCATAGACCAACTCATAGGGTGTAAATCTAGTGGTGGTCTTCCATGTCGTATTATAGGCCAAGGTGGCCTCAACTAGTCTCTTTGCCTAATCCTTCCTACTGTTGCTCACTACCTTGGTTAAGATGTTCTCCAGTGACCTGTTGGTCACCTCCACTTGCCTATTAGCTTGTGAATGATAAGGAGTGGAGGTTGTATGCTTGATTTTGTGATGGCTGAGAAGTTCTTCAATCATGCTGGAGGTAAATTGGCTACCTTGGTCTATGACTAGCTCTCTAGCATACCCAAATGTGTAGAATATATTCTCCCTTAGGAACTCAACCACCTTCTCTTCTGTTGCTGCCTTAATTGCTTTGGTTTTAGCCCACTTAGTCAAATAATCAGTTCACATAATGATGTGTTGTTTTTGCTTTGAAGGAGAGTTGATAAATCCAATGAAGTCCATGCCCTACTTGTCAAATGGCTCAAAATTCACTTAAGGTTGTAGGGGCATTTCATCTCTTGGAGTATGCTTTCCCATCCTTTGGTACCAATCATAATGACTAATGTACTTCTTCACATCTTGATGAAGAGTAGGCCAATAATAGCTTGCTTGTAACACATTGAATGATGTCCTCTTTGCTGCAAAGTGGCCTCCACAAGGCCCATCATGATAGGCGAGAAGCATGTCAAGGAGTTACTACTACATTCAGGGTAAGTTGAAGGTCCCAAATGACCCCGATGAGGAAAATATTCTCCTTCATACACCCTTGCTTCCAGAGAATATCGCATTTGAAGGTCCCCTCTTGGCGCGCGTCCCACATATGAAGCTTGAAGATTGGGACTTGGGGGACACTGAGCGGTTCCCCCACCTAGCTACTGACACTTTTATGAAGTGTGTGTTCTACGAGGAGTCTGATGTCACCTTGCTGGAGCTAGTGAAGTGGATTCGTGGGGTGAAAAAGGCAGGATTTTTGAATTTTCTATGGGTACCACATTACCACCGTGCCTCGACAGGTGTCTATGGTTGGGAGAGTCAATCCCTATAATCGACATGTTGATCCATAGGATCACCTTGCTACCACATTCATGACTAAATCTGGCCAACACATTTGGTTGAAAAACTAGTGAGCACAACCTCGCCGAGAGGATGAAGGACAAGTTTAAGCTTGTCAAAAAGCCACGCAAGTATTCTATTTCCAGTAGAACTCACCCTGCAGTGAATGTATCCACCCAGATCTTGACTGGCAAAATAATGAGAAAGTGTCGCGTGGATGAGGTGCTGGTACCAGTGGTTTCAATAGCAACTCCGTGCATGGAGGGAGTAGAATTCAACTGTGCACACTACCTATGTAGTAAGTTCCTCGCAAACTGTAGAGAAGCATAGGACCACAGCAAGATGTTTCACTACTCATGGCTCTTACTTTCGATTGTGTTGGTCACGTCGGAGTTGCTGGAGGATAGCCAATCTCCTTCGATCGCGCTGGATTTGCTAGAAGTAGAGAAGTTTTCTTTGCTATGGGCCACAAAGGACACTGAGCAAGTCCAAGAGAGAAAAGTGTCTTGGGTATTGATGGAAATGAACATTAATATGGCCATCAACTGGAAGGCATGCTTATCATGAACCGTTTTTGAGCAATTATCTGGGTACGTAGAGTTCAAAGCAGACTTCCACCAAATTTACATCCCAGTGCAGAAGGATCTAGAACATAAGTGGTAGGATTTACCATATTTAGCGATGGATGATGCCATTGCAACAATTCTCAAGCAGTGGCTAGTAGACTGATGCACAGCATTAGATTTGTCTACCGGAACTAGTAAGTTAGCGAAAAGAAGAAAAAAGAAGTGGCCCGATTGAAAGTTCAGTAGTTGGCTAAAAAGAGAAAGAAGGAGACTGAGAAGAAGGCATGCGCAGAAGGAAAATGGCGACTTTGATATGACCTAAAAATCCCCTTCACCACAAACGAAGGAAGAAGAGAAATCAGAACACGGCAATGGAGACCTGGAAAGGACTCGCTTCTAAGTGAAGCGGAATAGGGAATAGGAAAAAGAAGGACCGTGCATGAAGACCAATGCCTCTAAGTCATCACTCGACCCAATCACCTTGATAGAAGGTGACCTAGATGACATTGGTGACAAGGTAAGGGATATGACCATAGAACTGCTGCAAAAGTTCAAGCAGCAGAAGAAGTAGGCACTTAGTGCCCTACAAACAGGTCTACGCGTGCTACAGATCCAAACGACCAGACTGTAGGTAGGTATAGGATAGAGAAATGTGACATTAACTAGTTTGGCATTGGGGAACACTCAAGCCGCAGAGTTAGTTTGATCCTTGGATCTCCAGGTGGTCTTGCTATCGAGTTGAGCTTTGAGTGAGGAAGCGGAAGCTGACAAGGCTACTGTGAGTGCACTAAGGAAGGTTGGCCTCAACTTGGCCACCTTACCTAGTGAATTCCTTCAAACCCTACAAGCAGGTGTGATTGAAGAACTTAAGGCCCGAGAGCACTATGTGCTGAGCATATCAGTGGGTAGAAAATAAACAATGAACAAATCTTCGTTGAGAAGAAAGCTGCACTAAAATCTTGGAAGAAGGTTCAGGAGAATAATGAGCACACTGCAGCAGTATTAGTCAAAGTATGTAGAGCCATTCTGAAACTACATATCCCAGAAAAAGCACCGGTGGAGGCCAAAATTAGGAAATTAATTGCAGGTGTGCATGATGCAAAGACAGAGATGGATAAGGTTCAGTTTGATCTGAACCTTAAAATTATAGAGCTTGAGTTGAAGAGATAGCCTTCAACTTCACCAGAGGTCAAAGAACAGCATGAAGCTGCTGTTAGGGATGGAATCACTGCAGTAGATGTTGTAGTGGTAGAATTAACTGTGTTCTTCGAGCAGTCTATGGAGATAATCACGTTTCTACAGGAAGATCCTAAGTTGTATAGGTTGAACACAGAGGCCTGGTAACTGCAGCAGCAGTATGACGAAGCAAAGGCAACAACGTGCACCTCTGTTGTCAAACAGAGATTGGCAAAGCTGCAGGAGGAAAAGCAACTGCAAGAACAGGTGGAAGCAGTGTAGCAAAAAGAGGCAGTCCTCAAGGCTAGGTTGGGGACTTGGTTGGAGGAGGACTATGTGATCTCCACCACCATTGGGGAGAAGTTTGGCCGATTTCGGAGAACACAACAAAAGATCCAGGAAGATAGCGTAGGTCCACCAACTGAGCAGGTGGTGGAGCAGGTCAAGTAGGAAGCTACGCTGTGCACAGTTGAAGTTGCAGTGATGCAAGTGGAGTTGGTAGGTCTTTATAGTAAGATCTTTGCGCCAGCAGAGTGACTCAAGGGTGATTCACAATATTTGTGTTGGGGGATGGTTGGGATAGGGTCCCCTAAGGTCAATTTTGGGGCTGAAAGCCCAATTTTTTGTATATGAAGAGTAAAGTATCCACAAGATGTGGTCACGGAGCATGTAGATGTAAAGTGTCATAAAGGGTTTTTACCCTTCATTTATGTAAATTGTGTCAGCTTGAGTAGATCCACCCATGGTCCGCGGACCATGGGATTTTATAAAAAGGAATGTCTTAGAGAGTCTAAGGCAAGTTTTGTTAGAAAAAATATATGAATGTAATGGGTCAATAGAAGTGATGAGTGAAGAGTCTTAGAGTAGAAGAGAGGCTTTGCAGCTATGTGCACAGAGGCCTAGAGTAGATTTCGCAGTTGAGTGAGTGGACCCTTGCAACTGAGTGCATAGGGTAGTTTGAGTCTGTAAGAAGATCTGAAGCATTGATAAAGAGATTGTTCCAAAAATATCTATGTTTTGTCATTTTAATTTTGTTATGAATGAATGCATTTATGTTATGATGAATAGTGGGTTTATGATTTAATGTTGTAATCTTTATGTTTTACATTGTTATACAAATGCAAGTCATAATATTTGTGTATGCAAAGAATATCTTAATGCATGTTAGAATTATCAGATACTTAAGCTAATCTGGGTAATTACAGAAGTAGAAGAAATCTCAGAAGCACTTAAGTAGTTGATTCACCTATTTAAGCTTTATGAAAGATAGTCATAGGCCTTTGTGAAGGCTTATGGGTGATTAAGAGAAGTATATCGAGAAGCCCTAAAGGCTTATCAATCTGCACGAAGGCAGAGTTAGGGCATAAAACAACATTACACTAATCTCTAGGTGCGGAAACTTGGTTCCAGCATCCCCCCATACTACTTCGGGTGAGACTTCAGTCTGTACTCTGCGGATTGACGCTGGAAGGGCAAGTATTGTAGGGATTTGTTTGGCTAACTTAACACTGAACTTGGGTCAGGACCACCTAAGCAAACATATTTTAAGTAATGAAACTTTTAAAACATCATCGGCTTTCATTGTCGAAGGTAGTGTAAGTATGTAGGCCATTGGTCCAATCCTATCAAGGATCTCGAAAGCCTTGTAATACCAAGGTTCCAGCTTCACACATGACCCAATCCTCAAGTAGCTCTTCTTGGGTTTAATGCATGAGTATAAATTCTTCCCAAACTGATACTCCTTAAAGGCCTTGTTCTGATTTGCATAACTCTTCTATCTATTCTATGTTGGATTTAGATTCTACTTGATAACCTGCATTTCTTGTTCCATCTTTGCCAACATGTCAGGTTTTTATAGAAGTATTTGGGCACTACAACCCCAATCATACATGTCCATAAACCAAGGGCTTCTAAGTCCCTAAAAGTGTTGTTTCATGCCCTAAAGGAGCAAGGTCAGCTAATTACATCATCTCCTAGAAGTCCTCCATGAAAAACTACTCAGAACTGGTCAAAGTAGGACCATAGAGACTGCTCAGTGCTAAAGGTGCGATGCATCTCACCTGCCACATGCAAAAATTGCAATGCATACTAGAAATCCCTTCTATAGGGTGCGATGAGCGAGAGAATACAAATGGCACAAGCAGTTTTCTAGGTGGAAACCCAAAGAATCTTCTAGAAATTGCTCATTTGACACTTGCCTCTCTGAGTTCGCCCAAGGTTGAGTAAGAGATCTAAAACCTCCATGTGGAACCAAGAACCATCAGTGAAATGACACTAATCAAAATCCCAGAAGCTGACTCACTCCCCTATAAACATCTATATATGGATCCCTCATCCAAGAGATCCAAGAGGTGGGAATTTTGTAATTTTCAAGGAAGTGTTGTTGGTTTCTCTTTGAAGACATTGTTGGGTGATCTTGCTTTGTATGAGGTGAAGAGGGTTTTCATGCTGGGAGGATGGCACTGGGTTAGACCAAGTGGTTGTAATTCTCTCTTCTATTACTTTTACTAATAAATCTATTTTAGTTTTCCTCCATATTTTTGTGTATCTCTGAATATTGTGTTGATATATGCATTTGTATGGTCAATATATATCTGATCCTATATTGTTTACGGTGAAAGATATCTATTCTTTGATGGTATTATGCTGCTGTGAATCTACAGGTGTTCTTTGAAGTGGGGTAAGTAAGGAAGCAGTGGCGAGATTCTGTCAAAGGGGAAAGGAAACAAGCAAGGAGCCAAGCAAAAGACTGAGGTTGGTACTCTCTGCTTCTTTCCCATCTCTCTCTCGTAAAGGAAAAACGAGTGAATTTAATTTGTTTGTTTCTAAGATAGCTACTCGTATTAGTGAGACTAGCAGCTTTGAATAGACACTATATTTCCCGATAGCAAAATGGAGACTCCGCTGGGGACCGATTAGTTTTATTGCTTGTCTCTATTTCTTTGATTCATAAACCACAGACGGAGCCTGAAGTCAAGCTAGCTAGCCTTCGAACTGCTTTTGTTATGCAAGTGTAAAGTAGATCAATGCTACTTCAAACAATCTCCGGGTTTGTTTATGAACTGAACAATTGACTTGCGAACATCTTAAGTGCCATAGAGGTAGCTTGAGTAACCTCATTAGATTAGCCCTATACTTTGTAGTTACTGACTATCATTTGCTCGGCCTAAAGCCCTTAACTAAACTGCAAACTGTGACCAAAAACCAAGCTAAAGTCTCGTTCCTGGACCATCACACCATCTCCTTTAGGTAGACTGGATGAATTGCACCTCCTGTGTCCAGTAGGTGAGATGCATCCCTATTTCCCTGTGTTACAGGTGCGATGATCAGGTAAGACTAGATCTGCCTCCAGATTTTGGTTTTTTCTTCACTGTCTTTAGTTTTATTCAGGAGTTTTGTTGTCTATGATTAGTAGACCATTGTAGAAACCCCCTTCCTTTGCATCATTTAGCCTCCATTGTACAAAGATTTGTGAATGTTTTTATGTATTTTTCGCCATTCACAGTTCTCATTTACAAAATAGTAGCTTAATCGAACTATCCTATTTTGATTTGAAAGTGTCGCAAGTGTCGTTTTCAGTCGAAGAAAAGAATACTTCTCTTTTTGATAGTTGATTACACATTACTCTTGTATTTGATCTGAATTTTTAAGTATTTCAAGTGTCGAAAGCAGTTTTCAATTCAAAATCGTAAAGTGTCGTCTTGTCTCCTTTTCGTTTTTTGAAAAGAAAATCGTTAGTACTGTTGCTTTGAAAGAAGAGATAATTCATATTTGTATTCAACATTCTTTTTGTCATTCACACATTAAGAAAGTGGAAAACAAATACATGCACGTGCATTTGTATTTAGACTGCTTGTTGATTTTGATTTAGGATAGTGCATCTAGTGTGTGCTCTCTACTCTATGTTGAAAGGATTTCTTTTCTCTTTCCTTAGTAGCTAGGATTTTCATTGCAAAAAGAAGATTAAATGACTGTTTATCACCTTAGATTGCATTTTAGGAATTGTATATCTACATCACACGGTGAACCTTAAAGGAAAACTTCTTAAGAAAGATCACCTGTAAAATAAATTCAATGAACATAAAAACACTTTGGAACCTAACACACAACATTTAGAAGTCTAGGCTAGAGATGTATTCGGATGTCGTAAAGCCTGGTAACTGTCGCTTTCATTGTAGGTTGGGTGATTCCTCCTCTTTGAGATGACAAGTGCCAGTATGGACTTGTGCTCCCACATACCATCGAGTATATATTCAGAGACCACAATAGGCTATATCCTTTATCCTCAGGAAGCCGTGTTTGCCGCCCTATCGATCGCAATGCACTGAACACAATGTTCAGGAATATTGACTATCGTACCATAAAAAGTATTCTGCAGTTTTGCGATTGGTTTGGTAATCCCTCTGTCTAGATTTCCAGAGTAGTCTCTTTTGTTCCTTTTCAGACTCCTTAAAGGAAAAGGTCCATCTGATCACTTGTCACTTCAGGCTCATTAAAAATCAAAGGCGACTAGAGTCATCTTTAGCTTTTTCTCTACTCTTAAAAAGTGAAAAAGCAAGTTGTGTCAAAGCGTCTAAAATTCATTTAATACGGAATAACATTTTCCCCTCTTATTTTGAGTTGATCAAATAATCCGCAATCTTGGAAGAAAGTCAATCAAAACCTCGTCGTTCGCGGAGACTAACGAGTCAACCGTCTTTGACTCTGGAAACCAAACCATTTCGGGCCAAGTGAACTCACTTAACTGGGTCAAAGTCTTCTGGTTTGTTTGAAACTTGTGTTTCAACATCCTCTGAGACTCTAGTTACTCCAGCGATTTCTGGTATCCCTGCCTCTACAGAAGAAGTTCTGCAGTTACAAGAGGACATTAGAACTGATCCCAGTGTAACAGTAAACACTTCGACTCCTGAACTAGCTCCATCTAGAGTTGATCCGGATGGTGTTACCCCTTTGGCATCTGCCGTTGCAGAATCTATACCCTCTTCGGCACCAGAAATATTTTATGGACCTGACGGTCTGCCTCTTCCACCCGGATTGATTTCTATAGAAGAGATTACAGAGGATCTCCCATCCAGTATTCCATCGCATTTTGGGACTAGGATCCATCTATATCCTTCTACTTCAGAAGTTAATGACCCTTCATCGCAAGTTCCTGTAGAAGCGTTGGGAAGTCTTTTGGATAGAATTGATATGTCTGGACAACCATTGACATCTAGGGCTGTCTCATCCGATACAGCGGTAGCAGAATCTCCTACCACCACTCCGAAAATGTTCGCTGGTATACCATCTATCCCAACTAGCTCCCAACCACTAGAAGGAGTCCACCCAGGGACTGTTTCGACAGCATGATCTGTTCCCGTTTGTTCATTCGAAATAGTATCTAGAATCTCTTATGTTGAATCTCAACAAATTGATCCTTCACAACAAAATCAATTTGGGTAGTCTAGTCTCCAAAGGCCAATCATTCCCTTAAGCACTAGATTTTTGCCATATGGAGGGCACTACACCCTTTCATTGTTCCCTCCGGGAGAACAACCATATGAGAGTTCACAACCAAATTCAGGTCAAATTGGAATCACATCCAGCGATTGGGTGCCAATACTGCCTCAAAAACCAAGAGTTGTATACTCAATGCAACCGAGTCTCCCTGTGTCGAATATCCCCACTACACTAGCTATTGTGATAGTGTCACAAGTACAAGCATTTCCTATTGTATGCCAACCTCAAGTTTCTCAAGCCGTTGTACAGCAGGCTCTTGTCTGGGCAACACAACCGCAATTGCCAGTTAGTGGCTCCTTAGCTAGAGAGACTCGGGCTTAAACAGGTACTCTTACCCCTCATCTTCGTCAAATGTCCAGTATTGGGCAACAGCAAATGGTTTCACAACCATGGATGGTGCAACATCAACAACCTCAATTCCAACAAGCTTAGCAAGGACCTGAGAAGCAAAAATTTGTAGGTAATGGGTGGTCGTATATTCAAAACGGTTATCACCAATCATCTCAAATTGGTTATGCCAAACCACCTTATCAAAGTTATCAGCATCAAATACATTATGCTAGTATGCAAAGACCCACTACTCAGGTGATCCCATCTTATCCTTGGTACGCTTCACTGAACCTGAATCAACATTTTCCCTTCATGGCGACTCTAGAGTTACCAGATCTAAATCGGCTAACGAATGATCCAATCACTGATGCCCCTTGGTGGCCAGCAATTCCTCATAAACTTCTGTTAGATATTCCTAAATTTAATGGAAATCCAGGTGAAGACCCATCGAATCATGTGATGACCTTTCATCTGTGGTGTTCAACCAACACTCTCAATGATGATTCGATTCAGCTTCGCCTTTTTCAGCGAAAGTTAACTGGTCCAGTAGCAAAAAGGTACATCGAATTGCCTAGAGCTTCATTTGATAACTTCAGCACCCTTGCGATAACCTTTTTAATCCATTTTCAATTACTAATAAGGTATGAAATAGGAACAGAGCTTCTTACCAATTTCAAGCAAACGATGGCCACTCACATATCTGATCATATTCATGAATGGCGACGTCATCGTAGAATGGTAAAAACATATGTCCCTGATCAGCTACTAGCTAAATGGTTTATTAAGTCTTTGTTACCTTCTATAACAGAAGATGTGGCGAAGGGAGGGGTTGTCACTAAAGAGCAGGTGATTGCTTGTGCACAATATCTAGACTTGATCTATACTCAGTCTGGCACGCTCTATGACAAAATCCCTGATGCTCCGAGACCAGAATTTTCCATTCCTCCTCCTCCTAAATCAAACAAAGACTCTCATGCCGGTGATGGCGTGATAGGTACGATGAGCATGAAATCGACAAAGGCTACATCTAAGAAAGCCCATAAGATTTCTGATCAAAATGCAAATGAAGAAATTCTAGCCTCGGAGGTTAATGCTGTGTCAACTGACAAAGGAAAAGAACCAAAGCAACCAGGAGGCAAGAAGAAAGGGAAGAGAACAAAGAATAAACAAGATGATTCGTCTCTTGAAAAATCTTCTACAAACCCTTCTGGGAAAAAGAAACCTACTCAGCCATTCCTCATATGAGATGAGGATCAATGGACGAGAGATTGTCCATATAAAGTTGAAGTTAAGAAATTCTTTAAGAATTCAAAAACCTCAGTAGTATTGACTGATCCATTTCCAAACCCAGGAACCAATCTAGTTTCTCGTGACAATGCTTCCCCATCCCAAGTCCTTATGTTGTCCATTTCAAAACAACAAAATGATGCTTTGATATCGACAAGGAATAAAGATTACGAGAATCCACAGCTATCGAACGACAAGGCTACTCATCAACCTAGTAGTTCGACAACAACTTCGGCCGAAGTTGTGCCACCCATCATTCCTAAGCTAACGATAAAGCCGCCAAAGGGAGTAGTACACAAATCGACATTTAACCCTCATGCTAGAGTAGCACAGAATTATAATATAGTAGAGGACCTGGCCCAATCGTCATCTTCTATGTCGACACTTGAAGTACTACAAAATTGCCCCTCCCAAAAGCAGGCTCTATTATCGGCAATAGGTGGGATTGACCTAGCGGATTCTAATCTTGTGGCCTTTAATCATAAAGGATATGAACCTCAGTTACTAGCTCAACTCACTTTCCTCATTCAAGTGAAAGCCCTCAACAAAACTGTTCATCAAACAATTATTGATGAGGGGGCATCTACATGTATTATGTCAATGAGTCGCTGGAAAAATTTAGGCTCACCACCCTTGTCGCGATCATCGATGACGTTAAAAGCATTCGGTGGACGAACATACACTCCATATGGGATTTTAAGTAACTTGCAAGTCGAATTGGGGGGAAAAACAGTAGAAATTGATGTGGAAGTTATTGATGGAAACCTCGTTTATAATATCCTACTGGGAAGGCCCTGGATTTATGCTATGGCTACCATTGTGTCGACATACTTCAAAAAGATTGCATTTCCCTTCCATGGCGGAATTACAATCGTCAACCAACAGACATTCCTCCCCAACAGTTCACAAGTTACGGGGAGCATTCCGATGATCCATGAAAGCTCTCAGTTGCTTCAAAATATCGGAGTAGGCCTACTAAAAGACCCTACATTGATGGGTACTGCCTCAAAATAACTTGGCAGAAGTGGAAACAGTGGGAACCTGCAATATGGTATCTTCCATTCAGAAGATTTCTGAACACGATATTAGCATGGATTGTCACTAGGTGTTGCCTCCAAGCCCAATAGAAATATTGTAGAAATCAATGTTCTCGGCATGGGAGGCAAATGCCAATGAACGCTCATCAAGCGTTTGGGTAGATAGGTCTAAGGAGTACGATACCTCTTCAGATCCTTGGTCACATGTACATTCTACAGACGAAGGAATTGTTCAGTCAATGAACATACAGGGGGCACCATGGGAAGATTACCACCATCGTTCCCATCTTTCAGATTACAACGAAGATTACTCCAACAACCTTAATCATCCATTAGTTTTTGATTTTCTATCAAATACTATAAACACAGTGGATTCAGAGCGAAATCTCTCCAATATTGAAGAAAAAATCGCCATAAATATCTCGACTAAACCAGATGTTGTAGAAAATATTCATGTTGGAAAATATTGTTCTTCTTCAGAAGTTGAAATATATTACACTCTCTTTCACGAGTTTAGAGATGTCTTCACATCGTCATATGAAGAAGTGCCAAGAATTGACTTGAGCATAGTTGAACATGAAATTAAGATGTATCCAGATGTCAAACCAGTAAGACAACGGCTTCGCCAGGTGCACCCAAAGAAAGCCATTGCCATCAAGGCAGAAGTTGAAAAACTTCTCCATGCTGGTTTCATTTACCCAGTTCCTTTAACTGATTGGGTATCGAACATTCTTCTTGTGATGAAAAAGCAAGGAACAATTAGAGTGTGCATCAATTACAGGGATGTAAATCAAGCTTGTCCAAAGGATAACTACCCTACACCCTTCATCGACTAGATAATTGATGAATGCGGCGGATGCAAAACATTTTCGTTTATGGATGGATTTTCTGGGTATAATCAAATAAATATCCGCCCACAGGACCAGTTAAAGACTGCATTTATTTGTCCGTGGGGCACATTCGCATACCGTAAGCTACCTTTCGGTTTAAAGAATGTAGGGGAAACTTTTCAGAGGGCAATGGGTTATGCCTTCCATGACATCAAGAACATCGTTCAACCATACCTCGACGATCTTTCGGCTCACTCGCGAAAGTGGACCAATTATCCGCAACATTTGAGAGCAATATTTCTACGTTGCTGACACTACAAAATAAGACTCAATCCGCACAAATGTGTGTTTTGCGTCAGTTCTGGTCATTTACTTGGCTTTGTAGTTTCGAAGGACGGAATCTGTCTCAACCCGTGTAAGGTTCAAGCAATCATCAATTTGCCTCCACCTCAAATTTGCTTCAGATTCGGAAACTCCAAGGGAAAGCAAACTTTTTGAGGAGGTTCATTCCAAATTACGCAGAATTTGCTAAAGGTTATACACGTATTTTGAAAAAAGAAGTACCCCTCAAATGGGATCAGGTTATGCAAGCTTCCTTTGATGCTCTAAAGGAATCCCTAATAAAAGCATCATTAATGTATGGTCCTAATTATCAAAGAGACTTTAACCTGTATCTGGCTGTAGCAGATACAACCATCGTAATGGTTTTAGTTCAAGAAGACAATAGAATCGAACATCCTATTTATTATTTAAGTTGAAACTTAAATGATATAGAAAGCAAATACTCATATTTTGAAAAGCTAGCTCTCGCTGCTATTCAAGCAATACAGAGATTTCGACACTATGTTCTCTTCCGAAAAACTACCGTTTTGTCATATTGCAACCCCATGACTTACATCTTGTCGCGATAGTTGCTTGGGGGCAAATATTCAAAATGGATAGCAATTTTGTAAGAGTTTGATCTAGAATTTGTAAGATCCAAATCAAAGAAAGCTCTAGTATTTGCAAAGTTACTATGTGATTTCCCATCATCGTCCAACGATTCAAAATCCAAAGTAACAATCGTGGATGAATCTTTGTTTCTGATATCTTCAAGTGATCCATGGTATGGAGATATAATCATTTATCTCCAAACCCAAACATATAGGTCTAATACCTCTCGCTCAGAACAACGACATATTGGATACCAAGGAAAAGACTACATGATTGCCGGTGATACACTATACCATCGGGGTGTCGACATTGTTCTACGAAGGTGCTTCACTCATGAGGAGGCCGAAAAAGTCCTGAATGATTGTCATTTAGGCGCATGTGGGGGGCACCAATCTGGTTATGCTATGACACAAAAGATTTTACGAGCAGGATACTTCTAGCCAACAATGTTCAAAGATTGCATAACCACAGTTAGAAGTTGCCATGCTTGTCCAATCTTCGACCGCAAAACCAGAATACCACCTACACCTCTGTAGCTAGTAGTTACTGTTGGGCCATTCACAAAATTGGGCATATATTTCATGAAATGTAACCCCACCTCAGCTGGGGGCATGGGTATATCATAGTTACAGTTGACTATTTTACGAAATGGGCTGAGGCACTGCCTACATTAAACAACAGTGGCGAAATGGCCGCTCTTTTCTTTTCCAATCATGTAGTCGCCAGGTTCGGTGTTATGCAAGCTATAGTTACAGATCATGGATCACATTTCCAAAATCACATGATGGTTTAATTGGCCGCCAAATTAGGACTGTCCCATGATAGCTCTACTCTGTATTATCCGCAAGCTAATGGTCAAGTTGAAGCGATCAACAAAGTCCTGAAAGACATGCTGCAAAGGATGATTGGAGTCCATAAACGGAGTTGGCACCTAATCCTATACTCAACTTTGTGGGCATACTAAACATTGGTAAGAAATGCAACTGGGTTTACACCCTTTCAGCTAGTGTATGGCTTGGAAGCAATCTTACTAGTCCAGTGTGAGATTTCGTCTCTCAAGCTCACAGTTGACCTCCTCCCCGGAACTTCAGAGGAAGAAGCTCGTTTCTTAGAATTAATCCAACTGGATGAAACTCATCGTGATGCCGCGTTGGCTAACTAAGCGCATAAGAAATAAGTCAAAGTGCAATTTGACAAGAATGTCAAATCCCGCATTTTCTCAGAAGGTGACCAGGTCTTTCTCTATGATCAAGAATCCAATAAATTGGGAGCAGGTAAGTTCCAGCTTTTGTGGATAGGTCCCTATATTTTTAAGCGTGTATTAGCAAAAGGAGCCTACGATCTAGTAGATTATGAGGGAATTCCACTGTCGCAACCCCGAAACGGGTTGTACCTTAAGCGTTACTATGTTTGACTCGACATGGTAACCTCTTCATATGCTTTTGTTACATTTTTGTTTTTGTTAAGAGTGATTGTTTTGGTTAGGTAATCCACTTTTGCATTTTGTTGTAGATGTCGAACCCATTGGAATCATTTGTTGGATATGCCGACAGGGCAAGTCATAGTACGTGGAACCTATCTTCTGCAGCTTGGGCCATCTTTGATCCAAGCACTGAGTTAGTAAGTTTCAGAGGGGTGTGTATTGGTCAATCAAAGAACAACATTGCTGAATATAGCGTGTTGATATAACTCCTCTCTGATGCCATCGCGTATGGAATATTCTGACTTCTCATCAGGCTAGACTCACAGCTCATCATTCTACAGCTTATAGGCATTTATTCCGTTCGGAATCCAGCTATATATCGCATGTTCCTAAGGGTCAAGATTTTGGAAAGACAGTTCAATTCTATTCAATATCAACATATTTCCATAAACGTAAACACATTAACCGTTTCATTAGCAAATTATGTGTTAGATAGACATTTGAAACATTTGTAAAAGAAAAGCATTTTATCAATAAACTGCATCAAGATGATATAACTTAACCAAAATAAAGATCCGAAAATCAAATATATATATATATATATATATATATATATATATATAACTGTTTATAGTTTGTACATAGTGTTCCGTGTCCAGGAAAAAATTAGTCATATGACCCAAAAACTCAAAATGCAAGGGGGCACCCTAATCTAATGGTGCTCGTGATAACTAGTCACCGCCTGTGCAATCATGCGTAAGAGCCTGGTCCATCGACTCGGCACGCCAGTGGTATGGCGTTGTAATATCAAAGGCAGCTCATTGGTCCTCACATCCGGAATACCAAGGGTGAGACCCTTGATCTGATCCTACAACACTGCAAGGGTCTCAGATACATCCAGGTCGCGAAGAATGGCCCTCCCTACAGCCTCTCCTGCTGGAACGGTAGCTGCTCCTCCCAGACGTGCTGCTGGTCACACTCGCCCAATATGTACATAATTACATGAGTTTTGATTAGTCTTGATAAACATTTAAAAAACACGAACATTATGAAAACAATAAACAGAGATATGGTCAGATATTTTTACCTATGACACCCCACTGCTCGCCAGCTGACAGCACCAAATCCGGGTCGCCCCTAAAATCCATCCTAGCATATGGATACTCAGCATAAACCATCTGCTGACGGTTGAACCACTCAAAGAAGGCATCAGAGAATGAAATCTGTGGTTGACCAACATGTCTGGCCATAAGGTCAACCCATCTCTGCATCTGTGGCTCAATCAGTGGAGGTAGGCTAAGTGAAATGTACTGTGGCTGCATCAGTGGGATCTTCTCCAAGGTGAAAGCAGTCAGAATAGAACCATAGCCAAAGTTCTTGGATCTTTCATTTTTCACCTTGGTGAGCTATTCTTTGATAACTGCAAGTACTGCATCACACCAGTTGAATACCTTGGGTTCGAGACATTCCAAGGCATACTGGATATAGGACCTGTTGGCCAAGTGAAGGGCTATGCTACTAGCCAATCTAGAAAAGGTGAATAAAATAGTCCTCAGAGGCCGATCGGTGACATATCGGATACTAATCTTACTGTCCCTGCTCGGCTAAGATCCTTCCCTACAGTATCGGCGAATATAATCCCTCACGGATTCACCCCCACAGGCAGAACTTGAAAGTGAGAGAGGGGCACCACGCCTCGATAAACCGGTCAAAAAGTAGATGTCCTCAACAGTCATGGGGATGGATTTTCCTCTTATCTGGAACAGTTGGTTGGTAGGATCCCATGCATCGAGGAAATATTGCAACAAGTTGATTTGTTGCCTCATGCTAGAAATGTGGAAGAACCTGAGCAAGCCACAGTTCCGCAATGCAGTTACCGAACCTGGATCATGTAGGGAAACCATGTCCTCTTCTTCATGCTCACATTCACACCATGTAATGACCATTCTTCTCCGATGAATCTCTGAGAAACAAACAAGAGAAGAATCAAGATCCTGATTTGGAAAAAAACAGGCAAAATGTCCACGAAAAATCAGTGCAAAAGTTTTTCTCCTTGCGCCCATCGCACCCTAGCTGTGTAATGAGTGTGATGCATACATTCTGGCTAGTGGCTAGCTTAAGATGCATCACACCTTTCGATATACACTAAGTGCGAAGGGGGTACAACGAAATTTTCAAACCCTACGGGCCCAGAAAAGCAGGAAAACATGCTCAGAATTCAAAAAGGAAAGAATGCAATTGAAGAGCTCAAGTTTAGCTCCTACCTGGTCTAGACGATGCCAAAAATTGTCCATAGAATCTCCTGGAATCAACTGGTGAAAATCAAAGGTGAAAACACCTCCAAATCTCCAACAGTCACAACTCCAAATGAAATGGTAAAATGAGGGTTAAAAAACTATTTTGAAGTTACCTTTCATGTAATTTAACTAGGGAATTGGTTTTTTAACTCAATTTTCAAGCATATGTCCTCATTTCTAATCAGTTTGATGGAGAAATTGAACAGGTAGTACGACCATCGAAAGAACCTAGTGTCAAAGGTGAATCAAATATCAATGACCATTATCATGAGCAGTTTTGTGTGAAGTTCAAGCTCGTTAAAAATTAAACCTAGCAATGAGCATATGTTCCATCAGACTTTAAGCTCATTAAAAAATGAACCCACCACCGGTAAATAACCATTGAGATCGAATTATTATCAGCTTTTGAGCCTTGGTCGTGTTCTTACCATCACCTCCACTCTTTTTTAGCCGATCATTCGCCTCCATTTGATTGTTTACCCCTTTTGAGGAACAACTGCGACGAGTGACCCTATTAGCCGCCTTCTTTACACTGCCATGTGTTACACTAAAAAATGTCACCTTGACTACTTACAGTTAGTATGGCTCAAATCAACAGTCATGCTACCCTCTTAGGCAAGTCTCATGCCTCTGTTATCCATCTCAAACTCAAAGAAGAGAGAAAGTCTTGTAAAAACTATGTTTATCTCTGGGGTCGCAGGTTCTCTCTAGCCTTACCTGCGGAGACGCTGACCATGTTCACAAAATCTGCGTCCATGGACGCTCTGTATGTTAAGGGACAGGTGCGTCCCTCTGTAAAAGGCAAAATGCGTGAGTTTTATCTTGAAAAAGTTACTTGTGGTTACTTCTAGAACATTCTAGAGGTCGGTTTGATGAAATGGATGCGCCTCCAGTTGGTTCATGTATCTCTATTAAGGGGGAACTTATCCCATCAATAAGGGAGCTATCCCACCCAAAGAGGGGGATGATCCCATTGATAGTGGACCTGAATAACCTCTTTACAGCACTATAAATAAAGACATTGAGCCAGAGGGAGAAGAGGTTGGAGCTATACATTTTCTTTGGGTAAATGCTGCAGGAATTAGGACTCCCATTTAGAACCTTGTGAGGAGAGATTGTCTTTGCTTGATTCTACTTGGAAGTGGGTGAGCTTTGTCAAAGTAGAGGAAAACCCTTGATGGACCCTGGGAGGAACTTGCACAACACCAAGGCCAGGTTGTAAGAGTTTCTTTGTTTCGTTATTAATACAAACTGGTTTATTTTTCTCAATAGCTTGTGTTAATGAGTTATTTCATGTGTTCCTTGGTCTGCATGTTGAATATATGTTTTATTATATGAAATGCAAGTGCTTGGTAATTGTTTGATTGTTTGTGGTTGCAGGAATTGACTTGAAGGAGGAGCTCATCCGGATCGTCAAGAACAGACTTCAACAACAGCGTTTTGGAATAAGGTAAGCCTAAACACTTGTAGTTTTCATGTTGTAAAAGGTGTATTTAGAGAAAGATCACTCCATTTTGTCTTGTTTGTCATTAGAACATCTTAGACTTCTAGGAAGGTCAGTCGTGTCCGCACCCTTGACCAATTCCGTGTGACAAATTGGCGACTCCGCTGGGGAATCCATTAATGAGAGAGTCTTTTCCTTTGTGTGAACTTTGCTCTGAGAAAATCATTTTTATTTTCTAGTTTTTGACTGTGAGAATTAGTATTTAGGTGGCTTAGCTTTAGATTTAGTTAGATTTGGTTTTTCTTAACTTTTCCAGAAGGACGCACCCTCTGAGTACTGCACAGTGCGTCTTTGGACGCGCTGTTGCCGTTTGCACAGAGCGGGCCCGCGCCTGTTCTAACGGGTTGCCTGCGTCTTCCTGTAAAAATTTAGGAAAACTCCTTTTTGCTTTAATTGCTTTTAGATTTTGATTTTTCTTAGTGTTTTCTACCCAGATCCTTTAGTACCCTGTCAAAAATTTTCACCTGAACTTGTTTCATTAGCATTCCTGCTTTTAGCTTTCATCAATTGGGTGTTTTGAGTCTCTTTCTTGAGAAATTCTTGATTTGATTTCCTTTGATCATTACTTGGAGGTTTGTCTCAGTCTTTTCACAATTTTGCATCTTTTTGCTTTTGTTTTTGCAAAAAAATTTCCCCCTCATTCGCCGGGGGGGGGGGCTAAATTGTGTATGAGTGTTAATCACCTTTGAGTGTTTTTATGTTTTGATCTTTGGAACTCTCACCCAATTTTCTCGACTTGCACTTGATTGGTTCTTAGATTACGTTAGAATCATCTTGTGTTTGAGAATTCTCTTGCATAGATCACATTTTCATAATTAGAGTTCTCAGTTTCAGAATATGAATGAAAAATGTGCATAGATTACATTTGCATACTTTTCATGTGAATTGTGCATAGATTACAATTGCATAGTTTACATTCTGAAAGATCAATCGTAGATTTAGATCAGCTTTCTTTGATTTGAATTTACACAAAAATAAAAATAAAAATTGGTTTGGAATTGATTTGCATCAGTTTTTCTTGATGAAATTAGTGCATTAGAGAATTTGTTAAATTTTCTCTTAATGATCAATTTTTTGCATTGTTGGAAGTGAATGGAAACTCTCTCCTTACTCTAGTTAGGATTCATCGAATTGAAAGGATTGCATTATCATATTCGATTGCATTCAGTTGAGTCGGGTCATAACACCATTGGTTTCATCTCCATTTACCCATTTGAGTAATAACAGCCTTAATAACACAGCGCTTAATTAAAATTCATCTAGTAATTTTTACATTTCTAGGGCTCTGAAACACCAACATAGCTTAGGCTAGGGTCTTGGAGTAGGTAAGTACTTAACTCTCCAAGACTACAAAACTAAACAGATAGTTTATCTTGAGTAGAATAAATCCAATTGTTTCAATTGCACTCTGGGAAAGCTCCTCTTAAAGGAGAAGCACGAGCTCGTGTCCGAACCAGTGAGGGGATCATTCCCCCCTCGTTGGGAACGACGCCAGACAGTACGTATTACAAACGGTAAACCTCGGATTAATCATTGTCGAGGAGCCAGGGGTCACTTATCGGTAAACCTTGGATTGTTGTCAAGGAGCCGGTAAGGGGATTGAGCTTGCTACTCTGCCCTTGCATGCTGTCGGAGTTTAGACTGTTCCCCCAGGTGTATTTGTTACTGTTGGTGACCTTAGTGACCATAATCTTTAGGGTTCTACCGAGGTGACGGTGGAGGGAAGGTCCCACTGTACCTGGAGCAGACGTCGGTTATACTCACTTGGATTTTCCGGGGGGTTCACTTCACTTCGAGACGGTTAAAGTGGAGGAACTTGTGCCGGTCTATTCATTAAGCAGGTTGCCGGGGTAACTGTTCCACCCGCCATTTCTGTACTGAATTCTACGAGGTTGGGCTTCATCACCAACTAGTGTTTTCGGTCCGGAGAGCTTACTGTTTGTGTGTGGTTTGACTCCTAGATTTGATAGCGCGTGTTAATTTGTTTGTTTTTACTTTTAGAGACCATAGGTGTGAATTGTGAATTTTAGTTGTTAAGTGTGAATTGTGAATTGTTAATTTTAGTTTTAAATTGTTAATAAAATTCACTGAAGTTGAATATAATGGCAAATGTTCCGGAATTTATCAACCTAGGAACCCCTCCTAATGAGAATCCTAGTACTTTTCCTTACTTTGGAAATGTTGGTCCTCCTTATATGGCTACTTTGTCATTACCTGGATTTACAATAGGTTTACCGATATGGTTATTTTCAACTTCGTTGTCCCAAAATACTCCAATTGTTCCATCTCAACCGGATGCTTCACCTCAACAGAGTTCACCATCTCAACATCACCAACCTTCTGTTGACCCTTTACCTTCTTCGCCTAATTTTTCTTCCTCCATTTCTTCCTCTTCGCCTGGTAAAAGCCTTGATGTTAGTAACCAGGAGGCTAAGAAGAAGAAGAAAGGGAAGAAGAAGAAGAAGAAGAAGAAGCAAGATAAGAAAGAAGTCAACCAACCAACCATGGCTGTAAGTGTTAGTTGTGTTGAGGAAAATTCCGACATGCATCGTAAACCCAAATACCCTTGCAGGCTTTGTAAGGGTGACCACTTCCTTGTCAATTGTCCTGGTATTCCAAAGGTCTTGGAAGTATGGTCAGAAAAATCTCATCAACTTTCCGTTGATCCATCAACCAGTGATAGTCAGGTTCCTGGGAAAAAGGGTAAACTTAGGTTTCCTTGTAAGTTATGCAAAGGGAGTCATCAAACTCACATTTTCCCTCACATGGATGAAGCCTCAACATTGTTGGAAAAACTTACTGTTCCACAGCAAGAATTTCCAACTGGTTACCGTAAACTTTCTCCCAACCTACCGTCAACTGACGGAGTGATTGATTTAAATTCAAGTACAATCGATCACACTCTCCCATTGGAGAGTGAAACTCATGTCACTCAGGTTGATGATCCATTAGTTGATCAAGTGGTCGATTCAATTTCACATTCGGTCGATCACACTCTCCTTTTCGAGAGTAAATTTCATACCGCTGATGTTCTTCTTGTTACATCGGATTCTTCTATGCCGGGGGGCATTTCACCTGTTTCTACAGAACCCCCTCCAAGTACTGAGGTCTTTTCCTTTGATTGGAATAGACTGACAGAACCTCGTCTTCCTTCCTCCATCCCTTTCCAAATCATTGTCAAGGCTGGTGGTAGGGACATACATCGTACTCAGGTAGATGAAGGTGCTTCTGTTAGTATTTTATCCTCAGCTGTTTGGAAAACTTTGGGTTCCCCTCATCTTGCGCCTATTACGCAGAATCTGAAAGCTTTTAACAGAACAGTTAGTGAACCTTTAGGGATCCTTCCTAAGTTTTCTATTACCTTGGAAGGTAAAACTGTTTGTGTTGATCTTATGGTAGTTCGAGGTCCCTTGGATTTCAATTTACTCCTTGGGCGAGACTATGTTTATGCAATGAAAGCTGTCGTATCGACACTCTTTCGCGTGATGTCTTTCCCTCACAATGGCAGTATTGTGACTGTAGACCAGCTTTCGTTCCCTAGTATTTTTTCAACTACCAATAATATGACACCCCTAAATGTTCCTGATTCTAAAGTGGTATCTACCCTGCCACGGGTTAATTATGTGGCAACCGGTCCCATGATTTCAGTTACCGATGTAAGTGAGCCTCTCACTGTTTGCTCATCTTCCTTTGATTTAGCTCCGGTAATTGACATGGAAAACTCTATGGGATTACTTGAACACGATGTTCTTATCCCTTTTGAGTCCCTTGACATGTGTTCCTTCCCAAGAAGTATTCTTCCTTCGGATGAAGACCTCTTGGAAGCCATGATCAAGGTGTGTCCATTGACATGTCTTTCCTCCAGTTGGAAGCCATGATCAATGTTACGAGGATAGTTTTTTCCTGTATCAACCTCGTTAAAAAATGAAATAGGCTAGCATGAGGACAGTTCTTTTACTGAGTCAACCTCATTAAAAAATGAATCAGCTAGATTTTAGGATATGTAGGTAGATTGTAGAAAGTAGGGTTTGAGGACAGTTCCTGTTACTGAGTCAACCTCATTAAAAAATGAATCAGGTATGAGGATAGTTCCTGTTACTGAGTCAACCTCGTTAAAAAATGAATCAGGTATGAGGATAGTTCTTCTCTTGCGTCAACCTCTTTAAAAAATGAAACAACTCCCTTTTCAAGTTAAATATTGAAAGTAAACCTTCATTTCATCCAGCCGGTTGAATGCAATGAAGCCTGGGGGGCATGTACCTCATTTTGCGTCATTATGCTGGGGGCATGCGAACTTTTTGAGCATAGTTCCTTGTCTTGTGTCAAGCTCGTTAAAAAATGAAACAAGGGTAGGTTAAGTAGGTAGATTGTAGAGCGTAGTCATGAGCATAGTTCCTTGTCTTGTGTCAAGCTCGTTAAAAAATGAATCAAGGATTTTATGAGCATAGTTCCTTGTCTTGTGTCAAGCTCGTTAAAAAATGAATCAAGGATTTTATGAGCATAGTTCCTTGTCTTGTGTCAAGCTCGTTAAAAAATGAATCAAGGTTTTTAGAGTTAAGTTTTTGTTAGGTAGATTGTAGAGAGTAGTTATGAGCATAGTTCCTTGTCTTGTGTCAAGCTCACTAAAAAATGAAACAACTCCCACAATTCTTTCCAAGATCTTGAAAGTAAAGCTTCATTCCATCCACCTCATTGAATGCAATGAAGCTTGGGGGGCATGTACCTTGGTTTGCATCTTTATGCTGGGGGCATGTGAACTTATAACAAGCATAGTTTTTCGTTTCAAGCTTGCGTAAACATGAAACCGAATCCGAGCATAGTTCTTTTCCTGTGTCAAGCTCGTTAAAAACTGAAACAAATCCTCCTCTACTTGAGTCGAGAGATTGACTAGATCTCATAGATGTTAAGTATTTAGGTTAGTTATTTCAGTTTTTGCATAATTTTCTTACAGTTTAGGTCGAGTCTTTCAAATGATCTCGTAACTCAAACTTCATTTCATCCAGCTGGTTGAATGAAATGAAGCTGGGGGGCATGCGCTCTAGCAGTTACGCTTAGGGGGCATCAAGCACAGTTTTCTCTCTGTTTCAAGCTTGTGAAAAAATGAAACTACTTTGAAGCATAGTTTTTATCTGTTTCAAGCTTTTGTAAAAATGAAACCTATCTCGAGTCAATTTCAGTTATTTTCAAGACTCGTTAAACTCATGAAAATCTCGAGATTATTTTGCTATCTTTCATTCTCGTAAAACAAATGAAAATGCCGAGTTCTTTCCGTCTTTTCCTGCTCGTACATTAAATTGAAAGTCGGCTATGAGTAAATTTTTATCATTTTTTCGAACTCATTAAAATTTACGAAAAAGTGAAAACCATGACTACATTTTTATCATTTTTTTGAACTCGTTAAAACTTACAAAAAGTGAAACCTTAGAGTCATCTTTTAAGCTCTCTTCTGACTCCTAAAACATGAAAAGATCGCCGAGCGTTTCTTTTACACTCGTTAAAACGGAATTAAAAGACGGTCCCCTTTTAGCTCTTTTCTGACCGCAAAATCAGGAAAAGATTGCCGGGTTTTTGTCGTTTCAAACTTGATAAGGAAATAAAACGACGTGTCCTTGATCGCTTTTTACTTTTCAGGTCAACGACACTATTATGAAAGTACTCCTTGGTCGCAAGATCAAGCGGTTCCCCCAGGTATTATTTTATGCTTTTTCGGGCTTGAGGGACACAAATGTACGAAAAAGTTCAATGTGGAGTCTCCTTTAGTTTTTTCAGACTCTCTAAAATTGAAAAACGCCGAGTTTCTCCTATACTGGGCTCGTTAAACTTTTACAGTAGAGGACCTGTTCAATTACAAACAGGAACGAACCACTCCTTCCTAGGGTTCGAATTTAAACTAGGTTGGACTCATCCGAAGGATGAGCTTATAATCAAGCATATGTTATCCTCCTCAAGCTTGTTAAAAATAAAGAGGTACTTGCCAGAAATGGTGGGGGAAAAGAGAGAAGAATGAACCTGTTTGTCACCTTTTGTCTCAAAAGAAACTTTATTACCGCTCTTGAACACGACACTTTTTATTCACCTGGGTTGGGAAATCTTTTACCTCACAGTTGACCAAACCACTTTGAAAGTCTTTAACCGGGTTCCGGGGATTAACTTTGAGTTATTCGTCACCAAGCCATCTGTTGTGTCGTTATGTGTTCAAGAGGTCTGCAAGAAAAACTTTCATCTGCAAAATACTTGTCATCCATTTGACCATCCCTGAGTCAGTCCTTACAGCAACATTTCTTCAACTTGAACAATGATTTCGTGTTGTGGGCTTGCCTGCAACGGGTCGCTTTCTATCGACATCGACACATTATCTAGAAAGATGACTTAGGAATCGACAGTACCTTGAAGTCTGCATGCATCAATGGCAGGTTTCTCGCCTTTGACGTCAGTTTACATCATTGACTTTCGATCAAAGGATTCCGTGAAGTGTTTGACATCAAAACATCTATTCACATTTCACGGGTTGTGCTTGGTACTTTGAGAACCATTGACATTACTGGTGGTTTCTCTCACGCTTGTTAACAATTTGCATCATCGACTGGTAATCAAGTGGTTTCTAACATGTTCGACATCGAATCATTTAATCACATGGCTAGAATCGTACCAATTCGGGAAGTAGAAGTGAAGACCCTGGATCTAGTTTCTACCATCCAGGCTGCGAGGAGTTTTGTATTCATTATCTATGTAGACTAATCATAAACAGATGGCTGCGTCCATACTGTGTCTACAAAAGTCTATAAAAATGATGTACTGCAAGATCATTCCTGTATCAGAATAGTTAGTCCATTAGTTAAAGTTTTGAATCTGAGTATGGGAATGCCTACCTCAGTGATGATATAATCTTATCCATGTATTTTGTGTTGAAAATTGCAGGTTCCAACCAGGCCATCCACAAGACAATCCTTGAAATGATAAAGCGCTTCACCCTTCCTAGAATTACAAAACCCTACTCTATTCCAGGCTTCGCACTTTAGGGGGCAATCTGTTACACTAAAAAATGTCACCTTGACTACTTACAGTTAGTATTGCTCAAATCAACAGTCATGCTACCCTCTTAGGCAAGTCTCATGCCTCTGTTATCCATCTCAAACTCAAAGAAGAGAGAAAGTCTTGTAAAAACTATGTTTATCTCTGGGGTCGCAGGTTCTCTCTAGCCTTACCTGCGGAGACGCTGACCATGTTCACAAAATCTGCGTCCATGGATGCTCTGTATGTTAAGGGACAGGTGCGTCCCTCTGTAAAAGGCAAAATGCGCGAGTTTTATCTTGAAAAAGTTACTTGTGGTTACTTCTAGAACATTCTAGAGGTCGGTTTGATGAAATGGATGCGCCTCCAGTTGGTTCATGTATCTCTATTAAGGGGGAACTTATCCCATCAATAAGGGAGCTATCCCACCCAAAGAGGGGGATGATCCCATTGATAGTGGACCTGAATAACCTCTTTACAGCACTATAAATAAAGACATTGAGCCAGAGGGAGAAGAGGTTGGAGCTATACATTTTCTTTGGGTAAATGCTGCAGGAATTAGGACTCCCATTTAGAACCTTGTGAGGAGAGATTGTCTTTGCTTGATTCTACTTGGAAGTGGGTGAGCTTTGTCAAAGTAGAGGAAAACCCTTGATGAACCCTGGGAGGAACTTGCACAACACCAAGGCCAGGTTGTAAGAGTTTCTTTGTTTCGTTATTAATACAAACTGGTTTATTTTTCTCAATAGCTTGTGTTAATGAGTTATTTCATGTGTTCCTTGGTCTGCATGTTGAATATATGTTTTATTATATGAAATGCAAGTGCTTGGTAATTGTTTGATTGTTTGTGGTTGCAGGAATTGACTTGAAGGAGGAGCTCATCCGGATCGTCAAGAACGGACTTCAACAACAGCGTTTTGGAATAAGGTAGGCCTAAACACTTGTAGTTTTCATGTTGTAAAAGGTGTATTTAGAGAAAGATCACTCCATTTTGTCTTGTTTGTCATTAGAACGTCTTAGACTTCTAGGAAGGTCAGTCGTGTCCGCACCCTTGACCAATTCCGTGTGACACCATGATTGGAAAGTTCCAAACCTTACCCGGAACCATTTGCTATCTGAAAACATCACTCGTTCCTCAAAAAATGAGTCTCCTTTAAGCTCTTTTCATCTAACTCGTAAAACATGAAAAGGTTGCCGAGCAATTGGCCTCTCCAGCTCGTTAAAGTGATTGGAAGTGCTATCCCTCCTCTAGATTTTAATCTTTTTGGACCTGAGGGATTATTACATAAAAGATCGAGCGTTTGTCTTGTTCGAATCGTTAAAACTGTCAAAAAGTCATCCCTTTCTCATTGTTTTATACTTTTTCAGACTTTAAGGGATTATATTACGAAAAAGGAATATTGGAGTCTTCTTTCTGTCTCTTTTCAGACTCTCTAAAATTGAAAAGAACTGAGTTGTCTTTGTCATTAAACTCATTAAAACAATAGTGACAAACTTGTCCATTCAGACAAGAGCGAGTTTCACTGTCGCTAGGCTCGTTAAAACATAGCGACGGGTTTGTCTGAAGGGAAAATTATAGAACAAGCATATGTTATCCTCCTCAAGATTGACAAAAATAAAGAGGTACTGGTCAAAAATGACTGGGGAAAATTGGGAAGAAAACTTGAAGAAACTTTATTGGTAGCAGGTCGCTCTTGAACATGACACTTTCACTCCATCACCATGATTGAGCCAGGTTGGGTTATTCCGTTCACCGGTCATATTACCATTGGTCCACCATACCATCCACTTTTGGGGTTAATGCTACCAGTCCATTTCAGTGTCGCCGATATGTTCAAGATAAGTCGCTTAGAGAATTCACCTACCCAGCTTGTGTCTCATCCACTGCAATACCTTCACGCTTCATACTTTCGTGACCGCCACACTGAACCTTGTATCATCAGATAGATTTCACCTCTACAAAATCATTTGCTCCATCCCATGTCGTAGATGTGAGATCCATCAATGCCCTCCTACGACGGGTCACTTCTTGTCGACATCAGCTCATTATCCAAGAAGTCGACCTAGGAACAACCCTTTCAGTACTTTGAAGCTTGCATGCCTCAATGGCAAGTTTCTCACTTCCGGAAATAGGTTTACATTAATGTCCTTTAACCGAAAGACTTTGCGTGGTGTTCGACATCAACTCATGTATTCACACCAGGTGAATTGTACTACAGTACCTTGATGGTCATCATCATCATCAGTCATTCCTCTCGCGCCTGTTAATAGCTTACATTATTGGCTAGTAATCAGGCGATGTCTTTCCATGTTCGACATCAGAACATCTATTCACATGGATTGACTTGTACTTCGGGCGAATATTGAACGAGTTTTGAAGACCCCAGATCTAGTTTCATCCATCCGGGTTGCGATATATTAAGGAGAATAAATACATCAAATGTACATCATTGCTGCACAGATAATCATCCAAACTAAGGGATGATGGCTCTACTAGAATCACAGTCTGCACACAGACAATTGTCTATCCTATGTACATGAAAATGAATTTATCAAAGCTTAGCATGGGAATGCCCGCCTCGGCTAGATCATGAAAAATATTATGAAGATAATGTATTGTATTGTATCTTATTACAAATCACCTTCCAGTTCGAAAAACCTCTGATCCTCATTATAAAGCATTTCACCTGACTTCAAAAGGATTTATGACCTCATGCTTTAGGGGGCAACTGTTATAGACGTATTTGGGTATTGCAACCCCAATCATACATGTCTGTAAAACAAGGGCTTCTAAGTCCCTAAAAGTGTTGTTTCATACCCTAAAGGAGCAAGGTCAGTTGATTACATCATCTCCCAAAAGTCCTCCATGAAAAACTACTAAGAATTGGTCAAAGCAAGACCATACAGACTGCTCAGTGCTAAAGGCGCGATGCATCTCACCTGCCACATGCAAAAAGTGTGATGCATACTGGAAAGCCCTTCTATAGGGTGCAATGAGCGAGAGAAGACAAATGGCACAAGCAGTTTGCTAGGTGGAAACCCAGAGAATCTTCTAGAAACTGCTCATTTGACACTTGCCTCTCTAAGTTCGCCTAGGGATGAGTAAGAGATCTAAAATATCCATGTGGAACCAAGAACTATCAGTGAAATGACACTAATCAAAATCCCAGAAGCTGAATCACTCCCCTATAAACATCTATATATGGATCCCTCATCCAAGAGATCCAAGAGGCGAGAATTTTGTAATTTTCAAGGAAGTGCTATTGGTTTCTCTTTGAAGACATTTTTGGGTGATCTTGCTTTGTACGAGGTGAAGAGGGCTTTCATGCTGGGAGGATAGCGTTGGGTGAGACCAAGTGGTTGTAATTCTCTCTTCTATTACTTTTACTAATAAATCTATTTGAGTTTTCCTCCATATTTTTGTGTATCTCTGAATATTGTGTTGATATATGCATTTGTATGGTCAATATATATCTGATCCTATATTCTTTATGATGAAAGATATCTATTCTTTGATGGTATTATGCTGCTGTGAATCTACAGGTGTTCTTTGAAGCGGGGCAAGTAAGGAAGAAGTGGCGAGATTATGTCAAAGGGGAAAGGAAACAAGCAAGGAGCCAAGTGAAAGACTGAGGTTGGCACTCTCTGCTTCTTTCCCATCTCTCTCTCATAAAGGAAAAAAAGTGACTTTAATTTGTTTGTTTCTAAGATAGCTACCCGTCTTAGTGGGACTAGCAGCTCTGAATAGACACTAGATTTCTTGATAGCACCGATCCAATCACTACCATGCTCACTGGACCACTCCAACTGGTCAAAGTATTACAACTCCACCCATAGAGTCTCTCAACCAGAATCATCCTTAGTGACACCTAATACCCATTGTTGTATGCAAACGCAACCAGTGGAAGATACTATTCCCACTTCCACTGCTCATGCATAATTATAACAACACTGGTCAAAAATCAATGTAATAAATATAATAAAGAAAAATCAATAACCATGGTCGTGGGACAGGTATTTCAAGCTAAATTTTGGGAGAAAACATAGTGATGGAAATCAATTGTAATTAATTAATGGCTATGGAAATTGGAAAAGGAAATGGAAAAGGATTTGGAAAGGAAAAGTGGCATAAATTCACATTTTATTTACGAAAGTAAGGGAAATTAGGAGAAAAAGAAGTTGTAAGGACACAGGTTTCATGTGAGGAGGAAAATGAAGGAAAATAATGGAAAATTGAAGAAAATAGAGGCCTAATTAATAAAAAGGCTTATGAGGATTAGTTTATAGGTTTTTGTGAGTTCATTTTTGGAGCTCTCATTTTCTACTCTCTCTCATACTCTTGTACACTTAGAATTTTCTTGGAGCACTCTTGGACGAGTGTATCATACTTGGGATTTGGAGCAAGAAGGCAAAGGAAAAGTAGGAACATGCAAGAGGACATCAGGATTAGAAACTACAACAATTTTTCTTGCAGGTACTGAGTTTCATGTATTATTTCCTTGCTAGTTTTTCCATGCATGACACGTGCATGTGGTTTCTCGGTCATGATCTGTCATTGGCATGGAGGATTTATGGGATTGAAAGTTGATTTGCTTAGCCTTTCAATTTCTTATATAACCATGATCTTTTGGGTTTTATATTTGTTTTCTGGTTGGTGCTCATATTCCTTTGGCTATGGGTTGCGTTATTAGTTCCTGGAAGACATAGATGGACAAACACTCTAGAAGCCCTGTAACAACTTGGGTTGAGTTACTATTCCTAGGATAATTTGTTGGGAAAATGCTCTAGAATCCCTTAGAGTGTCAAGTTACTAGTACCAAAATCCCTAGTTGGAAAAACTCTTTAGAAGCCTGGCAACAGTTGTGGGTTGAATTACTAGTCCTAAAAGCACTAGTTGGAACAAACACTCTAGGACCCTGGACAGCTTGGGTAGAGACCAATCTGGTGATGCTTAGTGATATCCAACCATGAGGTGGAATCACGGGTTGAAGTTTGAGGTTTTTTTTCCTGTGGAAGACCTACTTTTGTTTTGATTGAGTTTTTTTATGAAATCCCACATTCATCCTTGGAATATGGCACGAGGGTGATTGGGTGTAAAAAATATTTGGTTCATTCAATCTATGGTCGGGTGCTTCATGGAAGTGCCAAACTTGGTTGGCTTATGAATTCATTAATAAGAGCTCTTTATCCTTGGTATTTCATGTGTAAATATATTTTTTCATATGTTATTCATATGGCTATCATATCCTTGTTATTTCTATTGGTTATATGTTGGTTATAAATGTTTGTATGACAGACCCTATGTATGGTTCTCATCATTTTTATTATTATGAAATGAATGGATAATGAACATATGACCTAATAGATGACAATGCATCTATTTTCATAAGGAATCAATTCTTCTTTACGAATCTCAAATAAGTATGCGACCCCTATGCCTAGTTATGTTGTTATGACCTGTAGATTACATATTTGTCATAAGTTTGAAGAAATAACTATCATGGCTAGTAGGGGTCTCGTCAACTCATTAATCACTTTTTTGCATTATTAATCTTTTTTCAATGCTATTTATTATTTCTAGAAGTTTCATGAAGTTCTAGGCAGTCACCTGAGTCCTAGCCTTGAAAACGTGGCATACAATCTGAGGTCGCTAGCACAAAATGGCCTAAGAAAGTCCATAGTCACATAGATGCCTTGTTGTGGGAGTGACTAGAGGGTCCCAATCACATCCATGAATTTTTTTATGGGAGCGACTGACTCTCTAGGGAAGTGAAAATGCAATTTGTCTTTGGGGTTGGTCTCCTGGGAGTGTTGGTTAGCTCCTGGAGGTTCTATAGCATGCGTGGAATGTCATATTAGTCTTTTCATGTTGGTTTGACTTCCTTAACTATACATGTGGATTTGAATGACATCATAGTAGCCTCGTGCCAAATGTTTACCCCGATTGATTGATTAGCTTGGGTAAATGTGGGAGTACTGTGTTAGATAGTGGTATCAGATCATGGTTCACCCCTTGGAGTAGATGCGTGGTGTGTGTTGGTTGTGCATACATGTTGGTTGCAAATGTGTTCCCTATGCTTGTGGTTTATGTACTTTCTATGTATGCATGGTAGTGGTCATGGTTGTAGTGGTGTCACCATGTGAAATTTTGTGGTTTGTTGTTGGATGTATTCATCATGATTATATGTCGGTTATGCATTGTTTATGTACATCAATCTTTATATGTTGTTATGCATATATTGACATGCTTATAGTTTTCGTCCATGATGTCATGGTATGTGGTCAGCATGTTCATGCATTTCTAACAGGATGATGATGGAGATGATGTTCATATACTATTGTGATTATGACTAAACATATAATATGCTAATATGGTTGCTCATGTAGACATGTTATCCTCCGTGAATTATACTTTGGTATGTTGGTTTGTTTATGATTTGGTTTAGATGACATGATATACCTTGCAGGATGATAAGATCAAAGATGACTAGCATAATAGTAGACTATAGTTCATGAGACTGTCCATATGGATTAGATGAGCAACATGGTGTTGGGAAATCTTTTGACATAGCAAACACATTTAGAAGCTTGAAGGTAGAAATAAGGAGTTTCAAAGAACATAATGATAGGGTCATGCAGGCATAGGAGAAACAAATAGAGGTTAATGAATTCATCCTTCAAATTTTGTCGGACTTATAGAGAGGGGGACCACTCAGGATCAGTCATGGACAGAAGAAGATGACTAATGGAGCATATGGTAGCAAATATCATGGTGGACATAGGTTAGATAGATATGAAATGATTATAGATGTCATGTTATTGGATACATTAGATAGGCGAGGCAATGGACATTGGATATTATAGTTTTGGTTCAGATAGGTATCAGGGTCATCATCAATATCATCCTTATAGAAGGAGTGACAAGGGATATTTTCAAGATGAGTTCAAGAAATCAAAGAGACCTACACTTTATGGATAAATTAATAAGTCATAGGATGTCAAATCATGGCTGCATGGAATGAATAAGGTTTTCCAATTTCATGATGACTTAGCAAACATGAAGGCCAGAATAACTACATTTAGTCTTAAACGTAAAGAAAATATCTGGTGAGAAGACATAAAGAATGTCAGAGCTACTATTGAAGAATATTTGACTTGAAATGAGTACACTACAATATTTTTTGAGCTACTGAGGTATGTGCCTTATCTGAAGGAGGAGAAAGAGAAGCTTGCTAGATTCATTAGTGGTTTTCCAGTAGCATTCAAAGATAGGATTGAGTTTGATGAGCCTAGATCATTGGAGGTGGCCATCCAGAGGCTAAAGCATTGTTATGGTCAATCAAATTTCATATCTAAGACTAAGCAAGTTTGGAGAGGTAATGCAAAGAATAAATGAAAATGGGATAAGAAGCGAAGAAGGCATGAGGAAATAGGAAATAAGCAAAATTCACCATTGCATAAGAAGTTCAGTGCCTTTGATAGAGGACAATAATTTCAGTCTTAGGAGTATAATAAGGGTGTAGGCCAAAAGCCTTTACAGTGTTGGACTTGTGGAAAAGATCATCATTAGAGAGATTTTCAACACCATCAGGGACATAGACTCTAGATCTATAGTGCTTAGGATATGCAGGCCATCGAGGATGTTGGATAGAGTACTGTTCCCCGAATTTACGAAGCATTGGATAATAGGAAGGCAAATCACTAGGCATTTATTATCGAGATTGACAGTAATATTTATGATCAATTTGTTTCTATTTTTATTAACCTAGGATCTAATTATAGATATGTTAATCCTAACCTAATGGATAAGTGTGGATTGAATAAAGAAGTGCATACAGGATCTTGGTTAATGAGGATGGCTATGTTATCCCCTACAATGTCCCAGGTTGAGGAGGAGATCGAAAGAGGTAACTTCAAACCACTTGTAGTTCAACAACTAGCCCTAATAAACTAGAGAGGGATATCTCTAATGATTTCTCAGCCAATTACTGGAAGAGAGATGGATTTTAGGCTAGATATAATAGTTTTAGTTGAGTTTTTGAAAATTTATGGTTTTTAGGTTGTTGTACCAAGGATCAGAGAAAGAAATTAGGTTAAGGTCTCAAAGGTTTGTAATAGCAGGCATAAAGAGGAGTAAGATAACAATGTCTTGTGATGGATTTAATATTTTGGTCAATGTAGTGTAGTGTCTGAAAGCTTAAGAAACCATAATGAGCATGGATTAGCATGAATTCATTAATCTAGAAGAAGAGATAAATAAACATGATTTTCCACATAAACAAAGATTTGAATCTAAAGAATTCTGCCTATATGACTGTAAGGAAAATCAAATGAAGAAACCAAAGAATGTCAAGAGAGATAAATTCATTCGTAAAAAAGTTACATGGAAAAGAAACAACACCACAAACTCACTACACAAGTATTCCTAAATAATAGCTGCAACTAGTTCTTGATTAACTGTATGAAAGCATAAGATACAAGTCCTCTCATCTGAAGTCCAACTCCTCTCTCTCAATGAGAAATGATACATATGGAATATAATAAACCACTTCCCCATATTTAGGAGTCGAATCCCTATGTGGAGGAACATTTTCCAAGAATATCTCAACCAACAAGAGAGAGTGAGAACGCAAAAAACAAACTCTTCTCTTAGACTTTGATTTGAGTTTGCTTCATTTATGAGGCCTAATTAAGCACAAATTCAACCTATCATCCGAATTTATTCCATAATTACATCATCAAGGCTTTAAAATATCAAAATTACATCATAAAACCAAGATATGGTGAAAATAATCTGAGAAAAACTGTTATAGGTATAAGCCTAGCGCATTTAGCCATAAGCGCAAAGCACTTAGTCATAAGCACAACACCATGTTGCAGGAGTATTTTGGAAGCATTTCTGAAGTCAAATTTGAAATATTAGAGAAAGGCCAACTAGACTTTCCTGTCTAGTTTCCATAACAACTTGATTTTTTGAAAATGACCCATGGTAATGCCTTCAAAAATTGATTCTCCCAAGGTGTCTCTATAAGCGCAATGCCTGCTTTAGAATAGTGGCAAAAAGTGACTTTTTGAACTTTTTTTTGGCTTCTTATTCCAATTTGTCTTTCAAAAAGCTTGAAATATTAGTTATCTGATAATTATAGGTGATTATATATCCAAGAATACAATTTTTTTGTCATTTGGAGGTTTGTAGTGAAAGCGTAGTGGCAAGGAACTGCGCTTATAGCTTGGTCAAAATTCTGGGGTTTTTTGTGAAACTAGGCCTCAAATATGGAGAGATATATCTCTAAGCATATATATCTTTGGAAAAATGAGACATATTTTGTATATATGGATGGTTTGAAGCAAAACCTATCTCATTTTCGGAAAATTCATTTTCATTTTCTCGGAATCTATGCCACAACATCATGACTAAAATAGGAAATTAACTTGAAATTTTTTTATTTTCTAACATAAGCCTCAATGAAAGTTTCATATCTCCCAATATATGATACCTTCGTAAAACATGAAGGATTTTTTTGTCCCTTGGTATATTATTGTCAAAAATTTCTTCCACTTTTGTTAAATTCATCTCCATTGGTCATGAACACACTCTGAATAAAAACCATCCCCATGTGTCGCAAATGACCCCTTGATGAGTTTGTGAGGCATTGATCTCTTTGATGTTAGATGGGTCAACTCTTGAGACATTTCCTCCATTACTATACTTCTTCTTTCCAGTGTCTGTGGTTTCTGCTTCCAAGGTGAAACTTTAGGTCACTAAGAGGAAGAATTAGGGTTTACTTTTGGGAAAACAGGGGATTTTGATAGATGTGAGGAAATTTACGGGAATGAAAGGGATAGGGAACTGGAAAAATTCTAGCAAAGTTGGAAGGGATAGTGAGTGAGTTTAGGGAGCTAGCGAAAGTGAAAATTTAGAATTTGGGTTAGTGGAAGGGTTCCAAACAAGATAAACATTTTCCTGTGGTTTAGAAGGTGTGCTTTGTCCAGGGTTTAGGTGAAAATGATGAAATTTGAGAGTGGTTTTGATGGAGGGTATTTAGTAAGGTGTGGTTAGGATATATGAAGCTATATGAATAGTAGGATACATGTTTTAACTAAAATTCAACATCAAAATGATGAAATATTTGAACACTCTTTTCAAAACCCTAAGAGAGGGAAATGAAGCAGTACAATCACAACTAAGAGAACTAAGAGATTATTGAGCTTCATGAGAGACCACCAACCTATATTTTCTGCAACAAAACTTGTATATAATGGAAGAAATCACTACAAAGAGGTTTGCAGCCTTGGAATGAAAACTTAGCAGTTGCTAGGATTTATGAATGAGATGACAAATTTTGATGACTTCAACCTTAATGACCTAATGGTGACAGAGAGCTGAATGAGGACCATCATGATATGACTGAGATGATGATGATGACCTTTTAGTGATGGCACATTCAACTGAGTGATAACAATGGTCAGAACATGAAAATCTTGAAAGGAGTAGCAATAGACCTAGACACACCAGGCAGTGACCAAATTTTTATTTTGAAAACCTAATGGAATGATAAAATTTGACCTCAAGAACCTAAAAAAACCTTGTAAGAGAATATTTGATCACTAGTGACTGACATGATTGGAAGGCACTAACATTGGCTCCCTTTGGGGAAAGCAGCTCCTTGGAGGTGTCAAGAACACCATAGATGTTATCGGGAAAACTAGTGTCCATTTAGAGCTACTAGTGCTACTAAGACAGGTAGCTACCTTAGAAACAAACAGACTAAAGTTACTTGTGTTTTTCCTTTATGATAGATAGATGAGAGAGAAGCAGAGAGTACCAACCTCAGTCTTTTGCTATTCTCCTTGCTTGTTTCTTCTCTCCTTTGATAGAGATTTTGCTGCTCCTTTCTCACTTGTCCCGCTTCAAAGAACACCTGTAGAGTCAAAGCAGAAAAAATACCATCAAAGCATAGAGATCTATAACCATAAACAATGTAGGATCAGATGTACATTAACCATATAAATGCATATACAAATACAAGATTCAGAGATATACAAGCATATGGAGGAAAACTCAAATAGCTTTATTGATAGAAGTAGTAGAAGAGAGGATTACAACCAAGCTGTTTGATCCAACATCATCCTCCCAGCATGAAATCCCTCTTCACCTCATACAAAGCAAGATCACCCAACAATACAGTGTCTTCAAAGAGAAACCAACAACACTTCCTTACAAATTACAAAATTCCAGCATCTGGATCTCTAGGATGAGGGATCCATATATAGATGTTTGCAAGAGAGTGAATCAGCTTCTGGGATTTTTCTTAGTGTCATTTCACTGATAGTTCTTGGTTCCACTTGGAGATTTCATTATCTCTTACTCATCCCTAGGCGAATCCAGAGAGGCAACTGTCATATGAGCAGTTTCTAGAAGATTCTTTGAGTTTCCACCTCGCATACTACTTCTGCCATTTGTCTGTTGTTTCTCATTGCACCCTACAGAAGGGCTTTTCAGTATGCATCGCACCCCCCATGTGTAACAAGTGAGATGCATCGCACCCTTAGCATGGAGCAGTCTGTATGGTCCAGTTTTGACCAGTTCTGAGCAGTTTTTCAGGGAGAACTTCTGGGAAATGATGTAATCAGCTGACCTTGTTCCTTTAGGGTATGAAACAACACTTTTAGGGGTTTAGAATCCCTTGGTTTATGGACATATGTGATTGTGGTTACAGTGCCCAAATATGTCTATAACAGTTGCCCCCTAAAGCATGAGTTCATAAATCTTCTAATGTCAGGTGAAATGCTTTACTATGAGGATCTGGGGTTTTTTGAACTAGAAGGTGCGCTGTAATAAGATACAATACAATACATTATCTTCCTAATATTTTGATGATCTATCTAAGGCAGGCATTCCCATGCTCAGCTTTATAAATTCATATTCATGTACATAGGACAGACAATCATCTGTGTGGTAGACTGATGATTTTGGTAGAGCCATCATCCCTTAGTTTGGATGATTATCTGTGCAGCAATGATGTACATTTGATGTCTTTATTTTCCTGAATATATCGCAGCCCGAATGGATGAAACTAGATACGGGGTCTTCAAACTCATTCAATCTTTGCCCGAATTACAAGTAAATCCATTTGAAAAGATGTTTTGATGTCAAACATGGAAAGACATCGCCTGATTACTAGCCAATGATGTAAGCTGTTAACAGGCGCGAGAGGAATCACCGATAATGATGATGACCCTCAAGGTACTGCAGTACAATTCACATGGTGTGAATACATGAGTTGATGTTGAACACCATGAAAAATCTTGCGGTTGAAGGCCATTGACGTAAACGTGTCTCCAAAAGTGAGAAACTTGCCATTGAGGCATGTAATCTTCAAAGTACTGAAAGGGTTGTTCCTAAGTCGACTTCTTGGATAAATAGCTGATGTTGACAACAAGTGATCTATCATATGAGGGCCTTAATGAATCCCACATCTACGATACGGAATGGAGCAAATGATTTTTTTGGAGGTGAAAACGATCTGATGATACAAGGTTCAGGGTGGCGGTCATGAAAGAATGGAGCGTTAAGGTATTGCAACGGATGGGGCGTTAGCTAGGTTGGTGAATTCTCTGAGTGACTTATCTTGAACATATCAGTGACAATGAAATGGATTGATAGTTTTAACCCCATAAATGGATGGTACAGAGGACCAATGGTGATATGACCGGTGAACAGAATACCCAACCCGACTCAATCATGGTGATGGAGTGAAAGTGTCATGTTCAAGAGCGACCTGCTACCAATGAAGTTATTCAAGTTTTCTTCCCTTTTTCCCCATTCATTGCTGACCATTACCTCTTTATCTTTGTCAAGCTTGAGGAGGATAACATATGCTTGTTCTATAATTTTCCCTTTGGGCAAACCTGTCGCTATGTTTTAATGAGCCTAGTGACAGTGAAACTCGCTCTTGTCTACATGGGCAAGTTTGTCGCTATTGTTTTAATGAGCTTAACGACAAATATAACTCGGTCCTTTTCAATTTTAGAGAGTCTAAAAAGGGATGGAAATTCAACTCCAATATTCACTTTTCGTAATATAATCCCTTAAGTCTGAAAAAGTATAAAATAATATGAAAGGGATGACTTTTCGATAGTTTTCACGAGCCGAACAAGACAAGCGCTTGATATTTTTGTGTAATGATCCCTTAGATCCAAAAAGATTAAAATCTAGAGGAGGGATGGCACTTCCGATCACTTTAATGAGCTGGAGAGGCCAATTTCTCGACAATATTTTCATATTTTACGAGTCAGATGAAAAGATCTTAAAGGAGACTCGCTTTTTGAGGAATGAGTGATGTTTTTGGATAGCAGCTAGTTCTAGGTAAGGTTTGGAATTTTTCAATCATGGCAGTGTAAAGAAGGTGGCTAATAGAATCACTCCTCGCAGCTGTTCCTCAAAAGGGTAAATAATCAAATGGAGGCATATGATCAGCTAAAAAAGAGTAGAGGTGATGGTAATAACACGACCAAGGCTCAAAAGCTGATGATTATGCGATCACAAAGATTATTTACCGAAGGTGGGTTCATTTTTTAATGAGCTTAAACTCTGGGGAAAATTTGCCCATTGCTAGGTTTATTTTTTAACGAGCTTTAACTTCACGTAAAACTGCTTGTGATAATAGTCAGAGACGTTGATTTCACCATTAACATTTTGTTCTTTTGAAGGTCGTACTTCCTGTTCAATTACTCCATAAAATTGATTAGAAATGTAAATACATTCTTGAAAAATGAGTTAAACAACAATATTTTACTTGAACTATGTGAATAGTAACATAAAAGTAGTTTTTACCTCTCATTTTTACCATTTCATTCAAATTTGGGATTTTTGGAGCTCTGGAAGTGTTTTCTGTCTTGATTTTCACCAACTGATTCTGGGAGATTCTGTGGACTATTTTTAGCACCATCTGGACTAGATAGGAGCTAACCCTAAGCTCTTCAATTTCATTCTTTACTTTTCTGATTCTGAGCATGTTTTCCTGTTCTTCTAGGCCTCTGGGGTTTGAACAATTCGTTCTTTCCCCATTGCACCTAGTATACTGTTGGCATTATGGCTAAAGTGTTGTCCTTGATGGCAACCCATACAGATGATAGATCACAGTACTTCAGGTCAGTAGTAGAGATTGATGATCAGCTCTCAAATATTGAAGAAAATAAGGGGTACGCAGGCACACTGTACAAAAGGTGCGGACACGCAGGCATGTCTTAGATAAAGTGCATACATACCCGCAGGTATCCTGTGTAAAAGGTGCGGACCCTAGTTCACGTACTTTAATGCAGTGAAAAAGTACTCTCACGTGGGAATCCGATGGTGGACCATAATATTTAGCCCGACGTATTTGATCCTATGGTTTGGTCAGTGGTATTGTTTTATATTATTATTATTATTATTATTGAGCCCCATGTTTTTGGGCCTCTTGTTTTGGTTATCTATGGTATTGATCCATGTTTTTAGGAAGAGATTGCCTATATAAAGAAAAGGAGATCATTTGGCTAGACACTTGTGAAAGAAGAAGATCTTAAGAGAAGCTAGATCTGAAATTCTAGTGATGGGTTTGTGAGAGATAGTTGAATCTAAATCAAGGAGAAACATGAGGGTTACAAGTCAGATCTACTAATGGGTTGAGATCCCTTCGGCGCATGATCAGATCTGTAGATCTGATAGTCTAGGTTATCCTTGAAGTCTGAAAATTGTCTATACCCGCAGGAACACAAGTGCAGTGAAAGAAAAGTGCGGAGATACGCAGGCACAGAAGCGTTGCAGGTGCGCATATACGCAAGTGCAGAAGCGCTGCAGGTGCGCAGATACGCAGGCCCAGAAGCGCTGCAGATGTGGAGGTGCGCAGGCAGTTCATAAGACACAGAGCGCAGGTACGCAGGAAGTCCGTGAGGCACAGTGCGTGGGTACGCAGGAAAGCAGTTGGAAACAGTGCGGATGTACGCAGGTGTTCTATGGGTGAAGCTGCGGACTTTTCATGAAATCTATTTAGCTACCTCTGTTTATTATTGTTGTGTTCTGGGTTTTTGAAGTGATGTCTGGTATTATGTTCTGATAACAGCAGTGATTGATTGAATGATTATGATTAGCTTCAGTATTGATAGATGAATGGATCAGGTTCATAATGACTTATCCTTATATGATCTGGTGGACTAGATCTGGTTGATAACTCTCATTGTATATGTATTGATCTGGTGATTGGGTGATTCAGAAGGTTGTTTGATTATGAGCTTCAATGTTGTTGTTGGGTCCATTATGAAAATTGGATGAAATGTGGCCTTTCAGATTATGTGTTGTGCTTCAGTGTATCCAGTCTGAAAATTGATGAAACGTGATACCTGGAGGAGAAAATATTGTAGGCCAGCACCTACGTACTAGTATCTAAGCTAGTACAAGAGCTAAAGGAAATCCTTGAAGCATTGTAGCAGGTAGCAGCCTGCGTACTAGTAAATGGATCGGCTAGTACAAGAGCAAGGGGGTTGTAGCTCCCGTACTGGTATAAGACTGCACCAGTACAAAATATTGTAAAAGGATTTTCTTATTAAGAAGAAGATTGAGATGACTTGCAGCAGGTGGTTTTCTCCCGCATTGGGTTTCCACCTTATATCATGGTGTTCATGTGTGTACCTTATGTGTGATGATCTATTCTATGTTACTGCATCTGTTAACTGATAATATGGTTGATAATGTTCTAATGCACTCATTGAAGATCAATTAACTTAATCATAAGAAGTTGTGGAAGTAGAATATATGAATCAGAGTTTGGAAATGAAAAAGTTTTATTGACTTGATAATACTGATTCACCCCCCCCTCTCAGTATTATTTCCAACAATTGGTATCAGAGTAGGTCCTTTGATAGAAGCTTGATCGCTTGAAGGAGATCCGTGAAACAATGGGAAAGAAGCTTAAGAAGAAAGCACCTAAGAAAAAGAAGTCATCTCAGAAGAACTATGACAGTGGGAGAATCGATTGGGGATTAGGTATAAGAAGCTCTTCAGATTCAGAATCAGATTCATAATCATTATCAGGTATGAATATATTATCCTCTGATGTTCCAGCTATCTTTCCTCTTGGAAGAGATGAAAGTGATAGCGAAACTACTGAATTTGCTCTTATGGGTGAACAAGAAAGATATCAAATAGAGGCAGAATTTAAAAGGCTGACAGACAAAATTAGAGATCGACAAGATCTATTGAACAAAAGGGAATGTGACTTCAAGGAAGAAGCTACCAAACTAAAGGCCCAACTAGAAGAAGGAAACAAGGTAAGAAAACTACTCAAGGACAAGGAAGACCAATGTCAAAAATTGCAGCATGAAGTGACATCATTAAGAAAAGAAGTCAACGAAAGAAGCACAACCATCAAGAAACTCAAAGATAGATCCAGCTACTATGAAAATCTTGAAGCTACAATCCTCTCACTAAAAGGAGATCTTGAAGAATCAAAGAAGCAGAATGAAGATCTACATCAAGCAATTGAAAAACAAGACAACAAAGTCATCAGCTTAAAATCTCAGCTGGAATGTGCCTTCCGAGTTCGTCAAATGCAGCAGGATCTGAATGAAGAACAAGAAAATGAGATTCTCAAACTAAGGGAACAAATGGAAGAAGGAAGGAAAGCTGAAGAAGATTTGAAAAAGAAATCTCTTGAAAAGGAAGAACAGCTTCAGGTTGAGGTAAATATCTTGAAAGGTAAATTAGAAGAAAAGGATAAGCTTTTACGATTTCAAGATAGTTCTAAAGTCTTGGATGATATTCTTAGTAGTCAAAGGTCTCCTGCTATAAAGACTGGTCTTGGTTTCCATGAATCTGTTGAAGGTGAATCTAGCTCACAAGGTGAGGCAAGGAACTCTAAAGAGAAATCTAAAGTGATCAACGAAGAAATGAAAGATCAATCTCATCATCAACCAAGGAAAGAGATTCCTCAAAGAAAATCCTTTACTCCTCCTATGAATAATGTTGAATGCTATGTATGTCATAATCTTGGACATGTTGCAGCTAGATGTAGAAGAAGAAGGGTTCAAGACCATTATGCAGAAAGATCATCACATTCAAGGTACTTTAATGGATATTGCTTTGCTTGCAATATGTATGGTCATAAAGCTGCTGACTGTTACAGGAGTTATATGAAACATGTAAGATGTTATGCATGTAACAAGCTTGGACATATAGATAAGGAATGCAGGAACAAAGTGTGGGCACCATATCAAAAGGAGAAAATGTCATCATCACGCTTGAAGATATGGAGGAAAAAGGAAGTACAATCAGAAAAAGGCGGCACAGCACAACGTACAGACATACCAGAATCAGAGGGAGCTGAAAGTACATAACTTCAGTGTCCTGAATCTCATATGCAAACTCCATAAAGGAAAGTCACATATATACATGAGTTGGATACTGCACAATCGCGTATATGATTGTTTGAAGAAAGGCAGTAGGGAAAGTGAAGTTGGAAGTGAATCTATGAAGTATGATCTCTCGAGCACAAGATCAGATCTAGGAATCTGACTGTCAGTGGCACAGAGGAGGACTATTTAATTGGGTTCTAATCAGAGGTATGCAGACCATTCACTGCGAAAGTGTGGGCGTACGCAGCAGAGCGGAAGTTCTTGTGCGGAGGAACACAGGTGATACACTGTGAAAGTGCGAGGGTACGCAGCACATAAATGGTCCTGATGCGTAGGTACGCGGCTAAATAGAAGTTTAGGTGCGGAGGCACAGGGAAAATACGCAGCGCTACAGAAGCCGCAGGTGCGTAGATACGTGGCGTGATAACATCTGAGGGTGCATGGCCACAGTAGAGGTACGCGGCACAATTGACGGCATATGTGGGTGGGTACGTGCTGTAGTAGAAGGCTCTCTACGGGTATACGCAAAAACACAGAAAGTCAAGTGCAGGGATATGCAGAGGAGCGGAAGGCGAAGTGCGGAGCCACGCAGGCCATATAATGAGAAACTGCGGATCTGTCTTAAGGCATTTATTGGCTTACTTTTCTTGTTGATAAGATCTAACAGATGGCACCAGTTTAGGGGGAGCATATTTTTTTAATGCATTGTTGGCATTATGGTTAATAGTCCTTAGTGATGAAGATTATATGGCTAAATGATATATCTTGCTATGATGTGGTTATGAGTTGTCCATCTCATATGATTCTTGGATTTACATAGTTGATTTTCAGATCAGATTTATGCTTGATTCTCTGATGCTACATATCTGGTGCTTACATGGTGATCTTCATAAGGATAAGAAGAATTATGATGCAAGATTCATATTGTTCTTGGCACATATGAGGATTGTTAGATGGATACATGGGTGATTATTCAAAGTCGCATTGTTGGAGACATGATGATGATGAGCTCTTACCTATATGATGATAGGTTGTCTCGTACATATGTTGATTGATACAAATATTCCCAAATGATGATCTGGATGGCTTTGGTGTTTCTCCTTATGATAAAAGATGTTATGGAGCAGATCATACAGTATTGTTGCTGATGTTTATCTTAGGTGATTGGTCTCTGTTATAAATGTCATATCACGACTCATGATGTAATAGTGTGTCTCTATCTATTGTAGTCATCTCTTCAGGTCATGTAACGGCCTATGTTGGTTTCCCCACTATGCCTGGGATGAAGATGTAATATTTCTGATGTATCCCCACTTGGTTGGGTGGATGATCCTCACTTGGTTGGGTGATGGATATATGTATTGAGTCTTTTGGTGATAGGAAGGTCATTTATGATGTATAGAGTCATGTTCTTCTTGTAGAACATCTTTTTGCAGACCTTGCTTACTGTCAGGGGGAGCTTGAGCATGAACAACACTATATAGCAAGAACAGACATTTCAGCTTGTTCTCAGAAAGAGCATGATCAGATTGGTGCACCATGGCATATACAAAAGGGGAGCTCATTCAGATACCTCAGCAGATCTGGTTTATAATCAAGGGGAGCATGTTCTTAGGGGGAGCAAAACCCTTTTCCCTTGATGTCAAAGGGGGAGAGTGATTTGTATTGTTGCCATCAAGTCCAAAGGGGGAGATTGTTGGCATTATGATGTATGTGTTGTACTTGATGGCAACCCACTCATAGAAGAAAATCTCACTTATATACATTCAGATGAATCTACAGAAGAGATATCAGATGTGACATAATACATGGGATGCAGGACAGCTTAAAGGAATCAAATGACAAGTCCTTAGTATGACAAGTAAGCCTTGCCATCAAGTCCAAAGGGGGAGATTGTTGGCATTATGGCTAAAGTGTTGTCCTTGATGGCAACCCATACAGGTGATAGATCATAGTACTTCAGGTCAGTAGCAGAGATTGATGATCAGCTCTCAAATATTGAAGAAAATAAGGGGTACGCAGGCACACCATACAAAAGGTGCGGACACGCAGGCATGTCTTAGATAAAGTGCGTACATACCCGCAGGTATCCCGTGTAAAAGGTGCAGACCCTAGTTCACTCACTTTCATGCAGTGAAAAAGTACTCTCACGTGGGAATCCGATGGTGGACCATAATATTTAGCCCGACGTATTTGATCCTATGGTTTGGTCAGTGGTATTGTTTTATATTATTATTATTATTATTGAGCCCCATGTTTTTGGGCCTCTTGTTTTGGTTATCTATGGTATTGATCCATGATTTTAGGAAGAGCTTGCCTATATAAAGCAAAGGAGATCATTTGGCTAGACACTTGTGAAAGAAGAAGATCTTAAGAGAAGCTAGATTTGAAATTCTAGTGATGGGTTTGTGAGAGATAGCTGAATCTAAATCAAGGAGAAACATGAGGGTTACAAGTCGGATCTACTAATGGGTTGAGATCCCTTCGGCGCATGATCAGATCTGTAGATCTGATAGTCTGGGTTATCCTTGAAGTCTGAAAATTGTCTATACCCGCAGGAATGCAAGTGCAGTGAAAGAAAAGTGCGGAGATACGCAGGCACAGAAGCGTTGCAGGTGCGCATATACGCAAGCGCAGAAGCGCTGCAGGTGCGCAGATACGCAGGCCCAGAAGCACTGCAGATGCGGAGGTGCGCAGGCAGTTCATAAGACACAGAGCGCAGGTACGTAGGAAGTCCGTGAGGCACAGTGCCTGGGTACGCAGGAAAGCAGTTGGAAAAACTGCGGATGTACGCAGGTGTTCTATGGGTGAAGCTGCAGACTTTTCATGAAATCTATTTAGCTGCCTCTGTTTATTATTGTTGTGTTCTGCGTTTTTGAAGTGATGTCTGGTATTATGTTCTGATAACAGCAGTGATTGATTGAATGATTATGATTAGCTTCAGTATTGATAGATGAATGGATCAGGTTCATAATGACTTATCCTTATATGATCTGGTGGACTAGATCTGGTCGATAACTCTCATTGTATATGTATTTATCTGGTGATTGGGTGATTCAGAAGGTTGTTTGATTATGAGCTTCAATGTTGTTGTTGGGTCCAGTATGAAAATTGGATGAAATGTGGCCTTTCAGATTATGTGTTGTGCTTCAGTGTATCCAGTCTGAAAATTGATGAAACGTGATACCTGGAGGAGAAAATATTGTAGGCCAGCACCTACGTACTAGTATCTAAGCTAGTACAAGAGCTAAAGGAAATCCTTGAAGCATTGTAGCAGGTAGCAGCCTGCGTACTAGTAAATGGATCGGCTAGTACAAGAGCAAAGGGGGTTGTAGCTCCCGTACTGGTATAAGACTGCACCAGTACAAAATATTGTAAAAGGATTTTCTTATTAAGAAGAAGATTGAGATGACTTGCAGCAGGTGGTTTTCTCCCACATTGGGTTTCCACCTTATATCATGGTGTTCATGTGTGTACCTTATGTGTGATGATCTATTCTATGTTACTGCATCTGTTAACTGATAATATGGTTGATAATGTTCTAATGCACTCATTGAAGATCAATTAACTTAATCATAAGAAGTTGTGGAAGTAGAATATATGAATCAGAGTTTGGAAATGAAAAAGTTTTGTTGACTTGATAATACTGATTCACCCCCCCCTCTCAGTATTATTTCCAACATATACATCGAAAGGTGTGATGCATATTAAGTTGGACATTTGCCAATCAGTATGCATCCCACCTAGTACACAGCTAGGGTACGATGGGTGCAAAGAGGAAAGTTTATGCACTATTTTTTCATGGAAATTTTGCTTGTTTTTGCCTGAATCAAGATCCTAATTCTTATCTTGTTTGTCTTTCAGAGATTCACCGGATCAATATGGTCGTTACATGGCGTGAATGCAAGCATTAAGAAGAGGATACGGCTGCCTTACATGATCCGGGTACGGTGACTGCATTGTAGAACTATGGTTTTCTCAAATTCTTCCGCATATCTAGCATGAGATAACAAATCAGTTTGTTGCAATATTTTCTCGATGCATGGGATCCTACCAACCAAGTGTTCCATATTCGAGGTAAATCCATCCCTTTGACAGTTGAGGATATCTACTTCTTGACTGGTTTATTGAGGCGTGGTGCCCCTCTCTCACTATCAGGATCCGTCTGTGGGGGTGAATCCATGAGGGATTATATTCACCGGTTCTGTAGAGATGGATCTCAGCCGAGCAGGGATGACAAGATCAGTATTCGAGATGTCACTGACCGGTCCTTAAGGACTATCTTATTCACCTTTGCTAGATTGGCTAGTAGTGCGGCTCTTCATTTGGCTAACAGGTCCTATATGCAGTATGCTCTAGAATGCCTTGAACCAAAGGTATTCAAATGGTGTGATGCAGTACTTCTGGTTATAAAAGAATAGCTTACCAAGGTGAAGAACAGAAGATCTAAGAACTTTGGTTATGGTTCTAATCTAACCACTTTCACCTTGGAGAAGATCCCACTAATGCAGCCATAGTACATTTCACTTGGAGTGCCAGCGCTGACAGAACCATGGATGCAGAGATAGGTTGATCTGATTGCCAGAAATGTTGGTCAATTGTAGATTTCATTCTCTAATGCCTTCTTTGAGTGGTTCAACCATCAACAAATGGTCTTTGTTGAGTATTCATATGCTGGGATGGATTTCTAGGGTGACCCAGATTTGGTGCTGCCGGTTGGCAAGCAGTGGGGTGTTGTAAAAAGATCTGACTATATCTCTATTTATTGCTTTATAATGTTCTTATGTTTTTTAATTGTTATCAAGACTAATCAAACCCATATATTCGTGCAGACGTTGGACCAGTGCAAACAGCAGTGCACCCGAGGGTAGCAGCTGTCGTTCCAGTAGGAGAGGCTGTAGGGAGGGCTATCCTTCGCGATCTGGACATAGCTGAGACCTTTGCAGTATTATAGGATCAGATTGAGGGTCTCACCCTTGGTATTCAGGATGTGAGGACCAACGAGTTACCTTTGATATTACAGTGTCGTACTACTGGCGTACCGAGTCGATGGACTAGGCTCTTACGTATGATCGCACAGGCGATGACTTGTTATCACCAGCACCATTAGTCTAGGGTGCTTTTCTTGCATTTTTGAGTTTTTGGGTCATGTCACCGATTTTGTCTTGGACACAGAACATTTTGACAAACTTTAAATAGTTATATATATTTTTTATTTTTAGAGCTTTATTTTGGTTAAGTTATATGATTCTGATGCAAATGTTGATTGAAATGCTTTCTTTTATAAATGTTGCAAATGTCTATCTAACACATAATCTACTAATGAATCAGTTAATGTGTTTAAGTTTCTGGAAATGTGTTGATATTGAATAGAATCAAACTTCCTTTCCAAAATCCTAACCCTTAGGAACATATGATAGATAGCTGGATTCCAAATAGAATAGATGCTAGTAAGTTGTAGGATGACAATTTGTGAGTCTAGCCTAACAATAAGTTGGCATATGCCATGTGCGATGGCATCAGAGAAAAGTTCTATCAACGTGCTATACTCAGCAATGGTGTTCATTGACTGACCAATACATACCCCTCTGAAACTCACTAACTCGCCGCTTGGATCAAAAATGGCCCAGGTTGCAGAAGATAGGTTCCTCGTACTATGAATAGCTCCATCGGCATATCCAACAAATGATTCCAATAGGTTCGACATTTGCAACAGATGAAAAAGTGGATTACCTAACCAAAACAATCACTCTTGACGAAAACAAAAACATAACAAAAGCATATAAAGAGACTACTACACTTAGTCAAGCATAGTAATGCTTAAGGTACAACCCGTTTCGGGGTTGCGCTAGTGGAATTCCATCGTAATCTACTAGCTCATAGGCCCCTTTTGCTAATACTCATTTAAAAATATAGGGGCCCATCCACAAAGATTGGAACTTACATGCTCCCAATTCATCAGATTCCTGTTCATAAAGTAAGACCAGGTCACCTGCTGAGAATACATGGAGTTTGACATTTTTTTCAAACTACACCTTAACTCGTTTCTTATGAGCTTTGTCAGCCAAGGCGGTGTCACAACGGGTTTCATCCAATTAGATTAGTTCTAACAAATGAACCTCTTCCTCTAAAGTTCCGGGGAGAAGTTCAACTGTGAGCTTCAGAGATGAAATCTCACACTCAATTGGTAAGATGGCTTCTAGGCCATACACCAGTTGAAAGGGTGTAAACCTAGTCACACTCCTTACCGAGGTTCTGTAGGCCCATATAGCCGAGTACAGGATTAAATTCCAATCCCATTTGTGGGCTCCAATCATTCTCTGCAGCATACACTTGAGGACTTTGTTGATTTCTTCAACTTGTCCATTAGCCTGCGGATAATATGGAGTAGAAATGTCATGGGACAATCCTAATTTGGCAGTCAATTCAACTATCATGTGATTGCGAAAATGCGATCCATGATCTGTGAGTATAGCCTATGGAACACCGAACCTAGAGACTACATGATTGAAAAAGAAAAGAGCAGCCATTTCGCCATTGTTGTTTAATGTAGGCATCACCTTGACCCATTTTGTAAAATAGTCAACTACGACTATGATATACCCATGCCCCCAAGTCGAGGTGGGTTACATGTCATGAAATATATGCCCCATTTGGCGAATGGCCCAACAGAAACTACTGGATGCAGAGGTGCGAGTCGTATTCTGGTTTTGCGGTCGAATATTTGATAAGCATGGCAACTTCTTACTACGGTTATGCAATCTTTGAACATTGTTGGTCAGAAGTAACCAACTCGTAAAATATTTTGTGCCGTAGCGTAACCAGATTGATGCCCCCCACACGTGCCTGAATGACAATCATTCAGGACTTTTTCGGCCTCCTCATGGGTGAGGCACCTTCGCAGAACTGTATCGATACCACGACGGTAAAGTGTATCGCCAATGATCATATAGTCTTTTGCTTGGTATCGAGTACATCGTTGTTCTAAGTGAGAGGTATTAGACCTGTATGTTTGGGTTTGGATATAGATGATTATATCTCCATACCACGGATCACTCGATGATATCAGAAACAAAGATTCTTCCATGATTGATGTTGTCAATGTTGAATCGTTTGATGATGATGGGAAGTCACATAGTAACTCCATGAATACTAGACATTTCTTTGATTTGGATTTTATGAATTCCAAGTCAAACTCTTGCAAAATAGCTATCCATTTTGAATATTTGCCCCCAAGTAATTGATGGTATAGAATGTAAGTCATAAGGTTGCAATCTGACAAAATGGTAGTTTTGTGAAAGAGTATATAGTGCGAAATCTTTGTACTGCTTGAACAGCTACAAGAGCCAGCTTTTCAACATAGGAGTACTTAATTTCTGTATCATTTAAGTTTTGGCTTAAATAATAGACAGGATGTTGGATTCCATTTTCTTCTTGAACTAAAACCATTGCGATTGTTGTATCTACTACAGCTAGATACAGGTTAAAGTCTTTTTGATAATCAGGAGTGTACATTAATGATGCTTTTATTATGGATTCCTTTAGAGCATCAAAGGAAGCTTGCGCAACCTGATCCTAGTTGAAGGGTACTTCTTTTTTCAAAAGACGCGTATAACCTTTAACAAGTTCAGCGTAATTTGGAATGAACCTCCTCAGAAAGTTTGCTTTCCCTTGGAGTTTCTGAATCTGAAGCAAATTTGAAGGTGGAGGCATATCGATGATTGCCTAAACCTTACATGGGTCGAGTCAAATTCCGTCCTTAGAAACCACGAAGCCAAGTAAATGACCAGAACTAACACAAAACACACACTTGTGTGGATTGAGTTGTATCTTGTAGTGTCGGCAACGTAGAAATATAGCTCTCAAATGCTGCAGATGATCAGTCCGCTTTCATGAATGAGCCGGAAGATCGTCGAGATATGGTTGAATGATGTTCTTGATGTCATGAAAGGCATAATTCATAGCCCTCTGAAAATTTTCCCCTGCGTTCTTTAAACTGAAAGGTAGTTTGTGGTATGCGAATGTGCCCCACGGACATATAAATGCAGTCTTCAACTGGTCCTATGGGCGGATATTTATTTCATTATACTTGGAAAATCCATCCATAAATGAAAAGATTCCACATCCAGCGCATTCATCAATTATCTGGTCGATGAAGGGTGTAGGGTAGTTTTCCTTTGGACAAGCTTGATTTTCATCCTTGTAATCAATGCACACTTTAATCGTTCCTTGTTTTTTCATCACAAGAACAATATTTGATACCTAATTAGTTAGAGGAACCGGGTAAATGAAACCAGCATGTAAAAGTTTTTCAACTTCTGCCTTGATGGTAGCAGCTTTCTTTGGGTGTGCCTACCAAAGCCGTTGTCGTACCAGTTTTACGTATGGATACATCTTAATTTCGTGTTCAACTATGCTTGAGTCAATGCCTGGCATTTCTTCATATGACCATGCAAATACAACTCTGAATTCGTGAAAGAGAGCGCAATATATTTCCAGTTCTGAAGAAGAACAAGATTTGCCGAGATGAATATTCTCTACAACATTAGGTTTGGTCAAGATATTTATGGTGATAATTTCTTCAATATTGGACAGAATTTGCTCGGAATCCACCATATTTATAGCATTTGATAGAAAATAAAAAACTGAAGGATGATCAAGGTCGTTGGAATAATCTTCATTATAATCCGGAAGACGGGAACGATGGTCATAATCTTCCCATGGTGCCTCTCCTATCATCATCAACTGAATAATTCCTTCGTCTGTAGAATGTACATGTGACCAAGGATATAAAGAGGTGCCATATTCCTTTGACCTATCTACCCAAATACTTGATGAGCGTTGATTTGGGTTTTCCGCCCAGGCTAAGAAAATTGATTGCTAAAAAATTTCTATTGGGCTTGGAGGCAAAACCTGTTGATGATCCATGCTAATAAAATGTTCGGAAATATTTTGAATGGAATATATCATATTGCAAGTTTCTATAGTGGCCACTTCCGCCAGATTACTTGGAGGTGGTAGGGCAAAAGTACCCATTAAGGCAAGGTCTTTTAGTAGGCCTACTCCGACATTTTGAAGCGAATGAGAGCTTCCATGGATCATTGGAATGCTTCCTGTAACTTGTGAACTATTCAGGAGAAAGGTTTGTTGATCAACAATTGTAATTCCTCCTTGAAACAGAAGTGCAATCTTTCTAAAGTAAGTTGATACAACAATAGCCATTGCGTAAATCCAGGGCCTTCCTAGTAGGATATTGTAATCGAGGTTTCCATCGATAACTTCGATGTCAATTTCTACTATCTTGCCCCCCAGTTCAACTTGCAAGTTACATAAAATCCCGTATGGGGTGTATGTTCATCCATCGAATGCTTTTAATTTCATTGATGATCTTGACAAGGGCGGTGAGCCTAAAGTTTTCCAGCAACTCATTGACATAATGTAGGTAGATGCCCCCTCATCAATAATTGTTCGATGAATAGTTTTGCTGAGGGCTTTCACTTGTATGAGGAAAGCATGTTGAGCTGGTAACTGAGGTTCATATCCTTTATGGTTAAAGGCCACAAGATTGGAATCCGCTAGGTCAATCCCACCTATTGTTGATAATAGAGCCTGCTTTTCGAAGGGGCAATTTTGTAGTACTTCAAGTGTCGACATAGTGGACAACGATTGGGCTAGGTCCTCTACTATATTATAATTTTTTGTTGCTCAGGCACGAGGATTAAATGTCAATTTGTGTACTACTCCCTTTGGCAGCTTTATTGTTAGCTCAGGAATGATGGGTGGCACAACTTCGGTTGAAGTTGTTGTTGAACTACTAGGTTGATCTGCAGCCTTGTTGTTCGACAGCTGTGGATTCCCGTAATCTTTATTCCTTGTCGATATCAAAGCATCATTTTGTTTTTTCGAAATGGACAACATAAGCACTTGGGAAGGGGAAGAATTTTCGCTAGCAACCAGATTGGTTTCTGGGTTTGGAAATAGACCGGTCAATACTGCTAAAGTTTTTTAACTCTTAAAGAATTTCTTAATCTCAGCTTTATATGGACAATCCTTCATCCAATGGTCTTCATCACATATGTGACATGCCAAAGGAGGTTTCTTTTGTCTAGAAGGGTTTGCAGAATATTTTTCAGGAGACGAATCATCCTGTTTCTTCTTTTTGCTTTTCCCTTTCTTGTTGCCCCCTGGTTGCTTTGGTTCTTTTCCTTTGTCAACTGACACGGAATTAACCTCTAAGGCAAGAGTTTCTTCATTTGCATTTTGACTGGAAACCGTACGAGCTTTCTTAGATGTAGCCTTGGTGGTTTTCATGCTTGTCGTACCTATCACGCCATCGCTGACATGAGAGTCTTTGTTTGATTTAGGAAGAGGAGGAATGAAAAACTTTGGTCTAGGATCATTACAAATTTTTTCATAGAGCGTGCCATACTAAGTATAGATCAAGTCTAGATATTGCGCACGAGCAATGACTTGCTCTTCAGTTACAACCCCCCCTTAGCCACATCTTCTGTAATAGAAGGTAACAATGACTTAATAAACCATTCAGCTAGCAGTTGATTAGGAACATATGTTTTACCATTCGACAACGACGTCGCGACTCATGAATATGATTAGATATGTGAGTGGTTTTCGTTTGCTTAAAATTGGTATGAAGCTCTGTTCCTGTTTCGTACCTTATTGGTAACTGAAAATGGGTTAAAAAGGTGGTGGCAAGGGCGCTGAAGTTATCGAATGAAGATCTAGGAAATTTGATGTACCATTTTGCTACTGGACCAGTTAACGTTCACTGAAAAAAGTGAAGCCTAATCAAATCATCATTGAGAGTGTTGGACGAACACCACAGAAGAAAGGTCATCACATGATTTGACGAATCTTCACCCGGATTTCCATTGAATTTAGGAATATTTGACGAAAGTTTATGAGGAATCACTAGCCACCAAGGGGCGTAAGCAATTAGATCATTTGTTAGCCGATTCAGATCTGGTAATTCTAAAGTTGCAAGGGAAGGCAACTATTGATTCAGGTTTGGTGAAGCATATCGAGGATAAGATGGGGTTGCCTGAGCAGTGGGTCTTTGCATACCAGCATAATGTATTTGATGCTGATAACTTTGATAAGCTTGATGGGCATAACCATTATGATATGATTGATGGTGACCATTTTGAATATATGGCTGCCCATTACCCGTAAATCTTTGTTGCTCAGGTCCTCGGTAAGCTTGTTGGAATTGCGGTTGTTGATATTGCACCAGCCATGGTTGTGAAGCCAATTTTTGTTGTTCAATACTGGATGTTTGACCAAGATGAGGAGTGATAGTACCCATTTGAGCCTGAATCGATTCAGTTAAGGAGCCACTAATCGGTGATTGTGGTTGTGTCGTGGAGACAAGAGGCTGTTGTATTACGACCTGAGAGACTTAAGGTTGACATACAATAGGCAGCGCTTGTACTTGCGACACCGTCACAATAGTCGGTGTAGTGGAAATATTCGACACAAGTAGATTTGGTTGCATTGAATATACAACTCTTGGTTGTTGAGGTAGTATTGGCACCCAACCATTGGATGCAATTCTAGCTTGACTTGAATTCTGTTGTGAACTCTCATATGGTTGTTCTCTTCGAGGGAATAATGAAAAGGCATACTTCCCCCCATATGGCAGCAATCCAGTGTTCAAAGGGAAAATTGGTCTTTGTAGACTGGACTACCCAAATTGATACTGTTGTGAAGGATCAATTTGTTGAGACTCAACATAAGAAATTCCTGATATTATTCCAGATGAACAAATGAGAACAGACCATACTGTCAAAACAATCCCTAGGTGAACTTCATCTAGCGGTTGAGAGCTATTTGGGATAGATGGTATACCAGCAAACATTGTTAGACTAGTGGCAGGAGGTTCTACTACTGTTGTATCAGATGACATAGTCCTAGATGTCGATGGCTGTTCAGACATATTGAGTCTATCTAAAAGAATTCCTAGCGATTCTACAGGAACTTGCGATGAAGGGTGACTAACTTCTGAATTAGAAGGATATAGGTGGATCCCAGTTCCAGAATGTAATGGGGTACTGGATGGAAGATCCTCCACAATCTCTTCTATCGCAATTAGTCTAGTTAGAAGAGGCATATCATCAGGTCCGTAAAATATTTCTGGTGCCGAAGAAGGTACACACTCTGTAGCGAAAGAGATTGGAGGGGTGACACCTTCCGAATCAGTCCTAGATGGAGTTGGTTCAGGAATAGATGTGTTTAGTGTGATACTAGGATCAGTTCTAATGTCCTCTTGTAACTGTGGAACCTTTTCTATAGAGGCAGGGATACCAGAAATAGTTGGAGTAACTGGAGTCTCTGAGGTTGTTGAAACACAAGTTTCAAACAAACCAGGAGATTTTGACCTAGTTAAAGAAGATCACTGGGCCCGGAATGGTTTCATTTCTAGAGTCAAAGACGGTTGAATCATTAGTCTCTGCGAACGATGGAGTTTTGATTAACTTTCTTCCACTATTGCGGATTACTTGATCAACTCAAAATAAAAAGGGGAAAATGTTATTCCGAATTAAATGAATTTTATGACGCTTTGACACAACTTCCTTTTTCAATTTTTAGGAGTCGAGAAAAATCTAAAGATGACTATAGTCGCCTTTGATTTTTAATAAGCCTGAAGTGACAAGTGCTCAGATGGACCTTTTCTTTTAAGGAGTCTGAAAAGAAATGAAAGCGACTACTCTGGAAAACTAGATAGGGGGATTACTAAACCAATCGCAAAACTACAGAATACATTTTATGTTACGGCAGTAAATCTTCCCGAATGCTGTGTTCAATGCATTGCGATCAATAGGGCGGCAGACATGGCTTCCTAAGGATAAAGGATGTAGCCTATCGTGGTCTCCCAATATATACTCAACGGTATGTGGGAGAACAAGTCCGTACTGGCACTTGTCGTCTCAAAGAGGAGGAATCACCCAACCTACAATGAAAGCGATAGTTACCAGGCTTTACGACATCGAAATATGTCTCTAGCCTAGACTTCTAAATGTTGTGCGTTAGTTTCCAAAGCATTTTTATGTTCATTGAGGTTTATTTTACAGTTGATATTTCTTAAGAATTTTTCCTTTAAGGTTCACCATGTGATGTAGATATACAATTCCTAAATATGCAATCTAAGATGATAAATAGTTGTTTACTTTCTTTTTGCAATGAAAATCCTAGCTACTAAGGAAAGAGAAATGAAATTCTTTCAACATAGAGAAGAGAGCACACACTAGATGCACTTTTCCTAAATCAATTTCAGCATGCAGTCTAAATGCAAATGCACATGCATGTATTTTTTTTCAGTTTCCTTAATGTGAAAATGACAAAAGAAAACCAAGTACATATATAAACTATTTTCTTTCAAAGCGACAATACTAACAATTTTCTCTTCAAAAAATGAAAGGATAGCTACGACGACACTTTGCGATTTCGAATTCAAAATTGCTTTCGAAACTTGAAAGACTATTAATTGAAATCAAATACAATGGAAAAAGTATAATCGACTATATAAAAGAGGAATGCTTTGCAACACTCCTTTTCTTGACTGAAAATGACACTTGCGACACTTTCAAATAAAAAAAAGACAGTTCGATTAAGCTGCTATTTGCAAAGGAGAACTGTAAATGATAAAAAATACATAGAAAAACATTCACAATTCCTTATCAGTGGAGGTTGAATAATGATATACTAATAATAGACAGCAAAACTACTGAATAAATTTGAAGATAATGAAGAAAAAACCAAAATCTGGAGGCAGAAACAGTCTTGCTCAATCATCGCACCTGTAACACATGGAAATGGGGATGCATCTCACCTGCAACACACAAGAGGTGTGATGCATCGATATTCCCAATGAGAGACAGTGTGATGGTCCAGGGATGAGGCTGGGCTTGGTTTTCACTCACAGTTTGCAGCTAAGTTTAGGGATTTAGGCTGAGCTAATGATAGTCAGTAAACACAAAGTATAGGGGCTGATCTAATGAGGTTATTTGAGCTCCCACCAAGCCACTTAGGATGTTTACAAGTCAGGTGTTTAGTTCGTAAACCAACTCGGAGATTGACTAAAGCAGCGTTGATCTACTTTGTAGTTGCATAGCAGAAGCAGTTCGAAGTCTAGCTGACTTAACTTCAGGCTCCGTCTATGGTTTATAAAGTAAACAACAATAACAAAACAAATAAACTATTCGCTCCCCAGTGAAGTTGCCATTTTGTTATCCAGAAAACTAGTGTCCAATTAGAGCTGCTAGTCCCACTAAAATGGGTAGCTATCTTAGAAACAAACAAACTAAAGTTACTTATGTTTTTCCTTTATGAGAGATAGATGAGAGAGAAGAAGAGAGTACCAACCTCAGTCTTTCGCTAGTCTCCTTGCTTGTTTCCTCTCTCCTTTGATAGAACTTTCGCCACTCCTTTCTCACTTATCCCGCTTCAAAGAACACCTGTAGAGTCAAAGCAGAAAAGGTACCATCAAAGCATAGAGATCTATAACCATAAACAATGTAGGATCAGATGTACATTAGCCATATAAATGCATATACAAATACAAGATTCAGAGATATACAAGCATATGGAGGAAAACTCAAATAGCTTTATTGATAGAAGTAGTAGAAGAGAGGATTACAACCAAGCTGTCTGATCCAACATCATCCTCCCAACATGAAAGCCCTCTTCACCTCATACAAAGCAAGATCACCCAACAATACAATGTCTTCAAAGAGAAACCAACAACACTTCCTTACAAATTACAAAATTCCAGCCTCTGGATCTCTAGGATGAGAGATCGATATACAGATGTTTGCAGGAGAGTGAGTCTGCTTCTGGGATTTTGATTAGTGTCATTTCACTGATAGTTCTTGGTTCCACTTGGAGATTTCATGATCTCTTACTCATCCCTGGGCGAATTCGGAGAGGCAAGTATCATATGAGCAGTTTCTAGAAGATTCTTTGAGTTTCCATCTAGCAAACTGCTTTTTCCATTTGTCTGCTCTCGCTCATTGCACCCTACAGAAGGGATTTTCAGTATGCATCACACCCCACGTATGTAATAGGTGAGATGCATTGCACCCTCAACATGGAGCAGTCTATATGGTCCCGTTTTGACCAGTTCTGAGCAATTTTTCAGGGAGAACTTCTGGGAAATGATGTAATCAACTGACCTTGTTCCTTTAGGGTATGAAACAACACTTTTAGGGGTTTATAATCCCTTGGTTTATGGACATATATGATTGGGGTTGCAGTGCCCAAATATGTCTATAAAAATAGACCACGTGATGAGCCTAGGTATTACAACAAGAATGCTGCAACTCCCAGGGCTACCATTTTTACCTATCAACCCGGGGTTCGTACAAACTTGGAGGTGACAATGCTATATCCACAAGTAAAAGTGGAGGTACTTCCTGTTGTCACTGATCATCTGGAAAGAAACCCTAGGGGTTCAAAGCCATAATTCTATAGTGTTAGAAGATGCTTAACTCTTTGATGCAAGAAGAGAAAATCTATCCTAAGGGAGAGATACTTCTACTGCAGTATTGAAGAAATAAACTTGCAATGTTAACTCACACCATAACCTAACTAACCAATTAAACAACTACGCTAAGAATAATTGATAAAACAATCACTAACCTAAGGCTGCCATCTAAGTTACATATGTAAAAGGAATTTAAACTATACTAAGGTGTAAGCAAAGAAACTTAAGCGAATTATTTTTTCAAGCAGAAGAGAAATCAGAGGTTGAAATCAATGAAAGGAGGAAGTATGGATGTAATAGTGCATAGGGACCATTGGATTGATCAACGAATAGAAGATGGATGGTGGAGATCTTATCACGGGGCTTAAGTGAATAAATAGATGAACAGGGTTAATGAACATGATGAATAGCGGAGATCATATTGCTCGGGATTTAAGTGAATGTATGGACAAATCATGGTAACAAAGGAGATGAATGCCCAAGATCTAATCATGGGGATGAAATCAACAGATGGACGGATGAGGTTAATAGGAGTGATGAATGGCTGAGATCTGATCGAATGGTTGAAGTCAAGAGATGGATGGACAAGGTTAACAGGAGTGATGAATGGCTGAGATTTGATCGCATGGGTGATGTTATCTCAAAATCAAGCCCTGGAAGGTTGCTGACCAGGAAGACTTCAAGTAACTGTTTCAAACCAATCTTTTGACTAAGGTTTAGCCTCCTTAGCCTGAGAGGGCTCTCTCAAAAGGTTATTGATTTTGATTAAAAATAAGAGGGTTAACTCTTGTGAAATAACAGTGACAAATATGAAGGTTGGACAAACATTACATAAGTTTCCATTGGGCCTATGGAGTCAATAAAACCTCAGCAAATAATGATACATCCTTTACATAGAAGTCAGGGCATGTGGCATTTAAATGTTCAAAACACAACTCTTGTAAAACCACAGTTCATGAATGTGTACAGGAAATCAGAGCAGCATAAGTGAATTCTGAGTGATTACACATCTATGCAACTGTAAAATAAATCAAGGATAAAGTAAAACCACACATCTTGAACATATAAACACTTTATGAATCTTGAGAAGAAAAGCAGTTCTATTATATTACTGAACTCTGTCTTTCTACATAAGCCAAAACAATACTCTGTTTTATAAAATCCCCAACCTTTATTCCCTTGCTGTTTTAGCTATATATAGAATTCTTATTCTAGTTGATCGAGATTCCTCCTCCAGCATGAGGGGAATTCGATCACTACCTCTATTGACACCTATCAACATTTAACTAACTAATAAATGCAACAAAGTGCTGACTGTAGTTTTTAAGATTTCTAAATCTACTAGGATTCTAACACCATGTTATGCTAATAATAGCCTTGATTACAATGGTTCTTGTTCTTTGACATCTGGTTCGCTTCTAGCAGTGGCTGTGATAGATGTTTGTAGCTGCTTGCTGGCCTTTAATATCGTATCCTTTTTCCTCTGCTGAGAAACAAGAAACTGTCCCCTCATGAACCTTCAATATTTAATTGGCTTCAAGCACTTTCTTTCCAAATGCAGCATTTATATCCCACAAGCATATTTGTGCATCGTTTGAACCACTTAGTATGTAACCTTCTTTGAGAAGATTCCATGACAAACCATATCCTTCATTAGAATGACCTTTCAATATTGGTTCAGGATTGCAAACCCTTTCTTGAGGAGCTTTTGATGGATGCTTGTTGTAATCAAACATATAAACATCTGGGCTCACTGTCTTCGTTGCAATACCAGTGTGTAGTTGGAGCTCCAGGTGCAGTAGTCAGCTTTTTATTGCTTGCCGCATCTTCTGCATGCTTGACTAATGATGTACCCTCACCAGTAACATGTTGTTTGAAAATTTGAGCCACAGGTTCCAAGCCTTTAGGTATCCTACAAAACAACCTATACATCCTTGAAAGATGATCTACCTTGTCATCTCTTAGCAAGGCATGGCACCCTGAATGCTCCTTCTCCAGAAGTTGACTCTCATACTGGGAAAGCAGTTCATTTTGTACTTTTTCCAGCAACTTTTGTTCACTGCTGGAATGTAAATAATGGAAAACTCTTTCTTTTTCTCGTTTCAGACACTCCTCCGCCTTAAGCATATAATCCGGACAAGAATCTTCTAAAATCCATGATGCAGCCTTTCAAGAATAGTAAGAAGCAGTGTCATCCAACATCGCTGACTCAAAGTCATTTTCATAAGCATCCATGTTACTCATCCCAATCTCCACAAAGATGCCCATAACATTTTTCAGTAAAGCTCGATCAATTTGCTCTCCTTCGCGTTCCCTGTCAATCAGAGTAATCACAGCATCCCTTACATTATTCTTAATTTCTTGGTAAACCAGATCACAGAAGCACATGAGACCAACTTCATTTAGTATAGGAAGAGAACGCCTTGCAATGAAGTAACGATCCAAGTAATTAAAGAAATGTGAAAGCCACCGAACCATTATTTTGTTGTTGCCAAAACAAAACCTTATTTGCAATTTCAACACATAGATACTCATCACTAAAAGGAGCCATATGTATCCCACAACTGATGTATCTGTATTCTACTCCTGAATAGTCAAACCAAATGAAAAGACTACTGTTTCTGTTGGGAATTGAATCATAATGGCTCGACAGATGCTCTCTGCTCCATAGGTTGATGAATGACAAATGAATTCGGTGGCATGCAGCGTGCCTTGCTAACTTCTAAATGGAGTAACCCCATACACAACAACAGAACAACTGCAATCGAGATTCCCAAAACAAGACTTGGATGTGTCGCAACAAACACTCCATGACTCCTATAGAATTTAGAAATATAATATTGGATGAATGGCAAACGTGTTCCCTTTTTTGGCATAGTCACCTCTTGATATATCGCTGCGCCCTGAATTAGATCCTGGTCTTGCTTACTCATACCACTGGACATCACCATGCCATGAGCCTGAACCAAGCCTTTCAGACTCATAACCCCTGCTATCACCACGCCGGGAACCTGAGACTGTACCGTGGTCTCTCAGAGTCATTTCCTTCATAAAAATCACCAAACCCTGGACAAGGGCCTGAGCAATCAACATCAGAGCCTACAGTAAATCCACATCCCGGAAGAAAACCTGACTTGTTGACATGATGACCTCCAGGAAAATCAACAGACCCTGACCGAGAACCAAGTCTGTCAAGCCCTGGTCCTCTAGCATCTAAACGATCATAGCCTGTGGGTATTCCCCCATGTCTCTCAGATTCAAACCCATGAGAAATATCCCTATTCCTCGAGCTGTAAGGCCACTCACCATCATATTCTCTCATCATTTCTCCACTCACAAGTGATGAATGTGGCCTTTCCAAGTTATACCCTCTGGAAATTTCTACCCGTTCTGATCCAAGCGCCCCTTTCCCTGAGTAGTCAGAACACCCGGATCGAGAACTAGGCCTGTCGACTTGTTTATGTGGGAAGCGAACCTTATCATCGAGGGCTAAGGTTAACTCTTGCAACTTTCTCTCCTTCTGGGTGAGCTGGGATCATAAGTTTTTTAAGTGCTCTGTATCTGATATCTAATCGGTTCCACGTCAGATTCAACTATCTCCTCATCACTGGCAGTTTCCTCGGGCACTTTCCGGGCAGTGCTTGAAAGGCCAAACTGTTCTTCAAGTTCTGGTATGTCATTATCGCTCTCATCCACAAAACTATCTCTAGCTTCTGTCTTCTTTGCCGATTCACCCTTGCCGTATGCAGAATCCGGTAATTTGGCGCTGATTTTTTCAAGATAGTCCCTGAAAAATTTCAAAGCTGAGTCCTGAAGAACGGCGGGATTGCTGTCGCATTGTTTGACAAAGAGCTTCGGTTGATTTACTTTGCTGGTGTCCATGACGCATTCGTTTCCAAAGCGCCTAAATCCTTCCTCAGTCGATGAAAAAACACCAAACCATGCATGCATTTAAACTTAAACTATCATCAGAACTTGGGAGAAAAAGACAAACTGAAAGAACCTGAGCTTCGGTATTGTTTATTTGATAAATGCCATTTGTTGTTTTTGTCTACCAGATAGCTGAACCCTCGTTCTCCAACCTGAATGTTGTAGCCAACTATGCAAGTTCTTGTTTTACGAACCCAATTTGCTGGCGAAGCCACTTTAGCTGCAAAGTTTTGGGATCATAAAAGTGTTCTACGAGAGCCACAACAGTGCTCTTCCCAGAACCGCTACCCCCCCACTATTTCAATAGTCTTTCCAGCTGGGATTTGGAGAGAAATTTCGGAAAATCAGTACATCTGGCCGACAAGGGTAACTGAATGTAACATCTTGGAAGTCAATGTTGCCCTGGATTTCTGCTAGCTTATTTCTTTCTAAAACATCATGAATGATTGTAGGCTGTTGTTTAATAATCTCCATCAGCTTGTATGCAACAACTTTCCTCTTGCCAAATGAACCAATATTGGAGAATGATTTCCCTAAACTCATGCCACCGACTATAGTAGAGAAAATGGCAGTGAATGCTTTGCCTCCATCTGTCCTTCTTATGCAGTGCAAAATATGAATTATGCGCTACAAAATCATCTAAAACATGTTGCACTGCGAAAGTGCTAAAAAGGATTTATGTGCCTTTGGAAAATAATCGAACTGATGTGAACAATTTAGAAATTTTTCTTCAGTGATAACAGTGGCTCCACTTGGGATAGTGTGCTCCTGTAGTACACTAAGAACTCGTAGATCCAGTGCATTATCCATTTATGACAAATAGAAATTTGCTTGACAAACATCCCTTTCCAGCTTCTTGGGCCTTCACCTCAGGCTTAAGCTTGATGATCACTGTGGGAAAAAGAAATCTACATCTACTGAAAAATAAATGCTCAGTCAACCTTGAGCTTATTTGCATTTTCCTACCTACCTACCCTATCAATTCAAACTTCTTTCAGCTCAATCAATGTGAAATTTCCAATGTAGCCAATCATTTGTCTTATCTGATATTTGAGTTTTTTGACTGCATCGGAGTTCAGAGCCACTATGATATGGCGATGACCACTGCCGCTGAAATTGCCTCTGATCTTCATAGAAAAACTGAAACACTGGAGAGTAAAACTCTTCCATGTAGTCAGCTATAGGATCCCAGAATACATGATCAGCTTGATGGTTCTCGTAACTTTCTGGTTGTGCAAACTGATCTTCAACAACAGTGTACACTTCCTCAACCGTGAAAGAGAAAGGAACCAACACTCTCTCCTTGTGTTCTGCCATAGAAGGCTTCTGAAAATAATGATCATGATTATGAAGACTATATGCTTGAATTTGAACTTCTAAACCTTCAATGTCTTTCTCAATGTCTTTGGCAAATTCATCCAAAAATTTAATTTTATCCTCTGCCTTGCAGTCAAATGATTTTAGATAAGAAGAAAAGGAAAAAGAAAAATTTTCAACTATTTCTTCATTAATATGATGATCATTCCACTGTCTGAAACCTTGAATTGAAGGAGAGTTTGCCACCGCATCTGATCTATCCATCCATTCCTCCCAAAACATAAGCCAAAAGTCTTCAAATGACTTAATGGATTGGGTAGGAAAGCTTTCAATCCATTGTTTACATTTCCCTTGAAGTGAATCATAGAACAACATAATGCAAACATCCTCATGTTTAACTCTAAGAAGCTCAGTAAAATCACAGAAATCTGATATATGCTTCAAAGTTAAACTCAAATCTTCTCCATTGAATTTTGGACCATTCCTTAGAAAATATGCATCCTTGGGAAAATGATTTGGGAAACCATGAATTCCTGAAAAATTTATGCATGCATACCTTGAAACAAGAATGGTAGCATCTGGGTCTTTCATAACTCCAGTGGAATCACCATGAATGTATGAATTTTGAATTCTTCAACAATGGAGTCGCCAAGGTAGATTTGCAGCCTCAAAAACCTTCTGAGCTCCTGCTACCTTCAGAAGTTCAGCTTCATAATTTCGGGAATGAATAATCTTCAGGCTCCCGGCAGACGCACCAAAATGTTATCTCAAAATCAAGCCCTGGAAGGCTGCTGACCAGGAAGACGTCAAGTAACTGTTTCAAACCAATCTTTTGACTAAGGTTTAGCCTCCTTAGCCTGAGAGGGCTCTCTCAAAAGGTTATTGATTTTGATTAAAAATAAGAGGGCTAACTCTTGTGAAATAACAGTGACAAATATGAAGGTTGGACAAACATTACATAAGTTTCCATTGGGCCTATGGAGTCAATAAAACCTCAGCAAATAATGATACAACCTTTACATAGAAGTCAGGGCATGTGGCATTTAAATGTTCAAAACACAACTCTTGTAAAACCACAGTTCATGAATGTGTACAGGAAATCAGAGCAGCATAAGTGAATTCTGAGTGATTACACATCTATGCAACTGTAAAATAAATCAAGGATAAAGTAAAACCACACATCTTGAACATATAAACACTTTATGAATCCTGAGAAGAAAAGCAGTTCTATTATATTACTGAACTCTGTCTTTCTACATAAGCCAAAACAGTACTCTGTTTTATAAAATCCCCAACCTTTATTCCCTTACTGTTTTAGCTATATATAGAATTCTTATTCTAGTTGATTGAGATTCCTCCTCCAGCATGAGGGGAATTCGATCACTACCTCTATTGACACCTATCAACATTTAACTAACTAACAAATGCAACAAAGTGCTGACTGTAGTTTTTAAGAGTTCTAAATCTACTAGGATTCTAACACCGTGTTATGCTAATAATAGCCTTGATTACAATGGTTATTGTTCTTTGACATCTGGTTCGCTTCTAGCAGTGGCTGTGATAGATGTTTGTAGCTGCTTGTTGGCCTTTAATATCGTATCCTTTTTCCTCTGCTGAGAAACAAGAAACTTTCCCCTCATGAACCTTCAATATTTAATTGGCTTCAAACACTTTCTTTCCAAATGCAGCATTTATATCCCACAAGCATATTTGTGCATCGTTTGAACCACTTAGTATGTAACCTTCTTTGAGAAGATTCCATGACAAACCATATCCTTCATTAGAATGACCTTTCAATATTGGTTCAGGATTGCAAACCCTTTCTTAAGGAGCTTTTGATGGATGCTTGCTGTAATCAAACATATAAACATCTGGGCTCACTGTCTTCGTTGCAATACCAGTGTGTAGTTGGAGCTCCAGGTGCATTAGTCAGCTTTTTATTGCTTGCCGCATCTTCTGCATGCTTGACTAATGATGTACCCTCACCAGTAACATTCTGTTTGAAAATTTGAGCCACAGGTTCCAAGCCTTTAGGTATCCTACAAAACAACCTATACATCCTTGAAAGATCATCTACCTTGTCATCTCTTAGCAAGGCATGGCACCCTGAATGCTCCTTCTCCAGAAGTTGACTCTCATACTGGGAAAGCAGTTCATTTTGTACTTTTTCCAACAACTTTTGTTCACTGCTGGAATGTAAATAATGGGAAACTCTTTCTTTTTCTCGTTTCAGACACTCCTCCGCCTTAAGCATATAATCCGGACAAGAATCTTCTAAAATCCATGATGCAGCCTTTCGAGAATAGTAAGAAGCAGTGTCATCCAACATCGCTGACTCAAAGTCATTCTCATAAGCATCCATGTTACCCATCCCAATCTCCACAAAGATGCCCAGAACATTTTTCAGCAAAGCTCGATCAATTTGCTCTCCTTCGCGTTCCCTGTCAATCAGAGTAATCACAGCATCCCTTACATTATTCTTAATTTCTTGGTAAACCAGATCACAGAAGCACATGATACCAACTTCATTTATTACAGGAAGAGAACGCCTTGCAATGAAGTAACGATCCAAGTAATTAAAGAAACGTGAAAGCCACCGAACCATTATTTTGTTGTTGCCAAAACAAAACCTTATTCGCAATTTCAACACATAGATACTCATCACTAAAAGGAGCCATATGTATCCTGCAACTGATGTATCTGTATTCTACTCCTAAATAGTCAAACCAAATGAAAAGACTGTTGTTTCTGTTGGGAATTGAATCGTAATGGCTCGACAGATGCTCTCTGCTCCATAGGTTGATGAATGACAAATGAATTCGGTGGCATGCAGCGGGCCTTGCTAACTTCTAAATGGAGTAACCCCATACACAACAACAGAACAACTGCAATCGAGATTCCCAAAACAAGACTTGGATGTGTAGCAACAAACACTCCATGACTCCTATAGAATTTAGAGATATAATATTGGATGAATGGCAAACGTGTTCCCTTTTTTGGCATAGTCACCTCTTGATATATCATTGCGCCCTAAATTAGATCCTGGTCTTGCTTACTCATACCACTGGACATCACCATGCCATGAGCCTGAACCAAGCCTTTCAGACTCATAACCCCTGCTATCACCACGCCGGGAACCTGAGACTGTACCGTGGTCTCTCAGAGTCATTTCCTTCATAAAAATCACCAAACCCTGGACAAGGGCCTGAGCAATCAACATCAGAGCCTACAGTAAATCCACGTCTCGGATGAAAACCTGACTTGTTGACATGATGACCTCCAGGAAAATCAACAGACCCTGACCGAGAACCAAGTCTGTCAAGCCCTGGTCCTCTAGCATCTAAACGATCATAGCCTGTGGGTATTCCCCCATGTCTCTCAGATTCAAACCCATGAGAAATATCCCTATTCCTCGAGCTGTAAGGCCGCTCACCATCATATTCTCTCATCATTTCTCCACTCACAAGTGATGAATGTGGCCTTTCCAAGTTATACCCTCTGGAAATTTCTACTCGTTCTGATCCAAGCGCCCCTTTCCCTGAGTAGTCAGAACGCCCGGATCGAGAACTAGGCCTGTCGACTTGTTTCTGTGGGAAGCGAACCTTATCATCGAGGTCTAAGTTTAACTCTTGCAACTTTCTCTCCTTCTGGGTGAGCTGGGATCATAATTTTTTTAAGTGCTCTGTATCTGATATCTAACTGGTTCCACGTCAGATTCAACTATCTCCTCATCACTGGCAGTTTCCTCGGGCACTTTCCGGGCAGTGCTTGAAAGGCCAAACTGTTCTTCAAGTTCCGGTATCTCATTATCGCTCTCATCCACAAAACTATCTTTAGCTTCTGTCTTCTTTGCCGATTCACCCTTGCCGTATGCAGAATCCGGTAATTTGGCGCCGAGTTTTTCAAGATAGTCCCTGAAAAATTTCAAAGCTGAGTCCTGAAGAACGGCGGGATTGCTGTCGCATTGTTTGACAAAGAGCTTCGGTTGATTTACTTTGCTGGTGTCCATGACGCATTCGTTTCCAAAGCGCCTAAATCCTTCCTCATTCGATGAAAAAACACCAAACCATGCATGCATTTAAACTTAAACTATCATCAGAACTTGGGAGAAAAAGACAAACTGAAAGAACCTGAGCTTCGGTATTGTTTATTTGATAAATGCCATTTGTTGTTTTTGCCTGCCAGATAGCTGAACCCCTCGTTCTCCAACCTGAATGTTGTAGCCAACTATGCAGGTTCTTGTTTTACGAGCCCAATTTGCTGGCGAAGCCACTTTAGCTGCAAAGTTTTGGGATCATAAAAGTGTTCTATGAGAGCCACAACAGTGCTCTTCCCAGAACCGCTACCCCCCACTATTTCAATAGTCTTTCCAGCTGGGATTTGGAGAGAAATTTTGGAAAATCAGTACATCTGGCCGACAAGGGTAACTAAATGTAACATCTTGGAAGTCAATGTTGCCCTGGATTTCTGCTAGCTTATTTCTTTCTAAAACATCATGAATGATTGTAGGCTGTTGTTTAATAATCTCCATCAGCTTGTATGCAGCAACTTTCCTCTTGCCAAATGAACCAATATTGGAGAATGATTTCCCTAAACTCATGCCACCGACTATAGCAGAGAAAATGGCAGTGAATGCTTTGCCTCCATCTGTCCTTCTTATGCAGTGCAAAATATGAATTATGCGCTACAAAATCATCTAAAACATGTTGCGCTGCGAAAGTGCTAAAAAGGATTTATGTGCCTTTGGCAAATAATCGAACTGATGTGAACAATTTAGAAATTTTTCTTCTGTGATAACAGGTGAAGTCAAGAGATGGACGACGAAGATCATATTGAAGGAAAAAGAAATGTACGGAAATGATGGAGTGGGTTTCTAAGGTGGTAAGTAGTTTCTCACGCGTTGTTCAGGTTGTAAGACATATTTTTAAATTTCACGCAATTGGCCTTACTGTGCAACACGTAGCACGAGAAAACCACTTTTCTCAAATTCTCTCAAGTGGATAACGTTCATGCACTAATCTGCGCGAGATTGCGTGATAGACATTGGATTAGGCAGGGCTGATCAACGGTGGAGATCGGCCAATCTAGTTTCCGATCGGGTGAAGCAACAACCGTTAGATCAGGCGAGGCAGATTGGTGATGGGGATTTAAAGTGCATAAAATAAGTGGTGGACTCCACACGAGGCAGCAGTTGGAGAAAATAATGAATCAGACGGTGATTTTTAAGGTTTGTTGGTGATAGGATGACGAGGAAGCAATGCATGAGGAACGTGCTGAAGGTGATTTCAAATGAAAACGGTGGAGAAAACTAGTGAAGGTGAACAAACAACTACATCGAAAAATGAACTCCATAACTCATGCAAGAACCAGAAACCTGTGTTTTTGGGGCTGCTGAAGGGTCTCTTCCTTAAGTCATGGTCCTAGAGGGAGGAGATGAGGCCAAGATACCTATGCACAACCTGATAGTGATGTTTTTCATCTAACTAACTTGTGAACTGAAAGAAGGCATAAATGGAAGTAAACTACACCAAATGCAGCCACTAAAGAAAATGAATAGGAAAACCATGAATAATCTACATTATATTGTTGGGATGAAAGTGAAACTACTTAAGCAAATAAAGAGTGAAAACCATAAGGCTACTTAAGAAAAAGAATAGAAAACCCTGAAACTACTTAAGAAAATAAACAGAACAGAACTCTATACTAGCATACATGTACAATAAAGAGGAGTTGTGGCTACTTGGGTCAGACCCTAACCCAAGAGCTTCAACCCTCGAAGTTAAATCGGAGCTGGCTTAAACAAAATTCATTCTTATTGTAAAAACCATGGATTACAAAACAAGTTGTCATAAGTCTTCTTGCAGCTCAGAAATAAAATAAAGTTTTTACAACTGAAGTTTGAATCCTACTGAGGTCCTAAGCCTCTCTACTTATACATTTGAAGTCTCTAACGACTTCCTTAAACTAGTTTCTGTCACTTTCACTTGCTCGGTTGTCTTGTAGTCCTCATGATGTGGCTGTTTGCATTCCAAACTGGTGGAGGAATATTCAAATGGAGGGGTAGTGAATGGGGAGGATTTACGTCCTATAGTTCCTCTCCCTTGTCCCATTCAAGTTTTTACCAAGTTGTTTAACATAGTTCCTTGCTTTTATCTTTTATCCCTGCATTTTCCTTGCTTTTATCCTTTATTCCTATATGTTGTACTAAAAATTGTCACCTTGACATTCTGTTATCTGTGTGAGTTCATTACCACTCATACGTCCCTCCTTTGCAAGTCTAAAGCATCAGTTCCTCATATCAAGCCTACAAAATAAGAGAAATTCCTTCAAAAGTCTTTAAAACTCTGCTTCCACACTTTATATTTGTCTTACATATGGTCCTGCACCTAATGGTCATGTCTCCTACGCACCAGAGTGCATTGTCTCTGTGTTGAAGGTGTGGAACCCTATAAAAGTTAAAAAGGCACGAGTATACTCTGAAAAAATCACTTTCAGTCATTTCTAGAAGCTTTTGGAAGGAATCTTGAGGTGGCAAGTTCGATCTTCTCAGGTTCATGCACCCCATACCTTAAGGAGCTAACCCCTTGATGTGAGGAGCTTATCCCTTGAAGGAGGATTCTATCCCTTCATAGGTTGACCTGTAACCTCCTCTCTACACTATAAAATGAAGCATTGGGCTGGTTACTTTAGGGTTAGAAGCTGAATATTTTTGAGTTGAAATGTTGCTGGAACTTAGTCTTCTTTAGTTGAGTTTTTATGAGGAGAGATTACATCAAGCTCTCATTTGGAAGAGTGCAAGACTTGTCAAAGTAAAGGAAATTCCTATTTCGGACCCCAGGAAGATCTTTTTCAACATCAAGGCTGAAAAGGTTGTAAGGTTCTTCTACTATTCAAAGTTAATACAAATAAAATTGCTTTTCTCAATGAGTTGTTAATTCATGGTTTATTTTATGGATTCATTGATCACCATAGTAGACATGATTTATAATATTTTCTATGCGGGTGTTATTTAATCCTTGCTTGTTTGTGATTGCCGGTCCTCGATGGTAACTCTTTTGAATGACCAGGGGATGAATACTATGAACAAGCATTGGATCTAAGGTAGGATCTTAACACCTTTGTAGTATTTACTTATAAATCACATATGTCTAGAGAAAGATAGGTTTGTTTGTTTGTTTGTTGCTAGACTATCTTATGATACTAGGGAGATCAGCCTTGTCTACAAGATCGATTTATCCAGCCGACAAATTAGCGACTCCACTGGGGAATGGTATTTGGTTTTTGGTTTTCCTTTGCTTTGACTTGAGAAAATTGTTGTTGTTGTTGTTGTTGTTGTTGTTGTTTTTTTTTTTTTTTTTTTTTTTTTTTTTTTTTTTTTTTTTTTTTTTTTCTGATTTTTGATTGATGTATATACTAGCTTGGGTAGTTTTTAAAATATGGAAGTGTTTTTGTTTTTTATGAAGTTTTTGGGGGACCACACTTTCTCTTTATAGACAGTGCGGGCATCTTCACACTTTTCCTTTAGTAAACAGAGTGGAACCGCAACTGTTACTTTGGGGGCCTGTGGACCCTATTAAATTCTTTTGGAAAACCTAAGATATCTTCTTCCAGTTAAGTTTAGGTTTGGTTTAGGATTTTTAGTGTCTACCCAGATCTATATTTTTCCTATCAAAAATCTCTTGTGAGTGAGTTCCGATAGTAATTTTGTTTTGAATGATTTTCTAGAAGTTTTGCATGCTTGGAGTGGTTTTCACTTTGTCTCTATAGTGACTGAAAGATCAGAAGCTTGAGAAACCTTAGATCACCCTGGTGTCTTTTCATCTTCTTGATGAGTCTGACTTGGTTGTGAAATCTATCCTTTGTGAGAAATAGATTTAGTTTTCTCGTTGCAAATCTTTGAACAAACTTTGTTATAAGTTCTGAATTTCATTTTTACAAAAGAAAACATATTTGGATGTTTTTGATTGGTTTGTTATTCTGAGCAAATGAATCCTTAGTTTACTGAACCACTAGGTAAAACATCCTCAAAAAGAATTGAAGCTTTTATTCAATTAGATTTTTAAATTTTTTAGATCTCAAAATTAGTTTTTGTAGTTTTGAGTGTTTTTCTAGAACTTGTAGATCTCTTTGGAAGCAAAATTTTTTTTGTAGTTTCGAGTTTTGGAAAGGGAAAGGGATTTGTTGTGAGCATTAATTATTTGTCTCATTTTGAGTTCTTATTTAAAAAGATAGAAATATTTTCCTTCCATTTCCATGTTGAAAGAAAGAATTGCATTCTCGAACTCTTTCTTTTAGCTAGAATTTCATTGAAAGAAAAACGAATTGCTTATCACTTTAGGTGCTCTTTTTAGTGTATTTGGAGTCAAGTCTTCACACCATCAAAGTTTCATTTCCATACCTATTGACTTAAATAACAACCCATAAAAGCAACACTTAATTAAAATTGATCTAGTAATCATTTCTATTTCTAGGGCTCTTATCACCAATATAGCGTAGGCTAGTATCTTGGAGTAGGGAGTAATTAACTCTCCAAGATAGTTAAAACAAACAAGTAGATACATTTTGTGGTAGGAAATAAATCCAATTGTAATTGATACATTCTGGGAAGCTTCTCTTAAAGGAGTCAATCATGAGATCATGTCCGAACCTTTGAGACAATCAATTCTGTTTCATTGGGAAAGATAGAAGATTTGCACGTATTATAAATGGTAAACCTTGGATTAACCATTGTCGAGGAGCCTGGGGTCACTTGTTGGTAAACCTCAGATTGACCATGTTGAGGAGCCTTCAAGGGGATTGAGCTTTGTTACTCTGCCCTTACGCGTAGATCGGATCGTAGACTGTTCCCCTAGTTGTATTTGTTGTTGTTGGTAACCTTAGTGTCCATAAACTTAAGATTATTTCCTAAGGTGATGGTGAAGGAAGGATCTCACTGTACCTGGAGCAGACGTCAACTAGACTCACTTGGATTCTCTGGGGGGTTCTCTTCACTCGAGATGGTTTCGTGAAGAAACTTGTGCCAATCTGTTTCATTAAACAGGTTGTCAGGGTAACTGCTCAAACCGCCCTTTCTGTATTAAAATTCTACTAAGTTGGATTTCATCACCAACTAGTGTTTTTAGTACAGGAAGTTACTGTTTGTGTGTGCTTTGAACTCTTAGATTTTTTAGGCGTGTGATTCGGCTTTTTGTTTCTTTAGAGACTTTAGGTGTTTTTATTGAAATTTTCTTTGTTTGCGTGTGATTAATTAATATTTAATCGTGGCCAAATTACCGAGACAAACTCGTAGACTTCAGGGGAAACCTCCTGAGTATACACCAAGCCAGCTTGAATGGCTATGAGCTCTCGTATCACCTAGTGATAGTAGAGTTGGATCACTAGAAGCCGGAGAGTCATCTTTAATTGTTCATCCTGATTATCAAATACAAACAACAGAGCATATTCAAGAGTCAATTTCATTTTCTGAAGTTACTGGTAGTATTTCTCCTTCCAGTGAATTAGTTGAAGAAGCTAAAATTTTTGAGCCTGATACTAAACCTACTATTACTCCAACTTTAGGATTTACTTCTCCAACTTCTAGTGGTCCTGGTTCACGTAGGGTAAGAAATGTCATTACTCAAAATCTTCCTTCTAGCCTCATTTCTATTGAATAACTTGTTAGTCCAGACAAAGACGTAAACCTTCCTGAAAACCAACAGATTTTAAATCTTAGGGAGCGTGAATCAATATTCTACATTCCTTTTAGGAGTGACGCTTGGTATTTATCATTGACAATGTTTTTAGAAAACTCGGATCTTAGTTTTTCACCACCTCGAATTCATTTTCATCCTACACCAAGAGATTATTATCCTTCATCGATCATGTCAAGACAATCATTTATGTTTTCCCAATCACCGGAAACATTTTATCCAGCGGTCCTTCTGTTCCTTCGAGGTACCAGTCACTCTCTGGTACTTTTTCAGGAGCAACTCCTCGACCGATTGAACAAGTGTTATCATCTGGTAGTGATGGAACTCAAACGTTGCATGCAGAGCAAATCCCTATGATGTCTGGTAGTATTCCAAATCCTCAACCCCAAGGTAGTCAGTTACCGCTTGGGGGGAAACCTCAAGGTAATCAGTTAACGCCTGAGGGACAACCCCAAGGTAGTCAGTTACCACCTGGGGGGAAACCTCAAGGTAATCAGTTACCACCTGGGGGCAACCCCAAGGTAGTTAGTTACCGCCTGGATTTCTACCTCATGGTTTTCAACCTTCAGGATAGTAGATACCCCAAGGTCAACCCCAGACTTAGTACGTACTTCAAGGTCAACCCTAGTTTCAGTACATACCTCGAGGTCAACCCCAGATTTAGTACGTGCCTCAGGGTTATCAACCTCAAGGTCAGTACCCAACTCACGGTTTCCAACCACCTTCTGGTCAATCATTTTTACAAGGAGCTGGAAATGTACCGTTTAACTATCAGCCCTATGTTCAACCAGGTTATGGTCCTCCATATGCACAACCTTTTATGGGTCCATACTCCGGAATGAACATGGTGTGGTATCCATCTAAAACTCAACAGACTTTGCAACCTTATGTGCAGTTATCTAATCAACCTGGACATCCTTTGGTTTCTAGTCCAACCCAGCAACCTGTCCAACCTATTGTTCAAACCCCTGCACCTGTTTTAGCTCAGCAGCCTGGGCCTAACTCACCTCGTACTCTGCTTCAAACTGCTGCAGCTGCTGCAACTTCTGTTCAACCTATAACACCTGTTTCTGGAGTATTTGCAGCTCTGGTTTCTACTATCCCTGCATCAATCCAAAATTTTCAATTCTCTATGCCCCAGTCAAGACCTATAGTTCAGAATTCGGTCCAGATGCCTGAAGGAAAAGTTGGTACAAGTACAATTACTACAATTGCCACAAGTCAACCAAAATTCACATATCAACCGTACCAGGGATAGTATGAATTCATTCCTACTATACAAAACCCAGTTTATCAGTATTAACCATATCCTGGCTATACTTATCAACAGCCTCAACAACCCTAGTTTGGTCCAGTTAATCCTAGTTTTCCAGGAGGTTATAACATTCCTAATGTAAATCTGATTCCAGGTTATCTTGGATATCCTCCTCCTGGATATGGTCTCATTACTCAAGGTTTTCACGAACCTAACCGTCAATTACCATTTATTGCAACTTTGGATTTACCTGATTTGTTGCACCTTATGAACGATTCGATTCACTATCTTCCGTATTGGCCGCCAATGGCTAGTAAGTTTCCTAGTGATATCTCAAAATTCAAGGGTAAGTCAGGAGAGGATCCATCAAATCACATTATGACTTTCACCTCTAGTGTGCATCTAATTCAATCATTGATGATTAATTTGATTGCGTCTTTTTCAACGAACTCTTATTGGTCTTGTCGCCAAATGGTACATTGAGTTACCACAAGGATCTTTTTATAATTTCAATCAGTTAGCCACTGCTTTCTTAACTCATTTTCAGTTGCCTGTCAGATACGACAATGGCACGGAACTGTTAACTTCAATGAAACAATCCACGTCCACATATATTTCTGATCATATTCATGAATGGCAACGTAGAAGGTGTTTAGTGAAAGTTTTCATTCTGAATCAAATTTTAGCGGAATGGTTCATTAAATCATTGTTACCCAAAATCACTGAAGATGTAGCTAAGGGAGGAGTTGTTACTGAAGAGAAGTCATTGCTCAGGCTCAGTACCTTTACCTCGTCTATACACAGTCAGGTACTTTACATGAAAAAATCCCTCATCTTCCAAAACACGGTCAAATAACTGCAGCTCCTTCAGGGTCTCATGCCGCTGATGGTATGATTGGTTCAGTTAGTATCAAAAGTAAGAAGAAATCTTCAAAGAATTCTTCTCCTATAATAACTTTACTTGATTCTCCGCTAGGAGATTCTTCCGCTGAAATTTCTGCCAACATCCATGTCGTAGAATCATCTACGACCAAACCAAAATCTGGTAGGAAAAAAAGGGGAACACGAAAAACAAACAAAATTCAAAAGATAAAATTGGTAAAAATGAATCTACTAACGAAAAACAGAAACCTCGCTATCCTTGTTTCATTTGCGACGAGGATCATTTACCAAAGAATGCCCACATCGAGCAGAGGTTTTGAAATTCGTTAAAGGTTCTTAAACGCCTGCTATCTTGAAGGATCCTTTTCCTACTCAAGATAGTAAGATGATTGGTTCTTCCTCGAATGCCCCAGAAGAACCCATTATGATGATGTCTCATGTTTGGATTGCGACGCAATCGCAAGATTATGGTAGTAAAAATCCTGTTGGTGGTAAAGAAGTAGAATCTTCTAATTCAAACACATCAACTACACCTCCTCTTGTTTCCGTTCCACTATAGATCGAGAAACCCAACCCTAACTTAGTAATCAAACCGCCTGCTAAAGGTGTACTTCGTAAATCAGCTTTCAATCCACGTGCGAGAGCTGCTCAAAATTACAACATTGTTGAAGACTTAGCTATTTCCCCTTTAGCAATGTCGGCATTGGAAGTGCTGCAATCGTGCCTAGCACAACGTAAATTACTATTGTCTACTATATAAGTTGTCGATATTCAAGATTCGAACCTAATAATATTCAATTTAGAGAATAGTACACCCCGCCTACCTCATCAAATGGCTTTCCAAATTCCAGTTTTAGTCAAAAACAGACCTTTCTTTCAGACTGTGATTGATGAAGGGGCTTCTACGTGTATTATGTCAATCTAGTGTTGGAAATCACTTGGTTCTCCCACACCCAATCAGTCTCCGACAATTCTAAAGGCTTTTGATGGCCAAGGGTTCCATCCTTTTGGTATTTTGCAGGATTTACCTATAGGGGTCAAAGGCAAAACCGTAAATCTAGATGTGGAAGTAGCTGATGCCCCTCTAGATTACAACCTTCTCCAGGGTCATAGTTGGTCTTATGCTATGACTGCTATTGTTTCATCAGTTTTTCAACTTATCAAGTTTCCTCATAATGGAAAGATTGTTACGATAGACCGGATGACTTATTTCTCATCTGGCCTAGCCTCTACAGATAGTATTCATCACATCGATAAAATGACTATCCCTTACAAGGATGTTGGCGTAGGTTTGATTAAAGATTCTGGTTTAATGAGAACTTTTTCCTTCCCTCCTCCTAACGTATCACCTTCTATTGCAAATATTCATATGATTTCATTGAATACTGTTACTTTTGATGATCCTTGGATCGTACCTTCCGATTTTGAGTTGGATTCATTTGGTGGTGAGATGCCCCTGAGTCCCTTTGAAATTGCATATCAAGCTGTACAGTCATTTTCTGGTTCCTGTTAAATCGAAACTAATCTTCACCCTATAATTGTTGTTGGTCCTTTCGCAAAGTGGGGTATTGACTTTATTACATGTAACCCTCACTCAGTTGGGGGGCATGCGTATATTATCTTAGTGGTAGATTATTTTACTAAGTGGGCCGAGGCAATGCCTACATTTTTGGCAGATGACAAGACTACTGCAACTTTCGTATTCAATCATATAATTGCTAGATTTAGTGTTCCTCAAGCTATTATTACTGATCATGGAAGTCACTTTCAAAACATCATGATGATTAAACTGACAGATCAACTTGCCCTGCGCCATGATAGTTCTACTTTGTATTACTCGCAAGCTAATGGTCTGGTTGAAGCTATCAATAAAGTTTTAGTCACTATGATCAAACGAATCATTGGTATTCATAAGTCAAATTGGCATACCATGTTATTTTTAGAACTTTGGGCATATCAGACCTCAGTAAAAACATCGACTGGTTTCACTCCTTTTCAACTGGTCTATGGTTTGGAAGCAATGTTACTTATTGAATGTGAAATTTCGTCATTACAATTAGCCATAGTATTACTCCCAACTACTTCTAGAGAAGAGAAACGTTTTTTGTACTTAGCTCAGCTAGATGAGAATTGATGCACTTCTACAATAGCAAATGAGACTCATGCGAAACGAATGAAAGCTCAGTACAACATAAGTATTACACCTCATAATTTTTCAGAAGGAGACCTAGTTTTACTATATGACCTAGCAAAAAATAAGCTAGGGGCTGGAAAATTGTACCTATGTTGCATGGTCCTTACATTGTTAAGGGAAAGCTAGTAAAAGAGGTTTATGAATTGATAGATTTTGACGGTGTCTCTTTTGGTAAACCCAGAAATGGACTTTATCTGAAGATATATTATGCTTAAATTCTATGTGGAGATTTTTTTTGTTAGATTAGTTTCTTTACAGCTGGTGTGTTTTAATATTAGAAAAGTGTGCCTAGTTTAGAGAGTGCTCTTATCACTATTCCTGCTTATCTTGATTTTACTCTTGATATTGCAGATGTCGACGTCTCTTCAAACATACATTGGTTTTGCTAATGGTGCTTTTCGTAGTACACAGAACATTTCTTATGCAGCTTGGATTATCTATTCACCCTCTAATGAGTTAGTATCTATGCATGGGGTAAGCCTCGGTCAAACAATGAATAACATTTCAGAGTATAGTGTAGTGATTGAGTTATTATCTGAATCCATCTCATTTGGGATTTAGAGTTTGATTGTTAGGTTGGAATCTAAACTCGTTGTATTACATCTTAACAGGGTTTATGCGATTAGAAATCCAGTGTTATTAAGGTTATTTTTTAGAGTTCGTCTCTTGGAACATGAATTTGATTAGATTGAATATCAACATATTCCAAGACAATTAAATACATTAGCAGATGCAATTGCTTCTAGTATGATAAATAGACATTTGCAATAATCAAGACAGTAAATTTAATAACATTCGATAACATGTTACACAAGATAGCCGGTAATAATGATATATCATAGCATATAAGTGTGTTTCAAAATATACATCGTCTTAGATCATAGGTTGAAAAACACCTTATGATCGGTAAAAATGATAATACAAAAAGCACAAAAATGTCATGAGTCTACAAAATCGAGCATCCTATCCCTGACGATGATCATGATAAGAAACCACTGCTCGGGCCACCCTACATAGGAACCTCCTAAAAGGTCCTGGGACCCCAATCACATATCTCTGTAACCTAAGTGGAATATCATCTATATCAGTCTCTGGAATATCTAGTGTCAAGTGCTCTAGATGATGCTCCAAGTCGGTTAGGATCTCTGTTGATTGGTCCTGTCAGGCTAGTGCTGCTGCAGCTGGTTGTATCCTCTCGTAAGGCTAGAGAATAGCTAGTCGTTGTGGACCCACATCTGCATTTAAACTTTTGATTGTTAGTTTTGGACGATTTAAAATAAAAAAATTAAAACTTAGAAAGTGTTGAAAATGGTTTTTACCTGAATCATCCCATTGTTTTCCTGGTCGAAGAATCATGTCTGGGTCGCCACAGTAATCCATCCTCGCATATGGAAAATCCTAAATCACAAAAAGTTGGTTGTTCAACCAACAAAAAATTCAGGCGGAAATTGAACAACCTCTGTGTCGTCCTCAGGGTGACAGGCCATTAGAGCAACCCAGTGAACCATTCTAGGCTCTCGAGGAAGACCAACATCAACAGGAATATGTTGCGGGGCTGACATGGGGATCCTCTCTAGAGAAAAGCTGACTATGATAAATCCATATCCAAAGTTTTTCAGCTGTCCATTCTTTGCTCTGGTTAGTTGGCCTTTCACATTTGCCAACACAGCCTCGCACCAATTGAATATGCTGCCTCGAAGAATAGTTTACAGCCATCTGCATCTGGGATCTAGTAGCCACATGCAATGCTCCACTCCCGCATAGTCTGGTAACAGTGAATGCAATAAATTTAAGCTCAGGATGGCTGATAGTTTCAATATCAATCTATTTGTCCTTTGATTGATCATCACAAAACTCCAATCAGAGACTAGCGACAAACTGGCCACCTGGCCTAGTCCTGAAAAGTGATAATTGTTCACCCCTCTTGGACAAACTAGTAAAAAATTATATGTCCTCCAGCTTGATTTCGAGCCGCTGGCCACCAATCACGAATCATTGGTCCTGTGTGTTCCATCTGTCTACCAGCCACTGTAAGAGGTCTACTTGGGCCCTCATGCCCTGTATGCCCCAGAACTTATACAATCCGCATGCTCTCAATGCTTGCAATGTGGGCATATGATTCATTGCGGAAAAATATACATCCTCATGCTTGTGTTCTCACCAAATAATCATTTTGAATGTCCTACAATGCATAAAAAGACATATCAGAACAAGCTAGTTCGAAAAATTTTGGGCAAAGTTAGAGAAATTTAAGTTTAAAAATTCATTGCGCAGGGTCCGCACCCACTGCTTACAAACAGTGTGTAGGTCCGCATGAGTTGTGAGCAATAGGTGCAGACCCAAAAATTTTTCCTTTATAGAAAAACTTTGGGGTCCGCAGGGGCCACATGTTGCACCTGCGGACCCCCGCGAGCAAATTTTTAAACCTAATTTTCCTTTAAAAATCAAATTTAAAGCCTAAAAACGAAATGTAAATGGATGAAATGCAAGTTAATGAGGACGTGGATTACCTGGAGCTGACTATATTCAATTCTGACGGAAGGATTTTCCAGAATCTTCACAAGAACTTTCTTACCCAAAAGCTCTCACTTCTCACTTTAAACTCAAATGGTAAAAATGAAGTTAGAAAATCCGTTTTTATAAGTTTTTTCAAATAAATGAATTTTTAATTTATTTATTTTCCACTTTAAAAGGGCAATTTTTAAAACATTTTATTTATCTTAAATAGGTATGTGTAATGTTTTGAGTTTTTGTGCAAAATATTGAATTTTCTGAGAAAATTGATCATTTTTCAACAAAGAGCATACTTTTATCACCTTTTCAGACTCTTTCAAAAATTTATGAAAAAGCGAAACATTGGAGTCCTCTTTAAGCTCTTTTCAGTCTCTCAAAAATTGAAAAGATTGCCATGCACTTGATTGTTCGAACTCGTTAAAATAAATGAATAATCGTCCCTTTAGTATAAGTTCACCCCTTTTACGAACTGAAATGGACTATTTATGAAAAAGGTATATGTTGACTAATTACAGTCAATAGAGTCCTCTTTAAACCCTTTTCAGGCTCGTTAAATATGAAAATATTGTCGAGCATTGGAAATGTCATCCCTCCTGTATTATTTTATCCTTTTTTAGACATGAGGGATTAATTTACGAAAAGGTACCCCCATGGAGTTTTCTTAAGTTTTTCTTCTAACTCCCTAAAATTGAAAAACACTGAGTTTTTCCTATACTAGACTTGTTAAAATTTAACAGTAAAGGACCATTTCAATTTTAAATAGGAATGAACCACTCCTTTTTAGGGTTCGAATTTTAAACTAAGTTGGACTCATCTGAAGGATGAGCTTATAAAAAAGAAAATGTTATCCTCCTCAAGCTTGTCAAAAATAAAGAGGCACTTGCCAGAAATGGTGGGGGAAAAGAGAGAAAAATGAACCTATTTGTTACACTTTGTTTTGTAAAAAAGCCATCAACCACTCTTGAACATAACACTTTTTGTTCACCTGGGTTGGAAAAATCCTTTGCCTAACAGTTAATCCAACCACATTGAAAGTCTTCAGCCGGTTTCTAGGTATTATCTTTGGGTCAATTGTCACGAAGCCATCTACAGTGTCGTTATGTGTTCAAGATAACAGTTCAAACAAACCATTCATCTGCAAAATATCTATCATCAATTTTGACCATCCCTGAGTCAATCCTTGCCAATATATTTCTTCAAAACTTGATCTATGATTTCGCGTTGTGGGCTTGCCTACGACGGATCGCTTTCTATCAACTTCAGCTCATTATCTAGGAAGTTGATCTAGAAATCGTCAATGCCTTGAAAACTGCATGCCCTAATGGCAGTTTTCTGGCCTTTGACGATAGGTTGCATCATTGACCTTCGATCGAATGATTCTATGATATGTTCGACTTCAGCTCATTTATTCACATTTCATGGATTATACTAGGTACTTTGAGAACCATTAACATTACCGGTGGTTTCTCTCACACTTGTTAACAGTTCGCATCACTCACTGGTAATCAAGTGGTTTCTACCATGTTCGTCTTCGACACATTCATTCACATGGACAGAATCGTACTAGTTCGGGAAGCGAAAATAAAGACCTTGGATCTAGTTTCTACCATCCAGGCTACAAGTAATTTTGTATTCATTATACAATGGACTATTCATAAACAGATGGCTGCATCCATACTGTGTCTACACATGTCTATACTCTTGATGTATTACAAAATCATTCATGTATCGGAACAGTTTAGTCAGTTTTCTAGTCAATTTTGATCTCAGTATGGGAATGCCTACCTCAACGAGGATATGTCTACATATATATCTTTTGCATTGAATGTTTTTATAGGTTCTGACTAGGGTGTCCACAAGATGATCCTTGAAATGTTAAATTACTTCACTCTTCATACATGACAGACTCTATCTTCATCTATTACAGACTTCGCACTTTAGGGGGGCAATCTGTTGTACTAAAAATTGTCACTTTGACATTTTGTTATCTATGTGAGTTCATTACCACTCATACTTTCCTCCTTTTCAAGTCTAAAGCATTAGTTCCTCATATCAAGCTTGGAAAATAAGAGAAAAGCCTTCAAAAGTCCTTAAAACTCTAGTTCCGCACTTTATCTTTGTCTTACCTGCGGTCCGGCACCTAATGGTCATGTCTCCTGCGCACTGGACCGCACTATCTCTGTGTTAAAGGTACGGACCCCTGTAAAAGTTAAAAAGGTGTGAGTATACTCTGAAAAACTCACTTTCATTCATTTCTAGAAGCTTCGGGAAGGTCTCTTGAGGTGGCGAGTTTGCTCTTTTCCGGCTCATGCACCCCATACCTGAAGAAGCTAACCCCTTGATGTGAGGAGCTTATCCCTTTGAAGGAGGATTATATCCCTTCATAGGTGGACCTGTAACCTCCTCCTCTGCACTGTAAAATGAAGCATTGGGATGGTTACCTTAGGGTTAGAAGCTGAATATTTTTGAGGTGAAATGCTACTCGAACTTAGTCTTCTTTAGTTGAGTTTTTATGAGGAGAGATTACATACCTCCAATATCTCATTTGGAAGAGTGAAAGACTTGTCAAAGTAAAGGAAATTCCTGTTTCAGACCCCATGAAGAGCTTGTTCAACATCAAGGCTGAAAAGGTTGTAAGGTTCTTCTACTATTCAAAGTTACTACAAATAAATTTGTTTTTCTCAATAAGTTGTTAATTCATGGTTTATTTTATGGATTCCTTGATCACCATAATAGACATGATTTATAATATTTGCTATGTAGGTGCTATTTAATGTTTGCTTGTTTGTGATTGCAAGTCCTCAAAGGTAACTCTTTCGAATGACCAGGGGATGACTACTACGAACAAGCATTGGATCTAAGGTAGGATCTTAACACCTTTGTAGTATTTACTTATAAATCGCATATGTCTAGAGAAAGATAGGTTTGTTTGTCCATTTGTTGCTAGACTATCTTCTGATACTAGGGAGATCAGCCTTGTCCGCAAGATCAATTTATTCGGCCAACACTATATTATATGCACATTAGACCACAAAGAGAAATATCCAACTCTAACTCATCTCATAAAAAAATATAATCAAAAGTATGCAATAAGTTGTGGTCTCTTCTTCTTGTTCATAGAAGCCTGCTTTCCTTTCTACTTCTTCCCACTACCTCTTTTCCTCTTTTTCTCTAATCTTCAACCTATGCGGTAGTGTGTTCCATCTCCTTTAGCAAGCAAGTATATTATCATCTCTTAACAACTTAAACATATCCTCAAAATGTGAAATTGCTTTCTCTTGGGAACCAAGATATCTAAGTGCCAGATGAGGATCAATTGTAATGAGATTATGGGTGCTGATTAGGGCCATGGGATTTGATTTTTTAGATCTGATGAAAAGAGGTTCATTTTTCTCTCTGGTCAACATCTTTTCATCTCTGTAGCCCTTGACTCCTCATGGTTCATGCACAATGCCGAAGCCATTAATTCTAGATCTCCTAGCTTTACATTAGGATCCCAAACATTCATGTTTGTGAGGGCCATGTTGTTCAAGTAAAAATCAACCATTCTGGCCCTATCCTCTTGTGCACTTTGATCACAAAGATCAATAAACTGCTTGCAGTCTTGATATGGCATGGTGCTCCTCTGTGCTAGTGTTTTAATCTGAAATTGTAGCCATTGTTCTCTGAGGTAAGGAGCATAGGATTTAGCTGGCATCCTACACTGGATGGCTTCCAAGGAGAGGCTGGCCATAAATGAATAGGGATTTTTGTTGATATTTGTGGCTTCCCTTGTTTGATTCTTGTGCTCTTCCTTGTTCTGAAAAATAGAGGGGTTTGCCTCCTTCTTTTCCATTTTTTCTTTCCTGGTGTGCTGAGAGCAGTAATTACCGCATGACAATGTTTGGCAATGTTTGGTGGAGCTTCTTGAGAATTTCTTGATCATTTTGTTGGCTGGTACTGTGAGGATGTTGCAATGAATGAACAAAGGCAGTAGGAGTGTGTCTAGATTCAAGGATGATGGTAATGGATGATGTGAGGGGTTAGAGCGTGTCTGTTAGCATGTTGGGGCTTGACCTAGGTTCGAAGGTGATTTTAGCCAAACAAATCTTGGTACTATTGGCCCTTTCGGAATAGTCTACAAAGCACACACTGAGGTCATACCCAAAGTAGTATGGGAGGGTGCTAGAACCAAGTTTCCGAACCCTGGAGATGTCTGATGAGTTCAAGTGGTCCATGGTTCAATCCTGCGCGCACGTCGCTATGCGCACTTACCCGTACCTCGTAGCTTGTGATGTTGCCTTTGCGCATCCCTACTTGGGGGCCGAATGCTGTTATTGCCCAATTCCTTACTATTATTTCACCGTTATTTGATTAACCTAGCTTACTTACATGTGTAAAGTATACTTAGCAATATAAATCATTCATACAAGTGCACGCAGTAAATAGACAGTATATCTGCAATTGATATCAAACATGTAATAACTCAAGAATAGATACATGAAATTTAGATAAGACTTCTCTTTATTATTCTCTTCCTTCGGTTACAGACTCGACTTTGCCCTGTGCACTCAACTGCAGGGGTCTGTGCACTCAGTTGCGGACAACTAGGCCTCTATTCACTTAGCCACAGATCCTTCTCCTACTCTACGACCCAAGACACATTTTGCACTTGCTCTATGCTTCTATTTCTCTATCTCATACTTTCGCTTTTCTTCTTTTACACTTAGAGCCTCACTCTATTTATACAATCCCATGGTCCACAGACCATGGGTAGGCCGACATTACATTACAAATTAGGGCAGACAACCCTATGACTTTGACGTACTTCTGCGCTTGCAATTTGCGGGGATTTACAATATTATTCGGTAAAAACATGGGCTTTGAGCCCCAAAACATGCCCTGGGGAGATTCCATACCCAACATGCCCCCAAAGAAAACATCGTGACTTGCCCTCGAGTCACTCTGTCGGTGCAGCGATCTTGGCACGGATTCCCACTGTCCTCAAACTGTACTGATATCGGTAGCGCACTGCGCTGTTGCTTGCTGGATCTATTGCATCCTCTGCTCCATGTCTGAATTGTTTCCCTACATCTGTACTAGCTTTTGTTGCATATGTTTACAGTCCCACACCTTTGTCCGGCTCCTCGGAGTGCGGAGACTATGCTTCAGGCAACTAGTCAGATAGCCGGCCCACCCATGTAGGACTTTAGGCGGTTGCCATTTACTTTGCCTGGGAAGGGTTCTTCATTTAGTTTGACTAGATAGATCGAGCCTCCATCTATGACCTCATTAACCATGTATGGTCTCAGCCAATGCACTCTGATTTTTCCCAAAAAAAAATTGAACTTACTATCATACAGTAGCACTAAGTAATTTACCTTGAAGGTGCGCGAATTGATATGGTAATCGTGCCAGGATTTTTCACGCTGCTTTTGTACCTGCTAATGAAACCTAGCCAAGAATCATTCTTCCTCAAGTTCTTCCAATTGCGTGAGCCTCTCCTCCAGAGATTTCTGGTTCGTCAGCCCTGTGAGCGTTGCTATGCGTAAACTAGGTACCATATATTCCATCGGCATGACAACTTCCATGCCATAAACTAATCGGAAAGGTGTTTGTCCCATCAGTTTCTTACACGTTGTCCTGTAAGCCCATAGCACTAGAGGTACGCGTAGGTCCCTATCACTTCACTGTGCGTTGCACAATTTGCTCAGTGCAATCTCCAATATTTTTTTGAAGGCTTCTACAGTCCCATTGGCTTGTGGGTGGTACGGTGTACTTTTCTAATGATACACTTGGAATTCTTTTGTGAGTGCACTGATGGTTTCATTCAGGAAATGTGTTCTGTGATCACTCATTAAGATTTTTGGACAGCCAAATCGGGTCAATACGTTTTCAAATAAGAACTTTTCAGTCGTAGCAGCCGTGCAGTCTTTGACTCGCTGCACCTCCACCCATCATGTTAGGTACTCTGTCATGGTGATGATGTAGCACACGCCTTTCTTTCCTAAGGTTTAATAGGTCCCACAAAGTCAATTGCCCATTTCTCAAATGGTTGTAGTGTTATTTGAGGATTTAACAACATCTTGTCCCTTCGCGATGGTTTTCAGGTCCTTTTACATATATCGTAGGCCTTACAGTATGTTTTTGAATCCTGGTGAAGGGTTGGCCACCATAACCCTACGCGGAGAATCTTTTATGCAGTCATGCATCCTGCATAGTGTCCTCCTGTAGTGCTCCCATGTGCTTTCGTGAGGATCTCACTTCATTCAAATTCAGGTACATATCTTCACAAGGTCTCATCATTTCCCATTTTGTATAGGTGCCCCGCGATGACAAAAAAATACGTCGTGCGCACCACCAATTCCTTCTTCTATTGGACAAAATATTCCTTTGGCACAGTCCCTATTGTCATAAAATGGATTATATCTTTGAAGTTCCCATCCACGACGTGCACCACAAAGAGTTGTGTATCAGGTAATCCTTCCTCCACACTAGTAGGTTCCTCGTCTATCTCAATACGCAACAAGTGATCTGGTCCTATGTCTGCCATCCAGGTTTGACCATGACCTCAAAGTCATATTCTTGAAATAATAAGAGCCACCTGCATATGCGCCCCGTAAACACAGGCTTATTGACCAAGCATTTTAATGCAGAATGGTTTGTATATAGCTTGAAATTTCCTCCTAGAAAATAGTGTCAGTATTTTTGGAGCGCATACATCATTGCTAACCCCTCGCGCTCAGTTGTGGAAAAGTTCTTCTTGGGTTTAGAAAATCTATGACTTGAAAACGCGATAGGGTGGTCCAAGCCCTCACTACCCTCTTGTGTGAGCACTTATCCCAGCATGATTCACAATGCATCAACATGGACATGAAACTCCACATCCCATTTTGGGAAGACTAGGATTAGAGCGGAGGCCAATTTCCCTTTTAGGATATCCAAGCTTTTCATACAATCATCATTCCAGGAGAATGTGATATCTTTTTTCAATAGTTTGTACATCTACACGGTGATCTGGGCATAGCTTTTGATGAACTTCCTGTAGTATCTTGTGTGTCCCAAGGTAGCACACAGCTGTTTAACAGTTCGTGGTGCTTCCAAATTTAGAATTACTGCAATCTTCGCAGGGTCCACCATCGACCCCTGTTTGCAGACCATCTGTCCCAACAGGTTTCCAAAGGTAATAACAAATGTGCACTTCTTAAGGTTTAGCACAATCTGGTGTTGTTGGCAGGTATCCAACATCAAGTGTAAGATTGCTACATGGTGTTTAACCAATCCGAAGATAGTCCAATCATCCAGATAGACCTACAAGAACTTGTGGATGTATTCCTTGAATGCAACAACAATGATGCATGAAAATATGGCTGGCACGTTCTTTAATCCAAATGGCATAACGGTGTATTGAAATAAACCCCATTCTGTTGCGAAGGTCATCTTACTCCTGTCTTCTCGCACGATTTTGATCTGACGGTACCTTGAGAACCCATCTGTGAATGAGTATGCTTCATTTCTGCCAACGTTTTCTAATACTTCATCTGTGAACAGTGTTGGGAATAGGTGTTGTATACAGACATCATTCAGCTTCCTGAGGTCCATGAATATTCTTATTTAGCCCTTCTGCTTTTTCTCTTGTACTACCATAGGGCTTACTGAGTCGGATTCTTCCACTGGCTCAATAATTTCAGCTGCGAGCATTTTTTCTAATTCTATGCAGACCTTTTCCTTGTACTTCGGATTCAAATGGTAAGGCCTCTGCTTGACCGGATTCACATCAGGTTTTAGGGTGATCTTCATCATCTGTAAGTCGCAAATGATCACTTTTAAATCTGTAATTTTGGTTGGGAATAAATCTTGGTATTCATGGAGTAACTCAAATACCTTATCCACTATGGCATCATCCCAATAGTTATCGAGTTTTTCATACTTTGGTTTTGCCTCTGTCCCAATGTTTACCTTCTTCATTTTTAGCGGCGTGGTGATATCAGGATCCTCAATCAATGGTTCTCGAACCTCGCAACAGCCTTCAGTTTTGAGAATGTTAATATTTCATGGGTCCTCATCATCCTCCTCAATATTTACATTGTAACACTTTAGTGCATAGTTCAACTGGGTCGCCCATTCCGGCTGATGCACTTCCATTGGCTTCTGGGGTATTTGAAGATCACTGCTTTTACTACTTGTAGTGCATCATCAACAATATCCCACTAATGATCCTCAAACATGAAAGTTAATAGGAATCTTTAGCGCAAGACATCCCATTCGCTCGTGCCGTTGCAGAGCTTTGTCTTAGTATACAAATTCATGCGTATGATATCCAAGGTATGATAGAATAGATGCACCCACTCAAGTTGTGGCTCTTCCCTGTAGACCTTGGTCCATTTCGTGAGGTGTGCACATGGATCGTCCCATCTATCATATTTTTTTGTTAGCCATATCTGAGGTTTCCCAAACTGTATAACCATCATTCTTCTACAGTCACGCTAGTTCTCAAAACTTCTTTGATGTGTACCCCACCACCTTGTAGGCATAGCATGCAGTGCCCATTTCATAGCGTCAAAATGTTGCTGTTCTGGCACTTCTCTTTCAAATCTGGTCAGGAATTCATCCACCTCTGCCAACCCATCATACATAGGCAAATCCCTTACCTCTGTTGTCACACAGCGTAGTGATCATACCATCATGTTGTAATTGAGTGTGGTTACTTCATGTAACCGGTTCTGCCATCATTCTATTTCCTCATCCGAATCCGATGTGCAGGAGCTTTCATGCTCCCACGAAATCCTGCCATCTGCTATTAGATTCACCCAATCGTGCTCTCACGTAGTTATCTTGTCAATACAATCTAGATCATCATTGCTTTCATCGTCGTGCACTGGCTCTGTGTAGCGTGATCCTTCCACAAGGTCTAAAAGTACCACTGTGCACAGTGACTTTTTCTCAAAAATCATTTTGCGCTTCTTGAGATTTATCACTCCATTCATATCAGTGGCCCAACCTATTCCCAGTAGCACAGGATAGGGATTGCTGTCATCGACAATCTCTATCACTTCGAAATATTCAAGCACGCTCGCACCTTCTATGTCTACTGTTATTCCCTGAAATCTTCCCATTGGTAGGAAGTTCTGCTGGTTTTCCATTCACAATTAAATAGGGTACCATTGCAGTGCAGGCCTGCCCATGCGCTCCCATTTCTGCTTTGGCAGTATGTTTGCGTCCAATGTTGTATCTAGAATCACTTGATCCATTTCATATTCCCCAATTTGTAGAGTCAATCTCATCTCCCTTCCTATTCGCATTGAGTTCTTCCTAAGCTTCCAGACTGTGTGCGGTTCTCCTGACCCAGCGCACCTAGTGATGAGTTCCTGCAGTCCCTTCACAGCCTTGCTGTCGTGCAGCAGCTTCATGCATGTCTCCAGAAAGGTAGTAAGCATTTATGGGTACATCTTCGGTTCTAGTTTGTCCTTACTACCTAATGTGGAGGCCTTCGTGAAGCTCTTCTTAGCTTCCATGAATGTCTCCTTTGCATGCTCCAAATCGAACTCTGGTTCCTTTGCAGGAGCCTTGCGAACCCAAGCACTTTCTTCGGGTTGCCTACCCTTGTTATCTCCTGTCATAATACAACTTTAGAGCACGATGTTTACATTTCGGTCCTCTTCATGCGGCTCAGACCTCATCATTTGCAGATTCTGAGTCGAGGGAGGCTGGAGTATTTCTTTATCGCGCAACCTCACTATCAGTGTGTGGCAGTTCTCTATCTAATGATCAAACTGGGTATAATATAAACATGATGCTTTCGTTGGATTTGTACAATCACAGGTATAATGGCCTGGCCCTCTGAAATTGTAACAAATCAGTTGTTTGTGACCCCTTCCTGGTCCCATTCCACCTTGACCTCATCCGCACCCATGAAATCGAGTGTGCACCATTCCTACATTTTGATTGAGTGCTTGTGTTTCGGTCTGAACCCTATAGGTAGGAGTTCAATCTATCATTAGTTCATAACTTCTACAGGTATGCTCATGATGGCCTACTAACCTGTAGAAATTACAGAACAACTGTTGGGTTGTCTACGTATACTTCTGTAATATATGGTAGTTATCTGTGGCATGGTTCCCTCCTATTTGAAAAATCCCGCACCATAATGCAGGCGCCGTAATGGCATTAGTCCTCCTCCTGGTAGGTAGTTCGCAAAGACTAGACAATGGTCCTTGTCATGTCGCTGGCCCTTACATTTTAAGCACCATACCTCTTCGCACCCCTCTTGCCGAGTTATCCTATCTTGTTTCAAGCTCTCATCTCAAGACACAAATTTTTCAACTATGCGTGGATCTGTTGCACCCCCAGGCTAGGATCTTGTATCGAGGTCTTGTGTAGCCTCATTACAATCTCCAAGGCTTTGGCCTGAGTAGATAGCTTCTATTGTGACAACGTGGTCCTTAGATGTGGTGTTAGTGATGCTACAAACCATGCGCAACGCTGCCCATCAATCAAGGTCATGTTGGTTTCGCGAATCATACCCTTCAGTCTCTGATCCAGCTCCCAGGGGGTCTCACCTGGAAGCATTGCGATTTCCTTAAATCCGATGATCGACTGTGTCTCTGATTTTGGTCTGCTAAATTCCTTATTTAGCGTAACTTGGATATTCGCGATCCCTGTGTTTGGATTGTCAGTGCATGATCCTGCAAGGTGCTAACTAGTGTTGCCTTCTTGATATTATCATTCGTGACTCCTTGCGCTTCCCATACAACCTTTACTATGAACTAAAATTGGTCCAGATCTTTGTTTCCTACTCCTCTGAATACCGAAAACTTTATTGTGCTTGCCATATTAAACTGTGGTGGTGGCAGAGGTGGTGTGGGTGAAGATGGGGGTGAGGATGGTGAAATTGGTGGTGGTGTAGGTGGGGGTGGTATGCACGAAATTCGTTGTCTTATCAGACTGATCGCACTTCTTGGTGAAACTTTCATGAGCTCATTCGCGCTCTCCCACGGAGTTGAAATCAAGGGACTAGTCTCAAATTCTTTGTTTCTGTAGATCCTCCCACTTCGCGTAGCCCCAAACATCAATTTATTCGCATAACCCACTTTTCACATAGTAGCATTTTAATCCAAGTGTTCAAATATTTAATGTACTTACCTCATGGTCCTTTGAGGAAGCATCATTCCACCTCCCTGTATATGACTAAAGTATCTACCATGAACTCGGTGATAAACCCTCCTATGATTTGATCGAGCCAATGCTCTATAGTGCGCGCAATATGATCTTCTAATGCTTCTAGTCTGTGCACCAATTCCGGAGTCCACACAATTGGTTTGTCAAGCCTATACCTTCCCTGACTGTCTGCTAGCTTCGTGATCCACTCATATAACTCAAAGGGGAAGGACACAAAGAAAATTTCATGGATTTCCGTATATAAGTAGTGCACTAACAACTGTTCTTTCGATACTCATGGATTCCTATTTTCCTGTGCCGCGAACTCGTGAATTTTTTTGTCTAGCCACCCTTCAATTTCTTTCTTTGTTGGATTCCAATGACACAACATGAGACATCCCTTATGTAGATCCTAGTCTTAACAATGGAACCATTTGTTCGTTTGTTGGGGCCGGACCCAAGTTTGGAGGTGATTTTAGCCAAACAAATCCTGGTACTACTGGCCCTTTCGGCAACAGTCCGCGGAGTGAGGACTGAGGTCTCACCCAAAGTAGTATGGCAGGGTGTGAGAACCAGGTTTCCACACCCCAGAGATGTCTAATGAGCTCAAGTGGTCCATGGTTTGACCCTGCACGCACGTCCCTACGTGCACTTACCCGTACCTCACAGCATGTGATGCTGCCTTTGCGCAGACCTACTTGGGGGCTGAACACTGTTATTACCCAAGTCCTTACTAGTATTTCACTCTTAGTTTATTAACCTAGCATACTTGCATGTGTAAAGTATACTTAGAAATATAAATCATTCATACAAGTGCGCGCAGTAAATAGACAATATTTTTGCAATTGATATCAAACATGTAATAACTCAAAAATAGATACACAGAATTTAGATAAAACTTCTCTTTATTATTCTCTTCCTTCACTTACAGACTTGACTCCACCCTACGCACTCAGCTGTAGGGGTCCGCACACTCAGCTGCAGACAACTAGGCCTCTGTGCACTCAGCTACAGAGCCTTCTCCTACTCTACGACCCAAGACACACTTTGCACCTTCTCTATTCTTCTATTTCTCTATCTCATACTTCCGCTTTTATTCTTTTACACGTAGTGCCTTGCTCTATTTATACAATCCCATGGTTCGGGGACCAGGGGTAGGCCAACATTACATTACAAATTAGGGCAGACAACCCTATGACTTTGACATACTTCCGCACTCGCAATTCATGGGGATTTAAAACATTATTCAGTCAAAACACGGGCTTTGAGCCCCTAAACATGGCTCTTGCAGATTCCATGCCCAAAAATTTCTAGAATGAATTTTGGTGATCTAACCAATCTACCATTTAGGGGATCCTGTAGAAAACACAATATTCACACGAATTGAATAAATTAAGTGAAAAACAATGGAATTGATGGAGGGATGCATGGTAAGGAGTGGATGAGATGAATATATGTAATGGAGGGTTCCCTTTGGATCTTCTCTTTGCTCCTTAATTGTCTTTCTCATCCACCTACAAATAACAATTATGTTTTGTTCTTTTTCTTATATATGTATATATATATATATATATATATATATATATATATATATATATATATTTTAAAACACCTAGGTCTCAAAGAGGTTTTCACCCTAGATATTTTCCCTAGGCACCTTAAGAAAGGTTTTCACCCAGGGATATTCTTATTCTCTTCATTTTTCTCATCCTTGGGCCGCCTCATGGAGGTTTTCACTTGAATCCTCATTCTTTTTCTTCTTATTTCAGTGACCTGATTGATATTGTCAATGAACTATTGTTTTGATGAAGGCCTCTTGTACATTTTAAATTGGTGTCCATTAACTAGCAATGGAATGGCTTCCTCATCTATAGTTATGATTGGCACTAAACCATTGTCATGGCATTTTTCCACCACATAATGTCCGAGCCATCTTGTCCTTAGCTTTCCCTTCAAGTCTTTGAACCTGGAATCATATAACAATGCCTAGTCTCCTTCTTAAAATTGCTTCTCCTTGATGTTCTTGTCATGCTAGATCTTCCTCTGAAGTTGAACTATCTTTGTATGTAGGAGGCCCTGCATTTTGAACTCATCCAAGCCATTCAAATGTAACAACCTTTCTTTCTATGCATGACTGAGATCTAAATCTAGTTGGGCTACCGTCCTCAATGTGTTATATTCAAATTCAATGGACAACACAACCTTTTTACCATAGACCAACTCATAGGGTGTAAATCCAATGGTGGTTTTCCATGTTGTATTATAGGCCCCGGTGGCCTCAACTAGTCTCTTTGCCCAATCCTTCCTGTTGTTGCTCACTACCTTGGTTAAGATGTTATCCAGTGCCCTGTTGGTCACCTCCACTTGCCCATTAGCTTGTGGATGATAAGGAGTGGAGGTCCTATGCTTGATTTTGTGATGGCTGAGCAATTCTTCGATCGCGCTGGAGGTAAACTAGCTGCCTTGGTCTATGACTAGCTATCTAGGGTACCCAAATTTGTAGAATATATTCTCCCTTAGGAAATCAGCCACCTTCTCTTCTGTTGCTACCTTAATTTCCTTGATTTCAGCCCACTTAGTCAAATAATCAATGCACACAATGATGTGTTGTATTTTCTTTAGAGGAGGTTTGATAGGCCCAATGAAGTCCATGCCCCACTTGTCAAATGGCTCGAAATTCACTTGAGGTTGTAGGGGAGTTTCATCTCTTGGAGTAGACTTTCCCATCCTCTGGTACTAGTCACACTGACTAATGTAATTCTTCACATCCTGATGAAGAGTAGACCAATAATAGCCTGTTTGCAACACTTTGAATGTTGTCCTCTTTGCTGCAAAGTGACCTCCACAAGGCCCATCTCATGATAGGTCAAAAGGATGTCAAGGACTTAATACCACATGCAGGGCAAGGTGAAGGTCCTAAATGACCCTGATGAGGGAAATATTCTCCTTCATATACCCCTACTACCAGATAATATCACATTTGAATGTCCCTGCTTGGTGTGTGACCCACATCTGAAGCTTGAAGATTGGGACTTGGGGGACACTGAGTGGTTCCCCCACCTAGCTACAGAAACTTTTATGAACCACGTGTTCTACGAGGACTCTGGTGTCATCGTGTTGGAGCTGGTGAAGTGGATTCGTGGGGTGGAAAAGGGAGGATTTTTGAATTTGCTATGTGTACCGTGCCCTAACGAGTGCCTATGGTTGGGAGAGTCGATCCCTATAATCGACATGCTGACCCATATAATCACCTTACTACCACATTCAGGACTAAATCTGGCCAAGGAATTTGGTGGAAAGACGAGCAAGCACGACCTCGGTGAGAGGATGAAGGACAAGTTTAAGATTGTCAAAAACCAACGTAGGTATTCTATTTCCATAATAACTGACACCGCGGTGAAGGTGTCCACTAGGATCTTGGCTGGAAAAATAATGAGAAAGTGTTGCATAGATGAGGTGTCAGTACCAATGGTTTCATTAGCATCTCAATGCATGGAGGGCGTAGAATTCAACTGGCCACACTACCTATGCAGTGAGTTCCTCGCAAACTGTAGAGAAGCAGAGGACCACAAAAAAATGTTTCACTACTCCTGGCTCTTACTTTTGATTGTGCTGGTCGCATGGGAGTTGCCAGAGGATAGCAAATCTCCTTCGATCACACCAGATTTGCTAGAAGTAGTGAAGTTTGCTTCATTATGGGCCACAAAGGATGTTGAGTGGGTCCGGGAGAGCAAAGTGTCTTGGTTATTGATGGAAATGAGCATTAATAGGGCCATCAATCGGAAGCCATGGTTTTCACCAACCATTTTTGAGCAGTTATCTCAGTACACAGAGTTCAAAGTAGACTTCCACCAAATTTACATCCGGCCGCTGAAGGATCCAGAACAGAAGTGTTATGATTTACCATATCTAGCGATAGATGATGCCATTGTAGAAGTTCTCAAGCGGTGGCCAACAAACTGGTGCACAACATTAGATTTTTCTGCTGAGACTAGTAAGTCAGTAGAAAAATAGAAAAAAGGAGCGACCCATTTGAAAGTTCAGTAGTTGGTTGAAAAGAGAAAGAAGGAGATTGACGAGAAGGCACATGGAGAAGCGGAGCACGCTACCAAGGAACAAGCAGAGAAGGAAGAGCATGACTTTGACAAGACCTAGAATTACCCTTCACCACAAACAAAGGAAGAAAAGAAATTAGAACATGACAGTGGAGGCCTTGAAAGGAATCACTTTTGAGTGAAGCAGAACAAGGAACAGGAAAAATAATGACTGCGGAAGAAGACCAAGTCCTCTAAGTCATCACTCGACCCAATCACCATGATAGAAGGTGACCTAGATGACATTTGTGACAAGGTAAGGGATACGACCGCAAAAATACTGCAGTAGTTTGAGCAATAGAGCAAGTAGGCACTCAGTGCCCTGAAGACGGGTATGCGCATGCTACAGATCCAAACGACCAAATTGTAGGAAATTACAGGACACAACAGCGCGGCATCAACTATTTTGGCACTGGGAACCACTCAAGCCGCAGAGTTAGTTTGATCCTTGGATCTCTTGGCAGTTGCACTACTGGATGCACCTTTGATCATGGAGGTGGAAGCTGACAAGGCTACTGTGATTGCACTGAGGAAGGTTGACCTCAACTTGGCAACCCTCCCCAGTGAATTCTTTCAAACCCTACAAGCAGGTGTGATTGAAGAACTTAAGGCCAGAGAGCAGCGTATGCTGAGCATGATTAGTGGGTAGAAAATAAACAACGAACAGATATTTGTTGAGGAGAAAGACACACTAGAGGGCTCGAAGAAGGTTCAGGAGAAGAATGAGCACATCGCAGCAGTAGTAGTCAAAGTATGTAGAACTGTTCTAGAACTGCATATCCCAGAAGAAGAGCCAGTGGAGGCCAAAATTAGGAAATTAGCTGTAGGTGTGCAGGATGCAAAGACAGAGATGGCCAAGGTTCAGTTTGATATGAACCTTAAAATTACAGAGCTTGAGTTGAAGACACAACCTTCAACTTCACCAGAGGTCAAAGAACAGCGTGAAGTTGCTGTCAGGGATGGAATCGCTACAGTAGATGTTGCGGTGGTAGAATTCACTGCGCTCTTCGAGCAGTCTATGGAGCTAATGATGATTCTGTAGGAAGATCCTAAACTGCAGAGGTTGAACATAGAGGCTTGGGAACTACAGTAACAGTATGACAAAGAAAAGGCGACAGCGGGAACTGTCATTGTCACACGGAGATTAAAAAAGTTGCAAGAGGCAAAGCAATTGCAAGAATAGATGGAAGCAGTGCAACAAAAATACGCAGTCCTCAAGGCTAGATTGGGGCCTTGGTTGGAGGAGGACTATGTGATCTCTACCACCATTGGGGAGAGGTTGGCCAGCTTGTAGAGAACACAGTAGAAGATCCAGGAAGATAGTGTAGGTCCAGCGACCAAGCAGCTAGTGGAGCAGGTCAAGCAGGTAGCCACGCAGTGCACAATTGAAGTTGCATTGACACAAGTGGAGTTGGGTGGTATTTGCAGTAAGATCTCTGCACCAACATAGTGACTTGAGCGTGATTATGTTAGAAAAATATATATTACAGAGCAATGGAACACATAAAATATTGTAGAAATATAAACACAAAAACACATAAAACAAGAGAGACACAGATATATGTGGTTCACCCAGTTTGGGCTACATCCACGAAGAAACAGCCAGTCCTTCTTTATTATATTATCCATCAAATTGAAGAGATACAACCTACAGCAAATCCGCTGTAACACCCTCTTCGCTCTCAATCTCCTCTCTCTTCCTCACTTAGAATACAGATGTGCATAGACGCAATACAAATCCCTGATATATAGTTAGGGGTTGCCTTCTAGGGAAAAAAACCGTAAATTAAACATAACTTCTACCGTCAAATCATCCGCCTAATTAACGACCCAGATTGACTAGAAATTACTAGACTTTTACCAAGCAATTTTACATCTACTTTTAGCTTCGGGGACACTGCCCCTGAACCCTCGCTAGGGGACCGCTGGCCCCTGGACCCCCCAGCCGGGGGGGGATTTACCCCCTTGCACCCCCCTCGCATGGAGGGGTGTACAGTCTTCCTGGGGTATACATCTAGCTGAAAATTTTTAATACAGAAGATAATTAGGTTCCACACCCAACAATCTCCCACTTGGAGACTGATTATAGCAACTACATCGCTGCTTCATTTGCTAGACAATGACTCCACTTTGGACCTGGCTATTTCTCACCCTCTTCATCATACTTGAAGACCAATTGAAACTGACCAGATTCTCAGTTTCTCCCTAGTTACAACTTTTGTTAGCATATCTACAAGATTCTGGCTAGTGTGTATCTTTTCTAGCTTCAACTATCCATCTTCCAATGCTGACCGTATGAAATGATACTTGAGCTGTATATGTTTAGTCGTAGAATGAAATGCAGAGTTATTTGTAAGATGTATAACACTCTGGTTGTCATTGTATAACCTGCCCAACTCTTGCTTCTTACCCAATTCATCCAGAAACCTTTGTAACCAAATAATTTCTTTACTAGCCTCTGTAGCAGTGACGTACTCTGCTTCTATTGTTGAAACTGAAACAACACTTTGGATTTTTGAAACCCAAGTGACAGCTGTTCCACCTACAGTAAATACATATCCTGTAGTGCTCCTCCTTTTATCTCTATCACCTGCCATATCTGCATCAACATATCCTTGTAGAGCAATGTTTGAACCACCAAAGCATAATGCTTGATTTGTGGTACCTCTCAAATACATGAGAATCCACTTCACTGCCATCCAATGTTCTTTTCCTGGATTGTTCATGTACCTACTTACAACTCCAACTGCATGTGCAATATCAAGCCTTGTGCAGACCATTGCATACATTAAGCTTCCAACTGCTGATGCATATGGAACTTTAGACATATGAGCCATTTCTTCCTGAGTCTTGGGACACGCCTCCTTACTTAATTTGAAATGGCTAGCCAATGGTATACTCACTGGTTTTGCATTCTTCATATTAAACCTTTTCAAAACCTTTTCTATTTACTCACTTTGAGACAATGTTAATTTGCGATTCTTCCTGCCTCTAGTTATTCTCATACCAAGGATTTGTTTTGCACCACCCAAATCCTTCATTGAAAATGAGTTTGTCAATTTCCTTTTGATCACATTTATTTCCTACATGTTATAACCTGCAACATGCATGTCATCTACATACAATAACAGTATAATATAGCTGCCATCATTTTTCCTTTTGAGATAAACACAATGATCAGAGTGACATCTAATATAACCTTTTTTAGACATAAACATGTCAAATTTTAGATACCACTGCCTTGGAGCCTGTTTTAAGCCATATAAGCTCTTCTTCAACATGCACATTAGTTTCTCCTTCCCTTTTACCTCATATCCTTGTGGCTACTGCATATATATCTCTTCCTCCAAATCCCCATGGAGAAAGGCTGTCTTTACATCTAACTACTCAAGATGCAAATCTTTAGCTTTTACTAGACTTAAAATAGTTCTGATTGAAGTCATTTTAACAACAGGAGAAAATATTTCATCAAAATCAATACCTTTCTTCTGTGAAAACCCCTTCACTACAAGTATAGCTTTGTACCACTGTTTTCCTCCATCCTCTTCCTTCAGCCTATAAACCCATTTATTCTGCAATGTTGTTTTACCTGCAGGTAACCTGACTAAGTCCCAAGTCTAGTTATGTACTAAGTATTCCATCTCTTCTTTCATGGCTTGCTCCCACTTCTTGTTGGTTTCTACCTGCACTGCTTCTTCATAACATTCTGGTTCACCAGAATCAATCAACAATACATAATATAATGAAGGAGAGTATCGTTCAGGGGGTCTACTTATCCTGGTAGATATTCTAACACCACTTTTCGGTGTTTGAGGTGCTTGTTTCTATTGTGGTTGTTGTTCTAGCTATTGATCATTATGATTTTCAAGCACCATCACTTTTCCTGTGATATCGTCAAGCACTGTGTATTCTATGTTTTCCTTTTCTTGTTTCTTTTCCTGCAACTGATTCTTATACAAGACCTTTTCATTGAATATTGCATCTCTGCTCCTAATGATTTTGTTATTTTCATAATCATATAAGAGATAACCAAAATCATTAACACCATATCTAATAAAGGTACATTTCTTTGATTTTGTGTCAAGCTTTGTTCTATTTTCTGTGTTAATGTGGACAAAAGCTTCACAACCAAAAGTCTTTAAAAATGAGTAGTTTAGCTTTTTACTTGTCCATGCCTCCTCTAGAATACCACCATCAAAGGAACTTGAAGGCCCTATGTTTATTAGATAAACAACATTATCTATAGAATCTGCCCAAAATTGTAAAGGTAATCCTGCATGCAATCTCATGCACCTTGCACGCTCCATGATTGTCCTGTTCATCCTTTTTGACACACCATTTTCTCGTGGTGTTCCTGGAACTATCTTATGTCTGTGAATTCCATTCTCTGAAAAATACCTATCAAACTCTTAGCTGCAATATTCACCTCCATTATCTGATCTAAGACACTTCAACATTTTCCCTGTCTCATTTTCAACCAAAGATTTCCATTTCTTGAAAGTATCAAATACATCAGATTTATTTTGAATACGATAAATCCAGGTTTTTTCTGGTTGCATCATCAATAAAAGTAACATAATAACGAGAGCCACCAAGAGATGATACCTGAGCAAGTCCCCATACATTTGTATCCACAATCTCTAATTTTTCGCTCTTCTTTTCTTTCCCAACTCTAAGGAATCTGACTCTCTACTGTTTTCCATAAACAAAATTCTCACAGAATTTTAAATTAACATGCTTCAAACCTGGAAAAAAATTTCTTGAGTGAAGAATCTGCACCCCCTTCTCACTCATGTGCCCAATCCTATGATGCCACAATGTCGTATCTTCTCCTGTAGAGGTTAAAGAATTAACAGATTTAGAAATACCATTGCATAAATACAATGTACCAACCTTTTCTCCTTTCACTATTACCAGGGATCCTTTAGTGACTTTCCAGGTTTTATCTGTGAAAGTAGTTACGCAACCTTGACCTCCCAACTGCCCTGTTGAAATCAGATTTTTCTTCCGATTTGGAACATGACTTACCTCCTTCAATAGCCATTGATTCCCATTTTGTTGTTTTATGAAAACTGTACCCATTCCAAAGATTTTATAGGGTTTATCATCACCCAATCAAACATGTCCAAAATCTCCTTAAACATAATCATGAAAATGTTTCTTATCAGGTGTGGCATGGAATGAGGCCCCTGAATCTACCACCCAAGCATCAATAATATTTTCTAATGAAAGAATCAAAACATCTTGCAACACATCACCTGTTACATTCACTTCATGATTAGTTTCTTTTTGTGCATCTCCTTATTTTCCCTTCCGAGACTTGCAGTCTTTCTTCAGGTGTCCTTTCTTCCTGCATTTCCAGCACACTATCCCCGATCTGGACTTGGATCTGCCTTTTCTTGACTTACTATGATATATTAGGCTCTTTCCCCTTTCCATTTTTCTTCCCCTAGTCTCTGCAGTCAAAGCATTACCTGATGTCTCACGAGAGCTTTTTCGTCGCATTTCCTCGCTAAGGATTGCACCAACAACATCATCAAACTTTAAAGTATTAGATCCAGAGATAGAGTTACTAATGGCAATAACTAAACTATTCCAACTTTTTGGCAATGAGCACAGAAATAACATAGCCCTAACTTCATCATCAAAATTTACCCCTAGAGAACTTAACTGACTTGTAACTGTATTAAAATCATTTAAATGATCAGCAACAGATCCACCTTCTGACATCTTCATATTAAATAAACGCTTCATAAGGAATACCTTATTTGATGCCGAGGGTTTTTCATATAGTTTGGCTAATGCTGACATTAAACCCTGTGTTGTTGTTTCCTTTGAAAATATTGAATGCTACCGACGCAACTAGGCATAGTCGTATTGTTCCAAGTGCCTTTTTGTCGAGAATATCCCATTCTATGTCTGTCATACTCGTTGGCTTCTTTATCTTTCCGCTCAATGGTAGGTACAGATCTCTCTGATACAGATAATCTTCCATCTGCATCTTCCACAGCTGGTAGTTTTGGCCTTTGAATTTTTCGACCCTAAACCTACCATCTTCCGCCATTTCTCCCACTCCAACCAGGAACCCTTCTCTTCTGTGACTTTATCAGCCAAATAGACCTTCGAATCTAATACCATTTGTTAGAAAATTATATACTATAGAGCAATGGAACACACAAAATATTTCAGAAATATAAACAAAGAAAACACATAAAACAAGAGAGACACAGATATGCGTGGTTCGCCCAGTTTGGGCTACATCCATGGAGAAACAGCCAGTCCTTCTTTATTATATTATCCAGAAAACTGAAGAGATACAACCTACAACAAATCTGCTGTAACACCCTCTTCGCTCTCAATCTCCTCTCTCTTCCTCACTCAGAATACAGATGTGCATAGACACAATACAATTCCCTCATATATAGTGAGGGGTTGCCTTCTAGGGCAAAAAACCCTAAATAAACATAACTTCTACTGTAAGATAATCCACCTAATGAACGGCCCAGATTGAATAGAAATTACTAGACTTTTACAAGGCAATTTTACATCTATTTTTAGCATCATAGGCACTGCCCCCGAACCCCCGCTGGGGGACCGCTAGCCCCCGGACCCCCCAGCCAGGGGGGGATTTACGCCCTCGGACCCCCGCGAGGGGGAAAAGTCGCCCCCACACCCCCCCATGTGGAGGGGTGTACAGTCTTCCTGGGGTATACCTCTAGCTGAAACCTTTGAATACAGAAGCTAATTAGGCTCCACACCCAACAAATTCACGATATTTGTGTTGGGGGTCTGTTGGGATAGGGTCCCCTATGGTCAATTTTGGGTCAAAATCCCAAGTTTTGTGGCTAAAAGCCCAGGTTATTTTATATAAAGAGTAAAGTCTCCACAAGATGTGGTCATAGAGTGTGTAGATGTAAAGTGTCATAAAGGGTTTTTACGCTTCATTTATGTAAATTGTGTTGGCTTTAGTAGATCCACCCATGTTCTGTGGACCATGGTATTTTATAAAAAGGAAAGTCTTAGAGAGTCTAAGGCAAGTTTTGTTAGAAAAATATATGAATGTAATGGGTCAATAGAAGTGACGAGTGAAGAGTCTTAGAGTAGAAGAGAGGCTCTGCAGCTGTGTGCACAGAGGCCTAGAGTAGAGTCCACAACTGAGTGCGGGGACCCTTGCAACTTAGTGCGCAGGGTAGTTTGAGTCTGTAAGAAGCTCTGAAGCATTGATAAAGAGATTGTTCCAAAAATATCTATGTTTTGTCATTTTACTTTTGTTATGAATGAATGTGATTATGTTATGATGAATAATAGGTTTATGATTTAATGTTGTAATCTGTATGTTTTACATTGTTATACGAACACAATTCATAATATCTGTTTACGAGAAGAATATCTTAATGCATGTTATAATTATCAGATACTTAAGATAATCTGGGTAAATATAGAAGTAGAAGAAATCTCAGAAGCACTTAAGTAGTGTATTCACCTATTTAAAGTTCGTGAAACATAGTCATAGACCTTTGCAAAGGTCTAATGGTGATTAAGAGAAGTATATCAAGAAACCCTAAAAGGCTTATCAATCTGCATGAAGGTAGAGTTAGGGCATAAAATGACATTACACTAATCTTTGGGTGCAGAAACTTGGTTCCATCATCCCCCCATACTGCTTCGGGCGAGACTTCAGTCCGCGCTCTGCGGATTCATGCCGAAAGGGCCAATAGTGTAGGGATTTGTTTGGCTAACTTAACACTGAACCTGGGTCAGGACCACCTAAGCCAACATCTTTTAAGTAATGAAACGTTGAAAACATCATTGTCTTTCATTGTTAAAGGTAGTGCAAATATGTAGGCCATTGGTCCAATCCTAACAAGGATCTCAAAATCCTTGTAATACTGAGGTTCCAACCTCACACATGACCCAATCCTCAAGGAGCTCTTCTTGGGCTTGATGTACGAGTATACATTCTCCCCAACATGAAACTCCTTAAAGCCTTGTTCTGATCCGCATAACTCTTCTATCTATCCTATGTTGGCTTTAGATTCTACTTGATAACTTGCATTTCTTGTTTCATCTTTGCCAACATGTCCAGTCCAATCACTACCATGTTCACTGGACCACTCCAACTAGTCGGAGTATTACAACTCCACCCATAGCATGTCTCAACTAGACTCATCCTTTATGACTCCTAATACCCATTGTTGTATGCAAACTAAACTAGTGGAAGATGCCCACTTCCACTACTGATGCATAATTATAACAACACTGGTCAAAAATCAATTAATAAAGATAATAAAGAAAAAATAATAACCATGGCCATGGGACACATATTTGAAGCTAAATGTTGGGAGAAAACATAGTGATGGAAATCCACTGTAATTAATTAATGGCTATGGAAATTGGCAAAGGAAATGGAAAAGGATTTGGAAAGGAAAAGTGGCATAAATTCGCATTTTATTTATGAAAATAAGGGAAATTAGGAGAAAAAGAAGGTGGAAGGACATAGGTTTCATGTAAGGAGGAAAATGAAGGAAAATAATGCAAAATTGAAGAAAATAGAGGCCTAATTAATAAAAAGTCTTATGGGGATCAATTTATAGCTTTTTGTGAGTTCATTTTTGGAGCTCTCATTTTCTACTCCCTCTCATACTCTTGGACACTTCGAATTTTCTTGGAGCACTCTTGGAGGAGTGTAGCATACATGGGATTTGGAGCAAGAAGGCAAAGGAAAAGTAGGAACGTGCAAGAGGACATAAGGTTTAGCAACTACAACAATTTTTCTTGCAGGTACTGAGTTTCATGTATGATTTCCTTACTAGTTTTGGCATGCATGACACGTGCATGTGGTTTCTTGGTCATGATCTGTCATTGGCATGGAGGATTTACGCGATTGAAAGTAGATTTTCTTAGCCTTTCAATTTCTTGGATAACCATGATCTTGTGGGTTTTATATTTTTTTTCTGGTTGGTGCTTGTATTCCTTTGGCTATGGGTTGCGTTATTAGTTCTTGGAAGCCTTAGTTGGACAAACGCTCTAGAAGCCCTGTAACAACTTGGGTTGAGTTACCAGTCCTAGGAGCCTTGGTTTGGAAAAAGCTCTAGAACCCCTTAGAGTGTTGAGTTACTAGTACCAGAAGCCCTAGTTTGAAAAACAATTTGCAATCTTGGCAATAGTTGTGGGTTGAGTTACTAGTCCTAAAAGCCCTACTTGGAACAAACACTCTAGGGCCCTAGACAACTTGGGTAGAGACCAATATGGTGATGGTTAGTGATTTCAAACCATGAGGTGGAATCACGAGTTGAGGGTTGAGGTGGTTTTTCCTCTGGATGACCTAGTTTTTTTTTTATTATTGAGTTTTTTTTATGAAATCCCCCATTCATCCTTGGAATATGGCATGGGGGTGATTGGTTGTAAAAAATATTTGGTTCATTCAATCTATGGTCGGGTGCTTCACGGAAGTCCCGAACTTGGTTGGCTTATGAATTCATTAAGAAGAGCTCTTTATCCTTGGTATTTCATGTGTAAATGTATTGGTTCATATGTGATTAATATGGCTACCATATCCTTGTTATTTATGTTGGTTATATGATGGTTATGAATGTTTGTATGACAGACCCTATTGTTGGCTACTATGGGCCTGAGCCAGGTTTGGAAGAGTTATTTAGCCAAACAAATCCCACAGCTATCGGCCCTTTCGGCAACATCCCGCGGAGCGCGAACTGAGGTCTCACTTGAGGTAGCAGGGGTGGGTGTTGGAACTAGGTTTACACACCCTAGGGATGTCTTCGTGTGGTCTGGGAGGTCCGTACACTAGTTTATAGCTCCGCGTTGTTCGCACCACTCTATAGTGATTATATTTTTCTTATTACTGTACTGTTCTATTTTTATGATTCAGAGCTATTCAACAGGGTCTTTAAGCAAACATTTAACCAAAATAATCGATTCACGCACAAAATGAACCCAGATTCACATACACTTATCACACTTACATTAACCAGATATAGAAAGGTAAACCATAAAGACAGATGAGTGATAACACAAAATTTACAGAAGAAAACTTATCTTTATTATTATTCTCCACCCTAGATCTACCCTGCGCATTCAGCTGCAGGGGTCCACGCACATAGCTGCGGACTTTCCAGGCCTCTGTGCACATAGCTATAGAGCCTCTACCTACTACCCAACCCTTGGTTCATACTTACAAACGCTTTTAAACTATCTCTTTCAAGCACTCATTACATTTCAGTTTATCAAAATTCTACCCTCTCTACCCATAGAGCCTCACTCTATTTATACCCTTCCTTGGCCTACGACCCCCTGCGTAGGCCAACCCTAGTTACATTTCTTTACATTGTTTTCAGGCAGGCTACCCTTTGACTCAACCTATTACAATTCGCGCTCCACACGTTCAATGGAGTCTTTACCCCAACTTTTACCCAAAATATCCAGCTGCACGCCCTCTAACCATTGTGTGGGGCTTTCACTACCCAACGGTCCCCCAACACAATCATCATGACTCGTCTCGAGTCACTTGGATGATGTGGCGATCTTTTCATGGAGGTCGGTTAGCATCTTCTATGCGTCACTTGTTCCAACAGCAAATTCTTCCATCATCCGTTGCGTAATTTCCACTCACATGGTCGTTAACTCAGTCTTTGGTGGCACCGCCCCAATATTGGCCTCCCTTATCTTAGCCAAGCACTATGTAATAACAACAGTCGACATGGTTCCTTTGATTCTATCATAGGCTTCCTGAACCTTCCGAGATTCAGTTTCCAAGCGCTGAAGGGTTGGATCCTCTTGAAGTTTCGTGAGTGTCACAATCGACTGTGTGAACAGGCCTGTACATTCCTTGATCATCCTCATAAGAATTGTGTGGGTGGTGGTGATGATGTTCCTTCATTGCTCCATGATCTCAGGCGACGTCGTCGACTGATTCAGCAATTTAAGCTCTGCAATCTGCACACTAAGCTCCTGATGGATCTGCGTAGCCTCCACTTTAGTGTTACAGAACCCAGTAGCCAACTTTTGAATTTGGGTCTCAATAGGGAGATTAGCTGGAATCTCTAATTCAGGGGCACTTGAGTAAGCTTCCGTGACAATCCGCTGTAATTGATGGTTCTGTGTGACGGCTTCGTTCCGTTGGAGGCACAACTCTTTGAGATTTATTTTCTACTCCTAGAGGATTTTTTCGGTACGGCCTTCCCATTTGCAGAGCTCTATTATGGCACAGTCCTGGAGCTGCTACAAGCTTTCTCGTGGCAATGCAGCTAGGTTGAGTTCCATTCCTGTAAGCCATCCTAGCACAACTCTGTCCTCCAAGTTGTTGACGATCAATGTGCCTACTAGAATTGCAACAGAATAGGTGACTTGGGTCTTCAGTAATGGATCTGTAGCTGCCATACCAAAACCCTTTGTAGCAGTACTTTCACTTGCGATGTAGATTCCTAATGTTTGTAACTACATATGGAGCTCCCCAAAAACAATCTGCTGCTTAGACATAGCTTCATCCACTGCATCGTGTGTGGCCTCGCGAACGGTAGTTTCGATGTCATTCAGGTCACCTTTGGTTAGGGTGGTCACCTCTCTATTTTTCTTAGAGGCCTTCACCTTCTTTCACTACTTCAGCCACTCTGGTGTCACTGAGCAATATAAAGGGGTCATTATTTCATGAACAGTACCTACAACAGTCGCTTTCCATCTTTCCTTTGTGGCAGTGAATTCCCAAGGACACAGATGTAGTTTTTGTATGTATGTGATGGTTCTATCGCACGACTTCTCAGCAGCTTGGTCCCGTATCCCGCACCCTCTTTTAGCTGCATGGGGTGCTAGGACTAGGTTTCCTACAGAGAGTCAAGTGGGAAAACCCCTAGGATGGGTCTTCTATTTTCCGACTAGCCTAGGTCATAAGCACTTTATACATTCTTTCGATTCTACTGTTGAATTATGGCACACACATCCCTATTCTCGCTGGTGTAGTCGCAACCATGCTAGTGGAGCCAATTCTTGTAACAGGAAAGGAGAGCTAGCCACATTAGTTTCATTTGGTAATTCCTTCCTGTAATCTAGGTAGGCAATTTCTAACTGCAATTCCGCAATTGCTTTGTCCAGCTTCAGACTTCGTGTGCGAAGTCGGGCCCTAGTTTCTTCTAACTCATAAAGTAGTATTTTTCCAGGAAGAATGGTTTCCCAAAACTGTTGAACTCTGTCGCGGATGTTGCCCTTGGTGGAGTGAGCTACACCTGTAGTGGTTGGTTGGGCTGTAGAGGGATGGTCCAGTCAAATGATCAGTCGTCCGATGGGCATCTATATCCTTCAAACTACCGCTTTATGCCATCGTGGCCGCTGTGTACATCCTCTAATATGGACTTGAAACCATCGCCTAAATCCCAGCTTCTGCGGCTCCCTTCTAGGTATGCACAACTCGTCTTTAGGCACCCTAGGCTGCTCCTAGACTACACATAGTGTACCGGGCGGGGTGAGCTATGCTTCAGATGTCACGCCATTCTCCTCCGCTTGTGATCTTTCTTATGTCGTTACACGTCGTACTAACCGGGTCACCATATTGCATTTGAGTGTCGTAACGACCTGTAGTCAATTCTTCCATCACTCTACCTCCTCCTTAGAATCCCTGGTGCAAATGCTATCACATTCCCATGAGGTTATTCTATTATTGGCAGACTGCATTCGATCTGGGTCTTATGTTGTTATTTGATAAATGCAAACTAGTTCATTGTCACTTTCTTCATCGTGTATGGGTTCGTTGTAGCATTCTCTTTCCGCTGGGTGCAGCAGAACTACTACCCATAGTGACTTCTTTTGGAATGTCATCTTGCATCTTTAAAAGTTAATGATCCCCTTCATTGTTGTGGCCCAATCAATTCCGAGCAGTGCAGGGTAAGGATTGTTATCATCAAAAATCTCTATAACTTCGAAATCGGTTTGGGTATTGACGCCATCGATATCCACTATTACTCCATGCAATCGGCCCATTGGTAAGATCTTTTGTTGGTTGGCCATTCATAATTAGATCGGGGACCATTACAGTGCGGGTTTGCCCATACGCTCCCAAGTTTGTTTAGTTAGTATGTTTCCATCCGAGCCTAGATCTAGGATGATTTGTTCCATTTCCTATTCACTGATTTGTGCGGTCAGTCTCATTTCTCATCAGGGCACATAACATGTCTTCCTATCTTTTGAACAACCTGGAATTCGCTAGATCCGGCACACCTAGTGATGAGGTCTTGCAACCCTTGAACAACCTCACAATCGTGCAACAATTTCATGCAGGTTTCAAGAAAGGTCATGACCATGGAGGGGTCCATTCCTGCCTCCATTTTATCCCTTCTTCCTAGGGTAGGAGCTTTCACGAAGCCCCATTGAGCTTCTCTTAGCCCTGTCTTCCCCTGTTTTGGCTCAGTGTTATGTTCCTGCATGGGTAGGTCACATCTCTTCCTGTCTTCATTCCCTCCTATAGTTGCACTGCTTCTTAGTACCATATTTATACTCAGGTCCTCTTCATGAGGTTCTGCGCACATCATTTGAATATTCTGGGTTGGTGGAGAGTGGAGTACTCCTTTTTCGCTCAATTGGGAAATTAAGACTGGACAGTCCACCAATTCGTGATCAAACTGCTCATAGTAAGGACATGAGATCCTGGTTGGGTTCATGCAATTGCGAGTGTAGTGTCCCTATCCTCCACAATTATAACAATTCATCTGTCAACAGCCCTATCCGAGCCCCAATACTCTTCCCCGACCACATCCTTGGAATCCTCCCCATACTTCAGTCTATACCTGGTAAGCTGGGGTTCTTTTTAGCATCAAGTCATAACTTCGACATGTTCACTCATCGTGTCTTACCGATCAACAAAAGTTACAATACAACTTTTGTGAGGTTTGGGTATACTTTTGTAAGAGGTGGCAGTTATCTGTCGCATGCTTCCCTCCCTCCTAGTAAATTGCGCACCAGAGCATAGGCGTGGCACTTGGTCTTGCTTCTACTTCCACTTTTAACGACATCAAGCTGCCTCCCATTAAATAGTTCGCAAAGACAGGACAATGGTCCTTATCATGTGCTTGGCTTTTACATTTAATACAACTTACCTCTGGGTGGACATCTAGTCTGGAAACTCTTCCTTGCTTCAAGCTTTGCACTTCCAGACTTAATTTTTGAAGTTGCATGTGGATTTTCTAAACTCCCAACCCTAGGTCTAGTATTGGGGTTGCATGTAACCTCATTGTTGTTTCTAGCACCTCGGCATGGGTTGAGATCTTATGTTGTGACAAAGCTATCCTCAGATGGGGTGTTAATGATTCCACAAACCACACGTAATGCTGCCCATCTCTTAAAGTCATGTTAGCTTCGTGAATATTACTCTTTAACATTTGGTCTAGATACCATGGAGTTTGACTAGGCAACATTACTATCTCCTTGAACCCAATGACCGATTGGGCTTCAGACTTTGGTCAGCCAAACTCTTTATTAAGTGCATCCTGGATCACCGCTATTCCCTCATTCAGATGGTTGGTTGAGTATTTTATGTACCATGTTAGCACGCAGTCCTATAGTGCACTAACCAACATGGCCTTTCTAATGTTTTCATCTGTTATGCCTTGCACATCCCATACAGATTTTATCACAAACCAGAACTGACTTGGCTCTTCATACCCTACACCTTGAAGTGTCGGTAACTTGACTACGGTCACCATCCTTGCTTTTAGTGGTGGAGAGGGTGGAGGAGGGGTGGTGTGGATGGAATCGATGTGGGTGAAGCAGGTGGTGGTGTAGACAGAGTTGGTATCAGTGGGAAGAATTCCTTAATCAACCGAACCACACTTCTTGGTGAGAACCTAGCAAGGTCTTCCTTGTCTTCCCGCAAGATAGAAATCAAAGGGTTGTTCTCTACTTCTCCTGCTCTTCGATAACCCTTTCCATTTCGTGTTACCCCAAACATCAATCTACGCGTAGGATCTTTTTTTTGCACAACAACATCTTAATCCAAGTATTTAATGATTTGATGCACTTACCCTGCGGTCCTTGGAGAAACTGCCTTTATGCTTCACTATAACTTATGGTTGTATCTATCACGAATTCAATGATAAATCCACCTATGATTCGATATACCTAGTGATCTATAGCATGCGCAAGTCTATCTTTAGTGGCTTCCAACCTGTGCACTAGTTTTGGAGTCCACACTATCGGCTGGTCTAATCTGCACCTCCCCATGTTATCAGCTAACTTCACGATCCACTCATACAATTCTATCAGAAATGTTATGAAGAAGATCTCGTGTATATCCGTGAATATATAGCGATCCAACCACTATTCCTTCGATACTCGCGAGTTTCTGTTTTCCTGAACCGTGAACTCGTGAAGCTTCAACTCCCACCAATCTTCAAGCTCTTTCTTCATAGGATTCCAGTATTCCCACATTAGGCACCCCTTAGGTAGATCTTGGTCCTGGCAACGGAACCATTTGTTGGCTGCTATGGGCCTGACCTAGGTTTGGAAGAGTTATTTAGCCAAACAAATCCTATAGCTACCGACCCTTTCGGTAACAACTCACGGAGCGCAGACTGAGGTCTCACCCGGGGTAGCGGGGGAGGGCGTTGGAACCAGGTTTCTGAACCCTAGGGATGTCTTGGTGTGGTCTGGGAGGTTCACACACTATTTTACAGCTCCGCGTTTTTCGCACCGCTCCAGAGTGATTATATTTTTCTTATTATTGCGTTGTTCTATTTTTATGATTCAGAGCTATTCAACAGGGTCTTTAAGCAAACATTAACCAACATAATCGATTTGCACACAAAATGAACACAAATTCGCACACACTTATCACATTTACATTAACCAAATATAGAAAGGTAAACCATAAAGACAGATGAGAGACAACACATAATTTACAGAAAGCAAACTTATCTTTATTATTATTCTCCACCAATACATCTAGATCTACCCTGCGCTCTCAGCTGAAGGGGTCAACGCACATAACTACAGAATTTCCAGGCCTCTGCGTACACAGCTGCAGAGCCTCTACCTACTACCCAATCCTCGACTCAGACTTACAGATGCTTTCAGACTATCTCTTTCAAGAAACCATTACATTTCATACTATCAAAATTTTACGCTGTCTACCCATAGAGCCTTGCTCTATTTATACCCTTTGTTGGCCTGTGACCCCCTGTGCAGGCCGACCCTAGTTACATTTCTTTACATTGTTTTCGGGTGGACTACCCTTTAACTCAACCTATTACAATTCGCGCTCCGCACGTTCACCGAAGTCTTAACCCTAACTTTTACCCAAAATGTCCAGTTGCGCATCCTCTAACCATTGCACGGGACCTTCACTACCCAACACCTATGTATAGTTCTCATCATTTTTTTATTATGAAATGAATGAATAATGAACATGTGACCTAATAGATGATAATGAATCTATTTTCATAAGGCATCAATTCATCTTTACGAATCTCAAATAAGTATGCGACCCCTATGCTTAGTTATGTTGTTATGACCTGTAGATTACATATTTGTGACAAGTTTGACGAAATGCATATCATGGCTAGTAGGTGTCCACTCAAATCATTGATTAATTTTTTGCATTATCAATCTTGTTTCAATGCTATTTATTATTTCTGGAAGTTTAATGAAGTTCTAAGCGGTGGCCTGAGTCCTGGCCCTGAAAAAGTGGCACACAATCTGAGGTCGCTAGCACAAAATGACCTAAGAAAGGCCATAGTCACATGGATTCCTTGTTGTGGGAGTGACTAGAGGGTCCCAATAACATGCATATATTGTCATGGGAGCGACTGACTCTCTAGGGAAGTGAAAATGCAAGTTGTCTTTGGGGTTGGTCTCCTAGGAGGGTTGGTTAGCTCCTGGAGGTTTTGTAGCATGCGTGGAAAGTCATATTAGTATTTTCATGTTGGTTGAACTTCCTTAACTATACATGTGGATTTGAATGACATCATAGTAGCCTTGTGTCAAATGTTTACCCTGGTGGATCAATTATCTTGGGTAAATGTGGGAGTAGGGTGTTAGAGAGCAGTATCAGATCATGGTTCACTCCTTCGAGTGGATGCGCGGTGTGTGTTGGTTGTGCATACATGTTGGTTGCATATGTGTTCCTTATGCTTGTGGTTTATGTACTTTCTATGTATGCATGGTAGTGGTCATGGTTTCAGTGGTGTCACTATGTGAAAGTTTGTGGTGTGTTGTTGGATGTATTCATCATGAGTATATGTCAGTTATGCATTGGTTATGTACGTCATTGTTTATATGTTGTTATGCATATATTGACATGGTTATAGTCATCGTCCATGACATCATGGTATGTGGTCAGTATGTTCATGCATTGCTAACTAGATGATGATGGAGATGATTTTCATATACTGTTGGGATTATGGCTAAACATATAATATGCTAATATGGTTGCTCTTGTAGACACGATATCCTCCCTAAATTATACTGAGGTATGTTGGTTTGTTTATGATTTGGTTTAGATGATATGATATACCTTGTAGGAAGAGAAGATCAAATATGACTAGCATAATGGTAGACTATAGTTCATGAGACTATCCATATGGATCAAATGAGTAACATGGTGTTGGGAAATCTTCTGACATAGAAAACACATTGAGAAGCTTCAAGGCATAAATAAGGAGTTTCAAAGAAGATAATGTTAGGGTCATAGAGGCACGGGAGAAACAAATAGAGGTTAATGAATTCATCCTTCAAATTTTGTTGGACTTATAGAGAGGGGGACCACTTAGGATCAGTCACAGACAGGAGGACATGACTAGTGGAGCCTATTGTAGAAAATATCATCATGGACATAGGTTAGATAGAGATGAAATGATTATAGATATCATGTTCTTGGATACATTAGATAGATGTGGAAATGGACATGGGATATTCTAGTTCTGGTACAGACAGGTATCACGGTCATCATCAATATCATCCTTATAGGAGGAGTGACAAGGGATATTTTCAAGATGAGTTTAAGAAATCAAAGCAATTTACACTTTATGGAGAAATTAATAAGTCATAGGATGTCGAATCATGGCTACATGGAATGAATAAGTTTTTTCAATTTCATGATTACTCGGCAAACATGAAGGCCAAAATAACTACATTCATTCTTAAACGTAAAGAAAATATCTAATGGGAAGATGTAAAGAATGTCAGAGCTATTAATGAAGAGTTGACTTGGAATGACTTTGAGATACTATTCAGGAATAAATATCTATCAGAGAGATAATATGACAATAAGGCAAAGGAATTCTATGAGTTAAAGATGTGAATGGCTGCTGAGCACACTAGCATATTTTTGGAGTTACTGAGGTATGTGCTTTATCCGAAGGAGGAGAAAGCGAAGATTCCTAGATTCATCAGTGGTTTTCCAATAACATTCAAAGACATGATTGAGTTTGATGAGCCTAGATCATTGGAGGTGGCCATCCAGAGGCTAAAGCATTGTTATGGTCAATCAAATTGAATATCTGAGACTAAGCACGATTGGAGAGGTAATGCAAAGAATAAAGGAAAATGGGATAAGAAGCAAGAAATCTTGAGGAAATAGGGAACAAACAGAATTCACCATCGCATAAAAAGTTTAGTGCATTTGAGAGAGGACAATAATTTCAATCTAAGGAATAGAATAAGGGTGTAGGCTAGAAGCCTTTACATTGTTGGACTTGTGGGTCATAGACCGTAGATCTATAGTGCTTAGGAAGTGCATACCATGGAGTATGTTGGATAGATTATTGTTCCTCGAATTTATGAAGCATTGGATAATAGGAAGGAAAATCACCAGGAATCTATTATTGAGATTGACAATAAGCTTTATGATCAATTTGTTTCTATTTTGATTAACCTAGGATCTAATTATAGATATGTTAATCCTAACCTGATGGATAAGTGTGGATTGAATAAAGAAGTGCATACAAGATCTTGGTTAGTGAGGATGGCTATGTTATCCCCTACAATGTCCCATGTTGAGGAGTAGAACAAAAGAGGTAACTTTAAACCACTTGTAGTTTAGTAGCTAGCCCTACTAAACTAGAGGGGGATCTCTCTAATGATTTCTCAGTCAATGACTGGAAGAGAGATGGATTTTAGTCTAGATATAATAGTTTTAGTTGAGTTTTTGAAAATTTAGGGTTTTTAGGTTGCTGGACCAAGGATCAGAGAAAGAAATTACGTTAAGGTCTAAAAGGTTTGCAATAGAAGGCATAAAGAGGAGCAAGATAACAATGTCTTGTGATGGATTTAATATTTTGGTCAACGTACTGTAGTGTATGAAATCTTAAGAAACCATAATGAGCATGCATTAGCATGAATTAATTAATCTAGAAGAAGAGATACATAAACATGATTTTCCACATAAGTAGAGATTTGAATCTAAAGAATTCTTCCTATATGACTGTAAGGAAAATCACATGAAGAAACCAAAGCATGTTAAGAGAGATGAATTCATTCATAAAAAAGGATATGGAAGAGAAACAACACCACAAACTCACTACACAAGTATTCTTGAAAAATAGCTGCAACTGCTCCTTGATTAACTATGAAGTCCAACCCCTCTCTCTCAATGAGAAATGATACATGTAGACTATAATAAGCCACTTCTCCATATTCAAGGGTTCAATCCCTAAGTGGAGGAACATTTTCCAAGAATCTCTCAACCAACCAGAGAGAGTGAGAACGTAAAAAACAAACTCTTCTCTTAGACTTTGATTTGAGTTTTGCTTAATTTATGAGGCCTAATTAAGCACAAAAACAATATATCATCCTAATTTACTCCATAATTACATTGTTAAGACTTTGAAATATCAAAATTACATCACAAAACCAAGATCTAGTGAATGTAAGGTGAGGAAAACTGCTACAGGTATAAGTGTAGCACATTTAGCCATAAGCGCAGCGCACTTAGTCATAAGCACAACGCCATGTTGCAAGAGGATTTTGGAAGCCTTTATGAAGTCAAATTTGAAATATTAGAGAATGGTCAACTAGAATTTCCTGTCTAGTTTCCATAACAACTTGATTTTTTGAAGCTAACCCATGGGAAGGCCTTCAAAAATTGATTCTCCCAAGGTGTCTCTATAAGCGTAGTGCCTGCTTCAGAATAGTGGTAGAAAGTGACATTTTGACCTGATTCTTGGCTACTTCTCCCAATTTGTCTTTAAAAAAGCTTGAAATATTAGTTATCTAATAATTATAGGTGATTATCTATCCAACAAAACAACTTTTTTGTCATTTGGAGGTCTGTAGTGAAAGCATAGTGCCAAGGCGCTGCACCTATAGCTCGATCAAAGTTATGGGTTTTTCTATGAAACTGGGCTGCAAAGATGGATACATATATCTATAACCATAAATATCTTTGGAAAAAAGAGAGATATTTTGTATATAAGGATGGTTTAGAGCAAAACCTCTCTCATTTTCGGGAAATTCATTTTCATTTTCTCAGAATTCGTGCCACAACATCATGACTAAAACAGGAAATCAACTTGAATTTTTTTTATTTTCTAATATAAGTCTCCATGAAAGTTTCATATATCCCAATATATGATACCTCTATAAAAAATGAAGGAGTTTCTTGTCCCTTGGTATATTATTGACAAAAGTTTCTTCCACTTTTGTTAAGTTCATCTCCATTTGGTCATGAACACGCTTTGAATAAAAACCATCCCTGTGTGTCGCAAATGACCCCTCGATGAGTATGTGAGGCACTGATCTCTTTGGTGTTAGATATCTCAACTCTTGAGACATGTCCTCCATTATTGTACTTCTTATTTTCAGTGTGTGTGGTCTTTGCTTCTAAGGTGAAACCCAAGCTCACTAGGAGGAAGAATTAGGGTTTAGTTTTGGGAAAACAGGGGATTTTGTTAGATGTGAGGAAATTTATGGAAATGAAAGGGATAAGGAACTGGAAAAATTCTAGGAAAATTGGGAGGGATAGTGAGGGAGTTTAGGGAGCTAGGGAAAGTGAAAATTTAGAATTTGGGTTAGTGGAAGGGTTCCAAAAAAGAGAAACATTGTCTTGTGGTTTAGAAGGTGTGCTCTGTCTAGGGTTTAGGTGAAAATGATGAAATTCGAGAGTGGGTTTAATGGAGGGTATTTAGGAAGGTGTGGTTCGGATATATGAAGGTGTATGAACAATAGGATACACGTTTTAACAAAAATTCAACATGGAAAAGATGAAATATTTGATCATTGTTTTAAAAACACTGAGAGAGGGAAATGAAGCATTGCAATCACAATTAAGAGAACTAAGAGATTATTGAGCTTCATGAGAGACCGCCAACCTATATTTTCTGCAACAAAACCTGAATATAATGGAAGAAGTCACTACAAAGAGGTTTGTAGCCTTGGAATGAAAATGTAGTAGTTGCTAGGATTTATGAATGAGATGCCAAATTTTGATGACTTTGACCCTAATGACCTAATGGTGACAGAGAGCTAAATGAGGACCATCATGATATGACTGAGATGATTATGATGACCTTCCAGAGATGGCAATGGTTGGAACATGAAAATCTTAAAAGGAGTAGCAATAGAAATAGACACACTAGGAAGTGACCAAATTTTTATTTTAAAAACCTAATGGAATCATAAAACTTGACCTCAAGAACCTAACAAAACCTTGTAAGAGCATATTTAATCACTGGTGACTGACATGATTAGAAGGCACTAACATTCGCTCCAGCTGGGGATGGCAGCTCCTTGTAGGTGTCAAGAACACTGTAGACTAGGTGATGAGCCTAGGTATTACAACAAGAATGCTGCAACTCCTAGGGCTACCAACTTTACTTATCAAGCCGTGGTTCGTAAAAACTTGGAGGTGATAGTGCTATATGCACAGGTGAAAGTGGAGGTACTACCTATTGTCATTGCTCATCTGGAAAGAGACCCCAGGAGTTCCAAGCCAGACTTCTACAGGGTCAGAAGAAGCTTAAATCATTGATGGAAGAATAGGAAATCTATCCTAAGGGAGAGCTACTTCTACTGTGGTATTGAAGAAGTCAACTTGCAATTCTAACTCACACCATAACCTAACTAACTAATTAAACAACTACGCTAAGCAGAATTGCTAAAACAATCACTAACCTAAGGCTATTATCTAAGTTGCATATGAAAAAATCATTTAAGTTATACTAAGGTGTACAAAACGAAACTTAAGCAAAATTGGTTTTCAAGCAGAAGAGCAATCGGAGGTTGAAATAAATGAAAGGAGGACATAAGGATGTAGTAGTGCATAGGGACTGTTGGATCGATCAATGAACAGAAGATGGATGGTGTAGATCTTATCATGAGGCTTAAGAAAATAAATGGATGAATGAATCAAGGTAACAAACGAGATGAATGGCTGAGATCTAATCACGGGGATGAAATCAAGAGATGGATAGATGAGGTTAACAGGAGTAATGAACAGATGAGATCTGATCATGTGGGTGAAGACAGGGGATGGGTGGACAAGGTTAACAAGAGCAATGAACAGTTGAGATCTAATCACATGGGTGAATTCAAGAGATGGACGATGAAGATCATATCGCAGGGAAAAGAGACGTACGGAAATGATGGAGTAGGTTTCTAAGGTGGTAAGTAGTTTCTCACGTGCCCTTCAGGCTGTAAGCAGTATTTTTGAAATTTCACGTGATTAGCCTTACTGCGCAACATGTAGCATGAGAAAACCACATTTCTCACATGCTCTTAGGTGGATAACATTCATGCACTTATCCACGCGAGATTTCACAATAGCCATTGGATCAGGTAGGGCTGATCAACAGTGGAGATCGGCCAAGCTAGTTGCCAATTGGGTGAAGTGACAACCATCGAATCAGGTGAGGGAGATTGATGGTGGGGATTTAAAGTGGATAAAGTAAGTGGTAGACTCTACATGAGGCATCAGTTGGAGAAAATAATGAATCAGATGGTGATTGTGAAGGTTTGTTGGTGATCAGACCACGAGGAAGCGATGCATGAGGAATGTGCTGAAGGTGGTTTCAAATGAAAATGATGGAGAAAACCAGTGAAGGTGAACAAATAATTTCATCAAACAGCGAACTCCATAGCTCATGCAAGAACCAGAAACCTTTGTTTTTGGGGCTGGTGAAGGGCCTCTTCCTCAAGTCATGGTCCTAGAGGGAGGAGATGAGGCCGAGACACTTGCGCACAACCTGATAGTGATATTTTTCCTCTAACTAACCTGTGAACTGAAAGAAGGAATAAATGGAAGTAAACAACAAAAAATGCAGCTACTAAAGCAAATGAATAGGAAAACCACAAATAATCTACGCTATATTATTGTGATGAAAGTGAAACTACTTAAGCAAATAAACAGTGAAAACCATAAGGCTACTTAAGCAAATGAACAGAAAACCCTGAAACTACTTAAGCAAATAAACAAAACAGAACTCTATGCTAGCATACATGTACAATAAAGAGGAGTTGTGGTTGCTTGGGTCGGGCCCTAACCCAAGAGCTTTAGCCCTCAAAGTTAACTCAGAGCTGGCTTAAACAAAACTCATTCTTATTATAAAAACCGTGGGTTACAGAATAAACTGTCACAAGTATTCTTGCAACTCATAAATAAAACAAAGTTTTTATAACTAAAGTCCAAGTCCTACTGAGGTCCTAAGTCTCTCTACTTATATATTTGTAGTCTATAATGACTTCCTTAAACTGGTTTATGTCAGTTTCACTTGCTTGGCTATCTTCTAGTCCTCATGATGTGGTTGTTTTCACTATGAGATGGTGGAGGAATATTCGAATGGAGGGGTAGTAAATGGGGAGGATTTACCTCCTATAGTTCCTCTCCCTTGTCCCATACGAGTTTTAATCAAGGTATTTACCATAGTTCCTTGATTTTATCTTTTATCCTTGCATTTTCCTTGCTTTTATCCTTTATTCCTACATTATATGCACATTAGGCCACAAAACAAAATATCCAACTCTAACTCATCTCATAAACAAAATATAGTCAAAAGTATTCAATAAGTTTTGAGAATAGTTGGTTTGACTAAGCTAGTAGGTGAATTAAGGCCAGTTAAGGCCCATATAATTACTCAATGATCAGGCCCATCATCACCCCCTACTGAAATTGTTGCTTATCCTATGAACAACTTAGTGGCTCTGGTAGCCTCTCTGACATCCTATGCTTCTCTTGTGGTCTCTTCTTCTTGTTCATAGAAGCCTGCTTTCCTTTCTACTTCTTCGCACTGCCTCTTTTCCTCTTCTTCTTTGATCTTCAAGATGTGTGGAAATGTGTTCCATCTCCTTTAGCAGGTATGTATATTATCATCTCTTATTAGCTTAAATATATCCTCAAAATGTGAAATTTCTTGCTCTTGGACAGTAAGATATCTAAGTGCCAAATGAGGATCACTTGCAATGAGATTATGGGTGCTGATTAGGGCCATGGGATTTGATTGTTTAGCTCTAATGAAAGGAGGTTCATTTTTCTCTCTAGTCAACATTCTTTTCATCTCTGCAGCCCTTGACTCCTCATGGTTCATCCATGATGCAAAATCCATTAATTCTAGATCTCCTAGATTTGCATTAGGATCCCAGACATTCATGTCTATGAGGGTCATGTTGTGAAAGTAAAACTCAACCATTTTGGCCCTATCCTCTAGTGCACTTTGATTACAATGATTAATAAACTTCTTGTAGTCCTGAAATGGCATGGTGCTCCTACGTGCTAGTGCTTTAATCTGAAATTGCAGCCATTGTTCTCTGAGGTAAGGAGCATAGGATCTAGCTGGCATCCTACACTGGATGGTTTCCAAGGAGAGGTTGGCCATACATGAATAGGGAATTTTGTTGATTCGCTTGTTTGATTCTTGTTCTCTTCCTCGTTCTGAAAGATAGAGGGGTTTGCCTCATTCTTTTCCCTTTTTCCTTGGCTGGTGTGCTGAGAGAAGTGATGGAAGTTGTTGCCTTCCTCTTAGGGACTTCTGGAGACACTATAGATGACTCCTCCTTTTTTTCTTCCCCTTCTGTGTCAATGCCTTCATTGTTTTTCACATCTTCTTCCTTTTGTTGTTCTTTCTCATCTCCATCAGTTTCTTTCTCTGTTTTAGCATCATCCTCCTTCTCTTTTGCTTCATCATGTTCCTTTGTATCAATTACTTCTTCATCCATCTCATCCCTATCTAGCTCTGTATCTTCTTCTTCTTGTTGCTTTTTCTCCTTCATACTGACAAAAGGACTAACACCATAGATGAGGGTTTTGATGTCATCCTCTAATGGCAAGTCTCTCAAAACTGACCATGTTATAGAGATCCTAAGTTTTTAGAGGGAATCCTCAATGACGATCTTGATCAATCCATGGTGAGCCAAATATTGGGAATTCCCTTCCTTTACCTTGTTGCTGGAGTCTATGAGTGATTGTATTAAGAAATAGGGTATGATGAGTCTTTGGTGAAATGGTGTTTCTACCCCAAATCTTAATTCTTCAAACATTCTAAAATGGTAGCCATAAACAACATTGTATCTACCCTCACATGAGATATACTTGATGAGCATCTTGCTTGTGAGGCTTGAGGAGGAAATGAGAAAATTCTTAAGAAAACAGAGTTTCTTGTGTATGTAATCCACTAGCTTTTTAGAGGAAACTGGCCACCTTTTTACTTATAAACCAACTACCTCTTAACCTTTACAAGTTTTGATCAAATGATGCATATGAGTGAGTGAGTAGGATACTTACCTATGGCCTTAATGGCACACTGTAGTTGTCAAAGATCAGATGTTTTGTTGATGGTCATTCTTCTTCCTTCTCTATTGTCTACTGATGGTTTATTGGCTTTTGCAGGTGTCTGTGACTGAAGATTTGATGTTGCTCCTACTGTTGTATGTGACTAAAGATTAGATGTTGCTACTGCTGTTGGTGTCTGTGAGTTAAGATCAGATGTTGCTGCAGTTAGAGCCATGATTAACCTCAGTCTGAAGGAAGGCAATCCTAGGATAACCACAAACCAAGCTTAACTTGGTAGCTAGCCCTACCAGGTCAGGAGATGGCTCTCTCCTTTATGGATCTCAATTAAAATGACTGCATGAGATGGGATTTTAGGCTAGGTATAGTAACTCAGGGAATTTTGATTGAATTTGTTGGTTTTGTTTCTGGATCAAATGGAGCCAGGCAATTTTGGGTCCAGGAAATCAAATCAGGATGCAGGGTGTTCTATGGGGCAGGGTAGGTAGGTGTTTTGGAACATGAAATTGAGCGAGATGATAGGTCTAAGACTGGTGAGGAGCTAAGGAGGGCATGAAAATATAATGTATCCTTCTCAAACAGTAGAAAACATAGAAAACTGAATGGCTTCCCAAGGAAGAGCACTGTAAACAATGAATTCTACCTATCTAACTTGATATCATTCAGCTAGAAGCATTGAATTAGATTGTGGCAAACATAAAACATGAGAAAAATTGATAATAGAAGAATAAACTATGCAAAAACACCATACCACAAGTATCCCATAAAAATAGCTGCAAATCTTGGTTTATTTCCTTGCCAAACTGTTGATAAAGGTGTACAATGTAGCTCGGAGCATCCAAGAGAGTCCAACCTTTGCTAATGACAAAAAAAATACATAATATAGACATCAAAACACTTATGCTAGCCATCAGGGGTCAAAACCAAAAGAAAAGGAGCTGTTACAACCATTTCCAAATAGGGAACAAGAATATAAGCAGTGGAACAACTTGCCTCTATAAGCATGGAAACTGATTCATTGACCCCAAAACCACTTCAAACTGATGAATCTACCCTCTAAGATCATTTCACTATTACATTTACATGCCAAATCATTAATTACAATCATAAAATCATCCACGAAGAGAGAGAAAGTCAACTTTCAGCGAAAGTAGGCGAAAATTTGATTTTCTGGCAAATTGGTTAGAAGCATAGTGCCATGAGCCAAAAGTGCAGCGCCACTTTCCACCCACAATTGGAGGCCTTCCACTTAGCCATATTTATACCAAGATGGCTCATTTAAAGGTGTTCCTGTCTAATTTCAAGAACAACTTGAATTTTTTCATTTGGAGGTCATTTGCCCCTCAAAACTGAAATCTGCCAAGGCTATTTCTGTGTGTCCAAAAAGAGGCAGAGAGGTCATTTTTTGGTAGTTTTTTGACCTTTTGGTGACCTAGTTTTGCTCCAAAATTGCTGAAAATTTCAAGGATGAATGCTCTCATCATGATAAATCCAAATATATAATCCTTTCCTCCGACAAGTTCTCCATGGAAAAGCGCAGCGCCACCGGGCCAATTTCCTATTTTCAAAAATTTGAAAATTTGAAAAAGACAAAAAAATCATCAAAACTTGCCCAGATTTGGCATGGGACACCACCATTAGTTTCTTTGATGGTCTAGTGAGGCTTCAGCTAATATCTTCAAATTATCTTGCTCCTTTATGCTCTTTAAAGCCTTCCTTAACCTAGCTTTAAGTTTCCTGATCCTTATGTTACAAATTTTGTTTCGGGGCAAGTAATGGTAGGCCATGTGGCGAAGCATCTTCTTGTCCCTGTTGGCCTTCTCAATCAGCCCCTCAAGGTGTATTTTGACCCTCTCAAGCCAAGTTTCCCTATCATTCTCAATCTCTTGTTCAATTTAAGTCAACTTGACATTAGCCTCCTTGGCCTTTTGTCTGTTCTCTTTTATCATTTGTAGCTCCATGAGGACTTGTTTGTCGCTCAATTGTTTGTTTTCTTGCTCTAAATATTTGATGATGAAATTATCTCTCTCTACATTATCTAACGAGGATTGTATTTCAGCTTCTTTTTCCTTTATGATCATGTCTTTGACAGTCTCGGATCCTAAGCTTCCAAGTCGATAATTTCAACTCCATGATGAGTAAAGTGCTGCTGTGGCTCCTCATGCTCAACAAGATTGAAATCTCTTTCCTGCTCATCACTAAGATCCTTCTCTTGCACATTTTTCTTGCCCTTACTTTTTCCCTTGCTTTTCTGCTCAACCTGTACTTATTTTGATGAAGAAGAAGGCAAAGCCCCTTCCACACCTTGTGGAGATAGCATTTTCCTGTGGCCAAATGACGAAGGTAAGACCTCTTCCACACCCTGTAGAGATAATACTTGCCTAGTAGCTGCAAAACGTTTCCTACCACCCCTCTTATATGTCACAAACACTGGCACTCCAATAGTTTCAATCTCTTTGAATTTTTCATGGCTTGAAGGTCCACCTTCTTTATGATGTACTGATGAAAATATTTTTGGGACTTTGAACGTCTCATGAGAAATGAAATTCTCCCATGGCATGTTAAGAAGGTTCAACTGATGTAGAACAATGATTTTAATCAAAGAGTAATGGTAAATGTTATTCAAGTGCTGGCAGTATGGCTTCCTCTGTACAATATGTGCCATCTTTTCAATGTTTCTAAACATGAAGTAAGGGATATTCATCATCTTTACTCTAGTGAAATGCATGAGAAGTCTAATGTGATATGCATACAACCGGGAGAACCTATCTTCACAAGTGAAGTACTTGATAATGATTTTCATCAAGGGAGTATATCTGTCTTCCAAAAACTTGAAGGGGAATACTCTCTTCATTTGGTCTTTGTATCTAGCCTTGATATAAGGCTCATAGTACTCCTCATCAATATACTGACCTTTGTACCAATTTTCACCCACATCTGGAATTCCTGTAGCCTCTGAGATGATAGCTGGTGATATGGTGAAGGTTATTCCGGCAAGGGTTACTTCATTACAGTGAAAATGTGTCACAAATTTCCTAGCCAACTCATGATGAAATCTGACTCTTTCAATCATCTCATAAAAATCAAAGCATGCCTGGTGTCAAAAGTAAGAAATGGCAAGTGGACAGGCTTGTAACTCCCTCAAACTAGTAGGCTCTTCTCTGATAATTCTTCCTCCTTTATAAGGCTTCCTCTGTTGTATGTTTCTCTCCCTGGAGCTGTCACTAAATGTCTCTTGCTCATATTCATAATCACTCTCTTTCCATTTTTCTCCGTTGGTTTTGCAAAATGTGGTTTTATATGGTTGTTTTGTGGATAGTAGTGTGGAAATAGGATGGAGGAAAGGAATGGGCAGAGTGTATGGAAAACAGAGTGTGAAAATGTATGTGTGAATAGAGTTTAGGGATGGGAGTAAGGGTTTAGGGGTGTGAGTAGGGTTTAGGGATATGGGTAGGGTAGAGAGTGTAAATAGGAATTTAGGGAAAATGTATGAGGGGAATGGGATTTAAGAAATATCGTATGTGGGAATGAGGTGTAGGGAATAATGGAAAGTAGATAGGGAAAATGAAACAATAGATAAGTGAGGAAAACTAGGGGTTCACCCTAGAAGCTAGGGTTTAGATTTAAATATGCTAAGCACCAAACTTGGCAATCAAAACCCTAACACAGTAGATATGACAATTGTACTTACTTTCAAGAGGGAGAAAATAAAGATTTTGAGGTGAATTGGCAGTTTTGGAGCAATGAGGGTGATTTGGCACTTGGCTGGGAAAAAGTGTAGTGCCTCACATAGGTGTGCAATGCCACTCTAAAAGAGCAGCACTTGTGTAAAAATACATTGGGAAAAGCTTCCAGGTGCACAACGCCAACTTAGAAACGTAATGCCCTCCTCAAAAGTGCAGCGCCACTCAGATTTTTCCAAAAACGCAGCACTTGACTTGTATTTGCACAATTTTGCTTGAAATCGCTCCTTGGCTCTCCTTTTGGCACTTTGAATCTCAACACTAGCATAATGAAATGAAAAATAGAAGGATGGGCTTTATATGACTTTCAACTTTTTGATTTTTGATGGTGAAAACCCACTTTTATAATGTCTATGTGCTTTTTCAAATACTCTGTTTTTTGATGCTTGGTTTCTTTGCTTTGATAGGTGGACTGATGCTCAAATTCTTTGATTTTTGCAGTGGCAGTACTTTGGCAAGATCACCAGATGTCTAGGAGCAGCATGGAACCATTATTACATATGAGAACATTAAAATTACATGAAATTTGAAGATAAAATACAAATGCTCTGTTTTCACCTCAAAACTAGTTTTGAGGTGAGAACTTCATTAAGCTTACAAATTAACAAATTATGACTTTTTGAACATTATTTGACCTCCCCATGTCTTTGCTGACCAATATTAGCAATCATCACTAAAATTTGACCATGGTGATAAACCCTAAGACCTAATGAGATCAAAACCCTATATAATTGATGAAATGAACTGAAAATGAGCATGAATCATTGACTGAAAGGTATGAAAGGAGGTCAAAAAGTAAAAATCATGAGGCAAAAACTAAAGTATACCCTACCATCAGTAGATCCATGACCTAATGGAATGAAACCTCATTGGAATGGGACTCCTAGTATGAAATGAAAAAGAGTAAATTTTTATCACTGATGGCAGTGTGAAGACACTGACACTAAAAGTTGCTGCTATTAGCGTCTGTGACTGAAGATCAGGCGCTACTGTTGTTGTTGGTGTCTGTGGCTAAAGATCAGATGCTACTACTATTGCTGTGGAGCTCCTGGATTACCACTTGGAAATGTTTGGTGGATCTTCTTGAGAATTTCTTGATCATTTTGTTGGCTAGTGCTGTGAGGATGTTGCAATGAATGAACAAAGGGAGTAGGAGTGTGTGTAGATGTAGGGATGATGGTAATGGATGAGGTGAGGGATTAGAACATGTCTAGAATGAATTTTGGGTATGAAACCAATCTACCATTCAGGGGATCCTGTAGAAAACACAATCTTCACTTGAATTGAAGCAATGAAGCAAAAAGCAATGGAATTGATGGAGGGATGCATGGTAAGGAGTGGACGAGATGAATATATGTGAGGCAGGGTTCCCTTTGGATCTTCTCTTTGCTCCTTGATTGCCTTTCTCATCAACCTGCAAATAACAATTATGTTTTTTTCTTTTTCTTTTATTATTAAATATTGATCCAAAAATGGATCCTGGATAAACCTCTATGTCTAAAAGACTTCATATAAGAGGTAAATCTTCAAAAAAATGGCCTAAAAGGCTTTATGAAGAAAATCACATCGAAGAAGGTCCAAGGCAGATTTAAGTGAAAAAGGGGAGCCACCCTCGATCGCTGATCACTGACATATAGGGTCAGAGGCAGCTATGCGATATAACATAAGGGACCAGGCCATGCGACATTGTGATCACTGAAATCGGTGGATCGGCATCGACCGATAGCATGGGGCTTAAGGTGGGACCCCCAGGTCAAGCAACATTGTGATCGCCGAAATCGGCAGATCGGCATCGGCAAAGGCCATGCCATATGCACAGAACCCTGGGTCTATGTGATATGCGATTGCGACAAGTCGCATTGCAATATCTCATCGGAGCTACACAAAGGAGCAGGGCTACACATATATATGTGTGATGTGATAATTGGACTTGACGAGGCTATACATGATAGTTGATATATATTGAGATCCGTCAAACGATAGTTTTCTATGTATTTTTGCGTATTTCATTTATTAAACGAAATATGAAGGGAAGTGTCGATGCGTGAAACCAGACCGGAAAAGGTTTAGGAATGCAAATATATTATTTCAAGTTCGAAACAAGCGGGATTTCGGGAGGACCAAAGGTGGTAAGAGTTTTTGGTTGGGCTAGGCCCAAGCCCATACATTGGCTGCCGTGTGTCCAGGCTTTGGAAACCACTCTTTAATGGTGGTTAACTCCCATACGCATGGGTCGCCCAAAATGAACCACAGCTGTTGGATCTAGATCTTCCAGATCAACGGTGGAGATGCAATAAGTAATTAAAAGGTGGACTCGATAGAATTATAGGATGGATTTATCGATATTTGAAGTTTGGTGAAAAATGTTTTGGAGGATTTTTCCTGTGTTTGAACGTATTTCTTTGTGTAAACAGAGAACATCTATTTTGGGAATTTCAAAGGCCCAATGGTCCCTTCCATTATAGCACAAGTGGCCACCTTCCCTGAAAGCATTAACAAATGATTGTTAAATGCTCAGAAGGGGATTTGAGTGGACGGAGGCTGGGAGACAAAGAGCCTAAAGGGGAAAATGAACAGACACTCACCGATTGGCTTGAAAGCCATGAATGTTAGAGACAGGGAGTTATTGTTGGAGTTGTTGTTGAAACTGAGCATAAATAGGGAAGCTAAGGGTAAGAGAGCAGCCCAAAAAGGCAACAGCCAAACAAGTAGCACAAAAAGAAAAAGCTGAAGCACACGTAGCCATTGGAGTCACTTGGAGTTCAAGTGGAAAGCCAGAGGGTTGTAAACTGATAGAGTGATGAAGAAGCCACAGCCAAGAGCCAGAGCTAGATCTAGAGCCAAGAGCCAGAACCAAGAGCCAGAGCCGAGAGCCAGAGCCAGAGCCAGAGCCAAGAGCCAGATACAAGAGCCAGAGCCAAGAGCCAGAGCCATGAGTGAGAGCGAGAGTTGAGAGCTAGAAAGCTGAGAGATTCAAGAGCCAGGGGATAAAATGGTGTTTGAACTCACTGTTTCTATGTAAAACAACAGGAGTTGGGCAAAGATCTTGTAGAAAGGACTTATACCATAATCCCAGAGAGCCTGGTTGAGTTGACTAGAGCTCACGGAGATGTACCCCAAGAGTTTTTGGTGAACTCTTAATTAATATTGTTGTTTTGTGTGTGTTTTATTGCTACATTGTCTCTGCTACTTCATTCACTATTATATGTATTTATATATGAGTTCAAGAACATAAACTTACAGCACAACAATAGAATTTATGGCATATGATCAGTTAAAAACAAACACGAGCATACACCTATATTTTCAAGCTTTTTTAATTCCGCATTGTTTAATCAATAACACTTGGGAATAAATAAGCTTTGGAAGTGGAAGAGGTTCTTATAAGTTTGACAAGAAGCCTTCAAAGCCACATTTTTAGATCATGTGGTATCAGAGCTTAAGTTTGGTTAACCCCAACTTCAAAGAAGGTTATATCAGAATGCTTGATTGATAGAGCAAAGATTGCTTGTATGAAAGGTGTTTGGGCAGTCAAGGCTTTATTGTCTGATTGATGTATGCTTGTTTTGTAGACTGACTATTTTCTGAGTTTGTAGAGGTAACGAGAAATCTATTGATAGCTCAATCCAGGAAGGACAAGAAGGAAAGAGAGCTGAAGGCACTCTTCTTATCCCAAAGAACATCAAGGTAATCCTTGGAGCACAAGGGGTTTGTTGTGAAAGGTTACTGAATAAGCTCTTTATTTATCTTATTGAAGATTTTTTATTCATTGGCACAATGATAAATTCTACAAGTGGGTCTTCAAATTCTGCTTTCTTCACAAGATTCTTTGATGAAGACATGAAGCAAGAATTTTCCACCATGATGGATATGATGAGAGAAATGTATGAGTATGGAAGGAAGAACAACATACTTAAGGAGAAGTTGAATTCCATGAAGGAAGAGAAGCAGTTGCTTTATGACAAATTGCAGGAAATGGAGAGGCAACCTCATATTGCAAATATGAACGTGAAAAGGATGCATGAGTTGGAGACACAGCTCTTTATTTCCCAAGAAGCCTTGGTCAAGTATTAGCTTGAAGAAGAGGTAAACCATTCCAGTTTGTCTTCAAATTCCTCTAAGGATGCTTATATTGGTTCTTTTGAAAAACATACTAGAGGCATAGTTTCCAAGCTAATGTCCAAGATGGGCTATGGAGGGAAAGGCTTGGGTAGACATGCACAAGGTATTGTTGAGCCAATAATGATTGAGGAAAGGCCTAAGTATTTGGGTCTTGAATATGGACAAGCTTATGGAGAAAGTTCCAAAGCTACCATGAGGGCCATTGAAACAGCTCAAAGAAGGGGTTGCATTGCAGGCGTTCAGAAGCACACACTTGAACCAGAGAGTTGGGGAGACTCTAACAACCTTTAAGAGATTTATGGTGTTCTAAAGGGAGCCACTTCTTCATTTTATTCACCTCCTCATGAAGGCAATAAAGGTGAAAGAGAAAGGTATAAATCTGGTTCTAAACATTTTCCTTTTGATTGTGCAACGGATGATACATTTCCACATATGTATGGGAAAAGGATTGTATGTTCCTATTGTGGGTTGGATAACCATAATGCTTCTAGATGTTGGAAGAGAATGGCCACATACAAGAAACTTTTGACGGAAAGCAAGAAAGAATCCAAAGGTCCATTGGACAAGGCAAATCATGTTGTCAAGAGGTTGCACATGTAGTGCACTTATTGCCATAAGCAAGGACATCTTGCTAAAAAGTGTTGGACATTGAATCCAACAATGCTTCCACTAAAGATGAAGAAAGTGGAAAGAGAAGATGACAAAAATGGAAGTGAAGATTCCATGAATGATGTGTCTCAGAATGATTCACATGATGATGCTGATGTGCAGACAAAGGTAGTACCTTTGAAAGGGATTGGTAAGGAACAGTTAGAGTTCTTATCCGATTAATATTACATGTCTATTGATGCATCTACATTATATTTCATTTCAGCTTCTAAAGTACAGTGTACTTAAGTGAAAGTTGAAGTATGAAATGCATGCATGAGTAGGAGATGCATGAACACATCGACGTTGATGATTTCCTTGTTTTTGAACATGTATGTGTAATTAACTTGTAGGGTTGATTGCTTTGACATGCATGTGATGCCATGTTGAATTGGGAGAAGTTAACTTGGTCTCCAAATGGATATAATGATGAAGTGTTTATCTTTTGGAAGAAGAGTCCTAATGGTGTTTTTCTACATGCTTGAGTTGAGGGGTCATTTGTTAAAAGGCATGTTTTGTGGGCTTGTTAACCAGTCCATCATTTGTATGTGAATATAAGACATGGAGGTGTTCGCAAGATGTGAAAATCTATTTCTTTTGTTGAAGCAGGAATTTGGGCCATCCAGTTGTTCCCTATGTTTCTGTTGTTGTTAACAGTTGTTGTTGAAAACTTATCAAATAGGTACAAATGAAATTTTTGTGGAGTAGATGTACTTCACATTTGTTTGAGCCACCTTGGATCAATGATCAAGGCAAAGAAGTTCAAAGCACCTCTATGACCATTTAGTAGAAGTTTTGCAAGAAGGCAAGGAGGAAGGCAATTCTTCCCATGAAGACTAGCCCATCCAAGAAGGGAAGTGGTCAGAGACTTTGGTTCAGAGGAACTATGCAAGGCAAGTGTGTGGAGGCTAAAAGAAGAGGGTGTTGTTACTCTTAGGTACTATTTAGATCTGTATATCAATCTTTTTGAGACCAAAAGTTCTTTTAGTGGGAAGGTGTGATCCAAAAATGGATCCTGGATAAACCTCTAAGTCTAAAAGACTTCATATAAGAGGTAAATCTTCAAAAAATGTCCTAAAAGGCTTTATGAAGAAAATTGCATTGGAGGAGGTTCAAGGAAAATTTAAGTGAAAATTGGGAGCCACCCCTGATCGCCCATCCCCGACATATTGGGTCGGAGGCAGCTATGCGATATAGCATAAGGGACTGGGCTGTGTGATATTGCAATCACCAAAATCGGCGAATCGGCATTAGTTGATAGCATGGGGTTTAAGGCAGGACCCCCGGGCTGAGCAACATTGCGATTGCCGAAATCGGTGGATCAACGTCGGCAAAGGCCATGCCATATGCACAAAACCCTAGGTCTATGCGATATGCGATTGCGACAAGTCGCATCGCAATATCGCATCAGAGCTACACAACAGAGCGGGGCTACACATATATATGTGTGATGCGATAGCCGGACCTGACGAGGCTATAGGTGATAATTGACATATTTTGAGATCCATCAAATGACAGTTTTCTATGTATTTTTGTGTATTTCGTTTATTAAACGAAATATGAAAGGAAGTGCCGATGTGATGAAACAGGACCCGAAAGGTTTAGGAATGAAAATATATTATTTCAAGTCCAAAACAAGTGGGATTTCGGGAGGACCGAAGGTGGTAAGAGGTTTTTGCTGGGCTTCACCCGAGCCCATATATTGCTTGCCACGTGTCTAGGCCCTGGAGAGAGAAAACCACTCTTTTTGGGCGGTTAACTCCCGTACGCATGGGCCGCTTGGAATGAACCACAGCCATTGGATCTAGATCTTCCAGATCAACAGTGGAGATGCGATAAGTAATTAAAACGCTGACCCGATAGAAGTATAGGATGGATTTATGGATATTTGAAGTCTGGTGAACAATATTTTTGCAGATTTTTCTTGTGTTTGAATGTATTTCTCTATGTAAACAGAGAATGTCTATTTCAGGAATTTCAAAGGCCTGATGGTCCCTTCCGTTACAACACAGGTGGCCACCTTCCCTGAAAGCATTAACAAATTATTGTTAAATGCTCAAAAGGGGATTTGAGTGGATAGAGGCTGGGAACCGAAGAGCCCGAAGGGGAAAATTAATAGGAAATCACCGATTAGCTTGAAAGCCATGAATGTTAGAGAGAGGGAAAGCAAAGCCAAAGGGGAATCAAAGGGTAAGAGAGTAGTGCAAAAAGGTAGCAGCCAAACAAGAAACACATAAAGCAAAAGCTGAAGTGCACACGGCCAAGGGACTCACTTGGAGTTCAAGTGGAAAGATAGAGGGTTGTAAAATGACAGAGACACGAAGAAGCCAGAGCCAAGAGCTAGAGCCAGAGTCAGAGCCAAGAGCCAAGAGCCAGAGCCAAGAGCCAGAGCCAAGAGCCAGAGCCAGAGCTAGAGCAAAGAGCCAGAGCCAAGAGCCAGAGCAAGAGCTAAGAGCCAAAAATTCGAGAGCTTCAAGGGCCAAGCGATAAGATGGTGTCCGAACCCACTGTTTCTATGTAAAACAACGGCATTGAGCCAAGAGCTTGTAAGAAGGACTTATACCATAATCCTAGAGAGCCTAGTTGAGTTGACTAGAGCTCACGGAGACATAGCCCAAGAGTTTTGGGTGAACTGGTAATTAATATTGTTGTTCTGTGTTTGTTTTATTGCTGCATTGTCTCTGCTACTTCATTCACTATTATATGTATTTATATATCAGTTCAAGCACATCAACTTACAACACAACAACAAAATTTAAAGCATATAATCAGTTAAAAACAAACACCAGCATACACTTATATTTTCAAGCATTTTAATTCCGCATTGGTTAATCAATAAGACTTGGGAATAAATAAGCTTTGGAAGTGGGAGAGGTTCTTGTAAGTTTGACAAGAAGCCTTCAAAGCCCCATTTTCAAATCATATATATATATATATATATATATATATATATATATATATATATCTATATATATATATATATATATATATATATATATATATATATATATATATATATATATATATATATATTAAAACACATAGGCCACCTCAGAGAGGTTTTCACCCTAGATATTTGCCCTGGGCGCCCTCAAGGAATGTTTTCACCGAGGGATATTCTTATTCTCTTCATTTTTCTCATCCTTGGGCCACCTCATGGAGGTTTTCACCTGAATCCTATTTCTTTTTCTTCTTATTTCAGTGACCTGATCAGGGAGGAGCTGAAACTTGCTCCACCATCATCACTGTCTTATTGATATTGTTTTGATGAAGGCCTCTTGTACAATTTAATTCATTTTCCATTAACTAGCAATGGAATGGCTTCTGCATCTATCTTTCTAATTTGCACTGAACCATTGTCATGGAACTTTTCCACCACGTAAGGTCTGAGCCATCTTGTCCTTAGCTTGCCCTTAAAGTCTTTAAACCTGGAATCATATAACAATGCCTAGTATCCTTCGTGAAATTACTTCTCCTTGATGTTCTTGTCATGCCATATCTTGCTTTGAAGTTTAATTATCTCTGCATGTAGGAGGGTCAGCATTCTAAATTCATCCAAGCCATTCAAATGTAACAACCTTTCTTTCTATCCATGACTGAGAACTAAATCTAGTTGGGCTGCCATCCTCAATGTGTTATATTCAAAGTCAATGGACAACACAACCTTTTTACCATAGACCAGCGCATGGGGTGTAAATCTAGTGGTGGTCTTCCATGTTGTATTATAGGGTCAGGTGGCCTCAACTAGTCTATCTACCCAATCCTTCCTACTGCTTCTCACTACCTTGGTTAAGATGTTCTCGAGTGCCCTGTTGGTCACCTCCACTTGCTCATTAGCCTATGGATGATAAGGAGTGGAGGTCCTATGCTTGATTTTGTGATGGCTGAGTAGTTCTTCAATCATGTTGGAGGTAAACTAACTACTTTGGTCTGTGACTAGCTCTCTAGGGTACCCAAATTTGTAGAATATATTCTCCCTCAGGAACTCGGCCACCTTATTTTCTGTTGCTGCCTTAATTGCCTTGGTTTCAGCTTGTTATCACCCCAAGAAACTCTCCTAGGTTGTGTATCAGAGATGCTTGGGAACATTACAAACTCAAGAAAAAGTTGGATAAATGGTGGATGAATGAAAGAAATGCTGCATATTCAAGCCAGATAACCACTTCTATTGTGATTGACCCCAGACATGGGTGAACAGATCCAGACTACAAGACTTTAGACCACCAGCTACTCACAGTTTAAAGAAAATTTGATGATGGAGAAGACTGATCACACCAGCAGATGCAGAGGACCCTATGATGGCCAGCTACAACCAGTTAAAAGGGCTGTAAATCTATTTTCTAATACACAGATAGGATGAAAGCTCATTAGCATTAAAATAACAGCAACCTGAAAACAAATTCAATGATACATGCTAAATCCTAACACAAAGGTGGGATGATAGCCCCTCTAATGCTAAACATTAACACCACATGAATAAATTCAAACAGGCACAGCCTGGAACAAGAAGAAGAAGTGGAAAGTAGCAATTAACAGCAAAAGAAGCTTGTATTAGCTGGAAATGCAGACCAGAAGCTGCAGGTTGCACAGTAGTTACAGTCTCCAGAAGTTGAAGCTTACAACAGAATCACACTCATCAACCTCATTACATTCTTTTTTTGTGTATATATGGAGGTTGACTACAAAATTTCTCTGCATACCCATGCGTGGAGGGGTCATAACTAGCCACCAACCAAATTTACAATTAGATATGGGTCTCTGATACAGTCTGGTTGTTTTTAATCAACAAAATGGCTCTTTATGTACTTTGATGTCCTTCCTATACAAGTGAAACATTATCTGCATGACTTTCAATAACTGCTGCAGTCATTGAACTGCTCGAGGATCATTCTTCTCATCCTTGGCCGTGCTGTCTCTTTAACTATGGTTGCTGAGAATTCAATGCACAGTGTACCGGATGATCTCTTCCTTCTTCATGCACACAAAATAGGCCAAAAACACAGCAAAATACATAAAAAATGGACGAAGAGCCGAGGAAGAACGCTGGCCATTGGATGGAAAAATGGATGGCCTAGATCTGATGGTGGGAGGCGATGGAAGACACAGAGGTGCAAGGATCAATAGCAGCCATCGGATCACAAAAATGAATGGTGCAGATTAGATCGGAGGGTGCTATAGGGTAAGACATGTGGAGAGAGATTTGGGCCATCAGATCGCAGCGGGAAAGATCGGACGACTATCAGGAGCGGGAGCTATGCACAAGTTAACGAGCGGGGGACCGTACTGGAAGGGCGGTAAGTGGTCTCCCCGCACCGCTCTACCAGGAAAGGTGGTATCAGGGAGTAGCAACGCGATCCTGTTAAATTGTGACACGTGGCAGACACTACAGTGGGGAAAACCACCTTCCCGCGGACTAACGGATGAGCAGGTTCCAGCGGCGAGAGAAGCGTATGGCGTTCGATCAACGGGCAGAGGATCAGATGGTGGAGAATTAAAACATGTGCTTTGGGCGATGTGAGAGGTGAAAAGACCCCACGGGTCATGATTTTATTATATGCGCGTGGTTATATCAATAATATCATATGGACTTATCGATTTAACAATGCACTTGGGAGCCAAGTGAAATGGAATTATAATGGGGTTTATAAGGATAATAGAGAAAAATGGAAATAACGGGGTTAAGGGAGAGTAGGGAAAATGAAAGGGAAGGAGGAAATGAAGGTGGCGGGAGTTGTAAGGGTAAAGCAAATGGAAGGGGAAAGATTGAATGAACTGTTGTAAGCCTCCTTTTTTGCAAAACACATGGTAAGAATGTCTTTGACTCGACAAAAAACAAATTATGTTGTAGAGCTAACACTGGCTCCTTCTGGGGATGAGATTCTCCCTGTGAGGTCTTAAGAAAATGTAGACAATTGCCTTTCCAACTGAAAATGAATTAGCCAAAACTCCTAGTGTTCCATTGGGCATGGAGTCTACTGCACCTATACCAAAACTGATAAAAAAAAAATATTTACAGTCTTTAAGGCCAAAGGACCTTAAACAACATAAACTTTCAAAAACCGCCCATTAACTAGGCCATCAAAAACTACTTCTCCTCCCATACTTTTTATTATGAAGGTGTTGTTCCCTTGAACCTGTAAAATGATGAAAGGCCTTGTCCAGAAAGCATCAAACTTCCCATGATTGCCTTTCTTCTCCTTTAGTGCATCCCATTTCAAAACCAAGTCACCAATCTGAAAATTGTTTGTTTTTGCCTTCTTGTCAAAGGCTTCCTTGATCCTTCTCTGATGTGCTGCAGCCTTTTCAAGTAGCTATTCTCTAATCTGATGTATTTATGCCAAATCAGTTATCCTCTTTGCCATGTCTTCTTCCTCATCCTATTTTGTTTGAAGAAATTTTGTCACAGGGAGTTTTAGCTGAATTCAAAATACAGCCTCAGTGCCATATACCAGCTTGAAAGGAGAATTTCCTATGGATTTTTTAATGGTCACTCTGTCAGCCCATAGTGCATAATTGAGCTTTGAATCTCAATTCTTTTTATTGTCCTCCAACAGCTTTTTAATTATCCTGATCAGACTTTTATTAGAGGATTCTGCAAGACCATTTCCTTGTGGATAATATGAGGTGGAATGAACAAGTTTAATACCCATTGAATCACACATTTCCACCAATTCTTTTGCCCTGAAGGTTGCTGCATTATCTGTTATTAGTTTATGTGGAAAACCAAATCTGCTGAAGATATTCTCTGTCAAAAACTTGATGACCACATTATGATTAGCCTTCTTGGTAGGGACTGCTTCAATCCACTTTGTGCAATAATCAGTGGAAACTAATATCCATCTATGCTGGCCACTAGAATGTGGATTGATTTCACCAATGAAATTCAAACCCCACTACTGAAAAGGTCCTTTTTCCTGAATTGGTTTTCGGGGCACGGATTTCAACTGTTGTTTTCCTTCAAATCTTTGGCACCTGTCACAAGATTTAATAAAAGAAAACACATCAGAAAATAAAGTGGGCCAATAGTACCCAGCTGTAATAATTTTATGGGCTGTAGTTTTCCAATAATGGTTCCCTCCACACATGTTGTTATGCAGCTACTGCATAACTTCTTTTGAATTTTCTTTATCCAGACACCTTAAAAATATTCAGATGGATCCCTCTAGTAGAGAAGATTTTCCATAATGCAATACTTTGCTGCTCTAAGTTTTTAAGTTCTGGCTTGACTTAGAGTAAATCCAGAAGGGATCTCTAGCGTCAACAAGAAATTAATTATTTTAGCATACCAATTACATGAAGCTAGATTTTCAGCCACTAACTACTTTCTCTCTGTTTCAGTTGCTTCATCTTCTTATGCCTGACCATTTTCTGCCATAGCGCACAGGAAATCAATATCTAAAGACCTGCATTTTTCTTTGGCTAATAATTTGGCAAGCCCTTGACCTCTGACCATCTTGGTTGGCTTCAGCTCTATATTAAATTCTATCATTTTTGCAATCCATTTTTCCCTTCTCCCATCAGCATCAAGTTGTGTTAGGGCATCTTTTATTGCAACAGAGAGTACATATGCAATTATTTTTTAATGCAAGATATAAAATCTGAAAGCCTTTAAGGATTTAATAAGAGCATATGCCTGTTTTTCTATAGTATCATACCTTAGTTCAGCATCCCTTAAGTTCTTGCTGAAAAATGCTACTGGATGTTCTGAACCTTCTTCATCTTGCTGCAATAGTATCTTTAGAGGCAAAAGAAAATATGTGGAACTCCTTGCTGTAGTCTGGACTTATTAATGTGGGAGCCTCCATAATAGCTTTTTTGATGGAATCAAATGATTTTCTTGCTGTTTCAGTCCATCTTACCTCTGACCCTTTTCTCAACATGGAGGTAATATGCTTCACTAGTTCAACAAAATTTGGAATGAACCTCCTTACAAAATTTATTTTTCCTAAAAAAGATTGAATATCCTTCTTTGATCTAGGGACAGACAAATTCTGAATTGCTTTGACTCTTTCTAGGTCAATCTAAACACCTGCAGCAAACACAACATGTCCTAACAGTTTGCCTTCATTTAAAGCAAATTCAGGCTTTTTAGGATTGACTAATATTCCAAACCTTCTGCACTTCAAGAACACTTTTTTCAAATGCTGCAAATGATTTTGATGGCAGTTGGAGTAAACTATTATATCATCAAGGTAGATAAGCACAAATTTTTCCTTCTCTCTCACAAATGCTATGTCCATAGCTCTCTAAAAGGTGGCTCTAGCATTCATCAATCCAAATGGAATTTTAGCATACATAAAAGTGCCCCAAGGAGTGGTAAATGGGGTATTTTCTTGATCATCTGGGTGCACAACAATCTGATTAAAGCCTGAAAATCCATCCAAGAAAGACATGACTTTGGCTCTTGAGACCTTTTGCAACAAATGCTCCATCTTTTGTAGAGGATAGTTGTCTTTCTTGGAGCATTTGTTTAAATTTCTGAAATCAACACACAGTCTGATTTCCCCACTCTTCTTCCTCGCCACCACCAAATTAGCTACCCATTTGGAATATCTGAGAGGGACTATGATCTTGGCAACCAAAAACTTTTTAATTTCTTTCTCAATTAGAGGAAGAAGCATCGGATTTATTGGTCTTAGCTTCTGTTTCAAAGGAATAGTGTCTTTCTCCAGAGGGATTTTGTGTTGAATTATATTCTTATCATATGTTTTCAGGTCACTATACTCCCGGGAAAACACATCAGCAAATTGCCTCATTAAATTGCAGTATTCAACACTTTGATCAATAGACAAATGAGTGGACAAATTCACATACCTAGGCTGACCCGGACTTCCTATATCTTGCTTATAGACTGCATATTTGTCTTCTTTTTGGGTAGCTTTGTAAGGCACATCATTATGGTCAAATAGTCTTTAAAGAGGAATTAGACCCTTAGGAATATGGTTAGTAGGAAGCTAGACAATGCTGTTTTTGCCAATTTTATTTCTAAGATGGGACTGGGGGTTTTCTAACCAAGCTTCATTTTCTTGGTCAATTTGCATCTCAGAAAATTCATTAATGACTTGCAAGAACCTATTCAACTCATTGTCATCTTCAAAAACTTTCCAATGGTGGACATTATCAGGCAAGCACGGTCTGTATTTCATTTGGACTTCATAAACTAGTCTGGGAGGCATGGGAGGAATAGATAGACTAGCAGAGACAGCAAGGGAATCAACAAGCTGATTTTGGGCTCTAGGAATGTATGCAATACATAAATAATCAAAAGAGTCTCTAATTCTCCATACCTCATCTCTGTATGCTTTCAGCCTTGGGTGCTTTGCTTGAAATGTTTTATTTACTTGCTGAATTATCAGATCAACATCTCCAAATACCTTTAAATTTTTTATTCCTCTGTCTTTTGCTACATTAAGGCCCAACAGTAGAGCCTCATATTCTGCTATGTTGTTTTTCACTTGAAGAACGAGCTTAAAAGAAAGCTGAATACTTTATTTCTTTGGAGATACTAGCAACACCCCTGCTCCCGCAGTCTCTCTGGAACATGCTCCATCGAAGAACAACTCCCAAATCTTACTTCCTTGCTCTTTCTCAGCCTGCACTGTTTGTTTCCTGATCTGCATTACGGCCTTTTGAGATTCTTCTATTTGGAGAATACATGCTCCAAAATCGGTGTCCACTACATATATAGGATGATTTGTAGGATTCTTCTCATCACTGATAATGTATGCCAACTGTGCTTCTCTATACAATCTCCTGCTTTCTCCTCCAAAAACTGGGATAGTGGCATAAGATAGATCATTTTGTAACGTCCCACCTAGCCTCTTAATCCATCCTCTGGACAGCAGCATGCCAAACTTAGGAGGGACATCTGCTACCACAATATCCATCATCATACTCTTCATGGGTAGCTGAGTTAAGGTAATGGCCATATCATTAATCAATCCAAGACATTTCACCTTCCTTGAATCAAAAGAGAATAAATCATGATAGCGTCTGGTGATATCAAGGCCTAACTCTTCCATGACAGCTTTAGGCATTAAATTGTGGCTGGCCCCTGTGTCTAGCAGGAAATTGTGAGGGATTTTTTCATGAATGGTCAAGGAGACATAAAATGATGGAGAATTATTATCAGCAGGCTCAATCATAGGACTAAGCACAATGGTAGGCTTATCATCTTGCAAATTAACAGAGTCAGTGGAGGTTTGTGTGGTTCCTAGCTCAAGGGCTTCAAGGATAGGCTTCCTAAATACTTCACTCTTCACCAACTCAACCAGAGGCACAGATATTTTCAATTTCTGAACTTCTGACTCAAAATTGAAAGAAGAAGATGACTTATCAGAACTTTGTACCCCTTGAACTGGAGCTTTGAGGATGACTGGATCAGCTGACGGTCTTCTCTGCTTGATATTCAGTGACTCTGTTTGGATAGTAGGTCTTTGGGCAGGATTTTCTTTGACATTGTTTGCATTAGACCTAAGATTATATCTCTACTGCTATTCAGCTTGTAAGATAGCTTCTCTAACCCATTCTTGACTATCTTGTTCCTGCAACAAAGACTCTTCATAAGCAGCCAAAGTAAAAAACGCAACACTGCCTTTATCTTCCATGTAATGAATTTCGTCCTCAACTTCTTCAAATTGTTCTTCCTCCATGATTACATTTTGGAAAGGAGCTTTAACTTTCTGATCTTCTTTTTTTTCTTCACCCCTCTGCATTATTTGTAACTGCTCATTTTCTCTTCTGAATGGATTTGGATCTCTTGGAGCAAATGTGTTCTGCTGCCTTGTTTTACCTGACTTTTGCTCAACCTTTAGCTTAGAAATTTCAGCAGCCAACGACTCTATCATCTTGGTCATTTTGTTTAATTTAGGCTCTAAAGATGATGCAAAAGAAGTATAAGCCTAATTTCTCTGCCTCCTTCTGTCAGCCTGATTTTTAAGCTTTTCTGCAGCCATAATATTGGATTCCACCTCCAACGTTGCATCCTGCATATCAGCTAGAGTGGCACATCTCCTTTCTCTCAATAACAGGCAGAAATCAGAGTCAAAGGCATTGGCATAAGTGAGTTTCACAGAGGTAGGAGTAGGCTTTACCTCAGCTGGTATCTTACTATACATTTGATTGAATCTTTTATTAAAATCAGGCAAAGATTCACCATTTTCTCTCTTTAGATTTCCAAACTCAGTATGATAATACAACAAGTCTTTTTTATCTCCCCATTGCTTCAAAAATGCATCATCTAATGCTTCAATATCTGTTATAAATCTCTGGGGTAATTCTCTAAACCACTTCCTAGCATCTCCATCAAGGCTCTGGACAAAAACTCTCATCCACACATCATTTTCACTTATATCTAAATTATCAGCATAACTGTAAAAGGCTTCTAGATGTTCTTCTGCTGTTACTCCATTTGTACCAGTGAATTTAGGCATATATTTCTGATATTCTCCCATAGGCATAGGATTTAAAGGGATAGGAAAGACTAAAGGTCCATATCTAGCAGCAACAATTCTCTCAATCCTCGTACGTGCTTGCTGCCCTGCCATGATTGGAATATTTGAAAGAATACTAGCAGATTGAATGGTAGGGAGTAGTGTGATGGATGGTAGAGATAAAGGGATGTTTTGGACTGAATGGGAAGCTTTCCTTGGACTGAGATTCAAAGGGGAACTAACTGCACAAGGGGCTGAACTAATCTCTGAAGGTTTTTCCTTATTAACAGTGCTGGGCTCTAAATATTCAAACTGTAAATCTTCAGCAATAACTTTATCTTTTAGATATGAATAAGGTTTCTTAGGCTTAGATGATCTTGATGCCCCTTTATGTGAAGCTTTCTTTGCTTTGACAGTCCTCTCAGTTTCAGGCACTGATTCAGCAGGTGATTTCCAAGGATTTCTTCGAGTATGTCTCACAAACTGAGCCAGAACTTCGATGTGGAGTCACCAAAGGATGGTATTCCTCCAATGGAGTCGCCAGATAGATGATTACAACCAGAAACTGTGTTCAAGCCTTGTCTATCATCAAAGCTTGAAGCTGTGTCATTTTCCTAGGGAAGCTGAGCCTCAGTTCTCCTCTCCCCGGCAATGGTGCCAATTAATGTTATCACCCCAAGAAACTCTCCTAGGTTGTATATCAGAGATGCTTGGGAACATTACAAACTCAACAAAAAGTTGGATAAATGGTGGGTGAATAAAAGAAATGCTACATATTCAAGCCAGATAACCACTTCTACTATGATTGACCCCAAACATGGGTGAACACCCCCAGACTATAAGGCTTTAAACCACCAATTACTCACAGTTTAAAGAAAATGTGATGATGGAGAAGACTGATCACACCAGTAGATGCACAGGACCCTGTGATGGCCAGCTGCAACCAGTTAAAAGGTCTGTAAATCTGTTTTCTAATACACAGACAAGATGACAGCTCTTTGGCATTAAAATAATAGAAACTTGCAAACAAATTCAATGATACATGCTAAATCCTAACACAGAGGTGGGATGACAGCCCCTCTAATGCTAAACATTAACAGCACATGAATAAATTCAAACAGGCACAACCTGGAACAAGAAGAAGAAGTGGAAAGTGAGAAATCAACAACAAAAGAAGCTTGTATTAGCTGGAAATGCAAACTAGAAGCTGCAGGTTACACAGTAGTTACAGTCTCTAGAAGTTGAAGCTTACAACAGAATCACACTCATCAACCTCATTACATTCTTTTTTTGTGTATATATGGAGGTTGACTACAAAATTGCTCTACATACCCATGCGTGGAGGGGTCATAACTGACCACCAACCGCATTTACAATTAGATATGGGTCTCTGATACAGTTTGATTGTTTTTAATGAACAAAATGGCTCTTTCTGTACTTTGATGTACTTCCTGTACAGATGAAACATTATCTGCATGACTTTCAATAACTGTTGTAGTCATTGAACTGCTCAAGGATCATTCTTCTCATCCTTGGTCGTTCTGTCTCTTTAACTGTGGTTGTTGAGAATTCAATGCACAATGTATCAGATGATTTCTTCCTTCTTCATGCATACAAAATAGGCAAAAAACACAACAAAGTACATCAAAAATGGACAAAGAGCCGAGGAAGAACATTGGTCATTGGATGGAAAAATGGATGGCCTAGATCTAATGGCGGGAGGCGATGGAAGGCACAGAGGCGTCAGGATCAATAGCAACCGTCGGATCATAAAAACGAGCGGTGTAGATTGGATTGGAGGGCACTATCAGGGAAGATGGGCGGAGACAGATTTGGGCCATCAAATCGTAGCGGGAAATATTGGACAACTATCGGGAGAGGGAGTTACGCACAGGTTAACGAGTGGGGGACCGTACCGGAAGGGCGGTAAGCAGTCTCCCCACACCGCTCTACGGGCAAAGGAAATATCAGGGAGTAGCAGCGTGATCCTATAAAATTTTGATGTGTGGCAGACACTATGGCGGGGAAAGCCCCCATCCCGCGGGCTAAGGGATGAGCAGGTTCTAGCGGCGGGAGAAGCGTATGGCTTTGGATCAACGGGCGGAGGATCAGACGATGGAGAATTAAAACATGTGCTTTGGGCGATGTGACAGGTGAAAAGACCCCGTGGGCCATGATTTTATTATATGCGCGCGGTTATATCAATAATATCATATGAACTTATGGATTTAACAATGCGCCCAGGAGCCAAGTGAAATAGAATTATAACGGGGTTTATAAGGATAATACAGAAAAATGGCAATAACAAGGTTAAGGGAGAGTAGGGAAATTGAAAGGGAAGGAGGAAATGGAGGTGGCAAGAGTTATAAGGGTAAATAAAATGGAAGGGGAAAGATTGAATGAACTGCTGTAAGCCTCCTTTTTTGCAAAAAATACATGGTAACAGTGTCTTTGACCCGAAAAAAACCAAATTATGTAGCAGAGCTAACACAGCCCACTTAGTCAAATAATTAACAATGATGTGCTATTTTTTCTTTGAAGGAGGGTTGATAGGCCCAATGAAGTCCACGCCCCACTTTTTAAATGGCTCAAAATTCACTTGAGGTTGTAGGGGAATTTCATCTCTTGGAGTAGGCTTTCCCATCCTCTAGTACCAATCACACTAAGTAATGTACTTCTTCACATCCTGATGAAGAGTAGGCCAATAATAGCTTACTTGAAACACTTTGAATTTTGTCCTCTTTATTGCATAGTCACCTCCACAAGGCCCATCATGATAGGTTAGAAGGATGTCAAGGACTTCCTCTTCCCTTACACACCTTCTTAAGATTTGATCTACGCCAAGTTTGAATAGATTGCCCCAAATTCAGGTGAAGGGGGCACTCTTTCTGACTATCTTGCTCTTTTCTTTGGGGGGAGATTTTTGTGGGAACTCTGATGATACCATATAGTTTTCTATATCAGAAAACCATGGGGAGAGAACTAAAATAGCAAACAAATGCTCATCTAGTAACTAGTCATCCACCATTCCTTATTCACCTGCAGGCAATTTCATCCTAGATAGAAAGTCAGCAACAACATTTTCCTTACTAGGATTATCAACAATAGTTAGATCAAACCACTGTAATAAAAGCATCCATATTATGATTCTAGTATTCACATCTAGTTTATTCATTAAATATTTGATTGTTGCATGATCAATATGAAAAAATGTTTGATAGCTTGTAATGTAATGCCTAAATTTGTTAATGAATGCACAACAACTAGGAGTTCCTTTTCGGTCACAGTATAGTTTAGCTCAACCATTGATAGGTTCTTACTAATAAAATAGATGGCATAGGGAAATTTCTCCTCTTCCTAACCTAAGGCTTCTCTTAGGGCTTTGTGTGAGGCATCAACATGAATATGAAAAGGGAGGGCCTAGTTTGGGCCTCTAAGGATTGGTGTAGTGGTTAACTTACCCTTTAGAATGTCTAAGGCCTCTTGATAGCTCTTTGACCATATAAACTCATAATCTTTGGCTAACAACCCAAACAAAGGAGAGGACCCTTTGAATGATTGCTATTTTGTTTGGGTCCACTTGCAATCCTTGTTGAGATATGGAATGACCCAGCAGAGTCCCTTCAGTCATTAAGAATTCACATTTTTCTGGACTGAGAGACAAGTTCATTTCAATGAATTTTGTAATACTTTGCCTAGGTTAGTTAGGGTTTCTTGGAAATCACAACCATAAGGTGTAAATTCATCCATATAGATTTCCACAACAACATGTACTAATTTAGCAAAAATACTCAAGACTACTCTCTGAAAAGTGGCAGGATAATTGCATAAGCCAAAAGGAAGGACCCTATAGGCAAAAGTACCCCAAGGATAGGTGAATGTAGTCTTATCCTGGTCTTCTGGGTAGATTCGGATTTGGTTGTACACATTGAATCCATTTAGGAAAGTAAAGAATTTCTTCCCTGCCAGGCCATCTAGCACTTGGTCAATGAAGGGTAGGGGAAAATGATCCTTCTTTTTGCCATTCTTCAATTCCCTATAATCAACACAAATCCTCCACTTACTATTTTTCTTGGAAACTAGCACTAAAGGAGAGACTTACTAATTGTCTGAGATAGGGTAAATGAATCCTGCATCTAGCAGTTTTTGCAATTCTTCTTTGACTATGTCTTTAAGAGCTTTATTCATCCTCCTTTGTGGTTGCCTGACTAGCTTGCAATCTTCTTTGATTTATATGTGGTGAGTACACACTGAGGGGTGTACTCCCTTCATTTCCTTATAACTCCAAGCGAAGGCTTCTAGGTTCTCTCTCAACATGTTGCATAGCTTTTTCTCTTCTAAAGTAGAAAGAGATCGATTAATTTGCAAAGTTTTCTCTAGGCCAAATTCTATGGTTTTGACATGGAGTGGGTTGGAATTGGCCAAGCATAAGTCAATTTGATGACTGTTCTAGGTTTCCCTCACTTCTTCTTCTAATGGTAAGGAGGTGGGAGTTGGACTTTGGAGTAGGTGTTCAATTAATTCATCCTCATCTTGTTGTCCTCCTCCTATGATTGTTTCAAAAGAATAAAGTTGGACATAATAGATCTCACCCTCTTCCTCCTCCTCCAACCATAAAGGTAAATCATGCTCTAGGGTAGGTTGAGCAGGAGGGTATAGGACTAATTGTTTGGACATATTCCCATTCTTGATGGTCATATTCCTAGCTCTACAGCTAATGTAAGCATCAGCTATGGCCAACCATGGCCTCCCAAGGATGAAAGGGTAACCAGTAAGCTTAGCCTTAGGCTGGAGAACTAGGAAATCTATAGGGTACTCCCAGGAATTAATGGATACCACCACATCCTCCACAATTTCCTTAGGGGTAACTATGGAATGGTCTGCAAGTTGCAGAACTGTTGTGGTCTTCCTTAATGACCCTTGAAGGTTGAGCTTGAGCATGGTGTCCTTGGTCATCACATTAATGGCAACCCCAAGATCAATCAGAGTGTGTGGGATAATGGTGTCATTGATGTGCACATCTACTACAGGGCTTCCAGGGTCCAAATATTTTGGACATATTACTTGCCCCAGCATTAAGTCAGACAACTTCCCAATGACATTGATGGTAGGGGCATCCATTTTTATTCTTCTTGGATGTTTGAAGCACTTCTCCTTAATCAACTTATTGTAAATGGGAACATCTTTGATTTCCTGGAGAAGGGGATCTTTACACATAGATTTTTCAATTCTCCTAGAAGTTCAGTTTCTTCTAGGGTAGGCTGGAGTGGTTGGGTTAATCTCTCAGGAAAGGGTGGATTTACTTTAAGGTTTCTTTCCTCTTTTTCTTCCCCAACGTCCCTATGTTGATATGGATGTTAGTTATCAGGGAGAATTCTCCCTGATCTTAGGTTGATCTCCTAAATTTCTATAGCATAAATTGGGTATGATGTCTCTCCATTGTATGCTTGTTGAGCCTGCCTATTGTTTGGGTTCAGATTTGGCTAAGCAGGCATCTGGGGTTTCTTAGGTGGAGGAGAGTGCAGGAGTTGTGGTTGGGTGAGTAGTAGGAAATAGGGCTGGAACATTGTTGAATTGGGGCCTCCACCCCTGATGTGGGGTATTCCACTAATGTTGTGGCTGAACATAAGGTTAAAATGACTGGCTGGCTGGCTGGCAATGATACTGAGATGCATAAGACAAAGGAGGGGGTGTAGACTAGGAAGGATGAGCAAGGGGTCCCCAAGAAAGTATAGTTGTGGTTTGGTTGGGGTTGTAGTATGCATGGGATGGCCCTTGCATACCCTGCTGGTATGGTCTAGGCCCAGGAAGTCTCCTTTGGTTGATATACCCAAGTTTCTCAGTGATCCCTTCAGCTCCTTGATATACAACTTTGAGTCCAGGTAGAAAGGGGCACTTGTCTATGGAGTAATTTTCTTCATAGACTGTGTTAGGGTCCCACCCTAACCCCCTTATTTATGTCATGGGATCACGTCATAGTCAAGAGTCAATAAAGCCCATATTAATATTTGTAAGTGGTTAACCCGCAATTAATGACGGGACCACAGTTAGTTGCAAATGGGCCGTAGTATTAGATAGATGGTATTAATAAAACCCACAGTATTGGCCCGTGGTATTGCATGTATGAGTCATATATAAAGGATAGAGACTCCCTGCGAGGAGTATCATGTCTTATTTTGTAATCGAGCTCTGCTCTATTGGAGGTTGCCCCCTCGAAGAGGCAAGTGAACATTACTCTCTGAATAATAAAATCATTGCTATTCTGTGTTCTGGGTATCTTTTCTTCGCATATTCTGTATTGGGTATCATTTTGCAGGTTAAGAGCATAACAAGTGGTATCAGAGCACTTTCCAGGGCCGGTGGGATCTCCAATTCTTAGCAATTTTTTTTTTTGGCTAGAGACGTGTTCCGGCGTCTTTAAACCACGGGATCTGTCATTGAGCGCATAAACCTGCGGATTTGGGGAGGCATGCACGCAGGAAATACAAGAGGTGGTCACGTCTGTTGGACTCCCTTGTAACCCCTGTGGGTACCCCTTCGAGTAGTAGCGCATTAGACAGAACCGCGCACGGACTGTCTTCCACGTACCCTCTGGGTATATCGGAAGCCCCTAGGCTCCCTTGAAACCTTGCCATAGATAAACCGTCGGCCGTCTTGTGGCTACAGTACACCGAGAATAGCACTCGAAGAGATTACTCACCCGTACGATAGGGTAGTCGGGTTGTACAGCTAAGGGTACGGTCGATCCTCCTTAGTTAGAGCCCTGAAACATTGGGCCGAGTACTACTGCTAGACCCTTATGTATATTGCGATCTGTAGCACCTGACACTCCTCAAGACCATAGTTCCCTTTTCTATCGGGGGATCGCACATCATCTATTCCAGATCTGCTGGTGCAATGGGGTGCAGCAGCAGCCGACATCAGTCCTGCAGTCTCGAGTTCGCAGATCAGTCATTCTGATCTATTAGATCCAGCCGATCTGCAGCAGTAGTCTATTCCAATCCCTCAATAATCAGCCTAACAAACTATGTCTCCAGGTCCATCAATTAATCCCGAAGGGCAAGGAGCAAGCCCACGAGGAGGCGTATAATCGCAATGAATACAATGAGGGTGAGTCTAGCCACTCTCCTCACGTCTAGCACACCCACTCACCACCCAGTCAGCGACCTCCCAAGTTGGATATGCATAAATTTGACGGTTCTCACCCATCCGCATGGATAACACAAATGGAGCAGTATTTCAAACTGAATCATATCTTAGATGATGCGACTAAGCTTATGTTGGGGAGCATGTACTTGGACAATGAACGGTGGCAATGGTGGGAATGGCATCAACGTTGCAATGGACCTTTCAAGACTTGGACCCAATTTACCAAAGCTCTTTGGGACCACTTTGAATAGGAGGACTCTTTTTTGGGTCGTCTTACTAAGCTCCGACAGACATGTACAGTGGATGAATATATTACAGCTTTTGAAGCCTTAGCCTTCCGCACTTGGGGTCTCTCAGATGTGTTCTACACAGAATGTTTTATCAGTGGTCTTAAAGAAGCCATCAAAGCTCAAGTCCTACTGCACCACCCTCCCACTTGGATAGAGGCTTGCAAGGTAGCCCGTAACGTGGAACGTGCATTAGCAGCTCAATACAGTCGCCCAAATTTCCCCGCTAAAGGTCGTCCCCCACAGGCTCACAACACGACTCAAACACTTAAGGTCCAAAAGGTGTCACCTGCGGAAATGGCCGAAAGAAGGAAGCAAGGACTATGTTACTACTGTGATGAAAAATACTCCCCAGGTCATAAATGCAAGGAGCCCAAATTTTTTCAAATAGATGCCACTGACTACAACTCAACAGAGGAAGATCCACCACTTGAGGGACATGAGGCACTAGAAGAATACAACCAAAAGGAGAATGTCTCTGACGAACCAGTTATTTCGCTGCATGCGTTGGCAGGGATTTCTTCCCCTCAAACTCTCAAAATCAAGGGTTTTCTTAAACATCACCCAGTAGTGGTCTTGATTGATAGTGGAAGTACCCATAATTTCATCAATCAAAAAATCACAGAAGTAGTGCATTGTTTTGTACGAGCAGTTTCTAACTTCCAAGTCCAAATTGTGGATGGGGGCACAGTGAAATGTGAAGGCCACTGTGAAAATGCCAAACTTCAAATGGGGGATTATCAGTTGAAAACCCACATGTTTGCCATACACGTGGGGGGTTGTGACATTGTCCTCGGCGCTGAATGGCTCCGCACTCTTGGGCCAATCACAATGGATTTTCAGGAGTTATATATGAGTTTTAGCAGAACAACTACACACATACCCTCAGTGGACTCCAGGCGGGAGCCCCCTCTATCATCAGCTCGCATCGGATGGAAAAATTGTTAAAAAAGGGCAATCATGGAGTGGTAGCTCAATTTAATGCCATCCAGGTCGTCGAAACCAAGTCTCTGCCAATTCATCCTAAGATGCAACAGATTTTAAATAACCATCTGCCGGTCTTTGACAAGCCTCATGAGCTTCCACCCTCGCGAGGGGAACATGATCATAGCATCACCTTGGTTCCAGGGGCCTAATCCCCAAATGTGCGGCCATACAGATATTTGTTCACCCAAAAGAATGAAATAGAAAAAATCATCAAGGAACTTTTGGAAGCAGGTGTCATTCGTCCCAGCATTAGTCCTTATTCATCCCCAATGGTCATGGGGCTCAAGAAAGATGGGGAGTGGCGGATGTGTCCCGACTTCAGGGCCCTCAATAAGTTGACAGTCAAAGATAAATTTCCCATTCCGGTGGTTGACAATTTGCTGGACGAACTCAATGGGGCTCAATTCTTCACTAAGCTGGATCTTCGCTTAGGCTACCACCAAATTTGCATGAAGGAAGTCGACATTCCCAAGACTGCTTTCCGAACTCATGAAGGCCATTATGAGTTCCCGGCCATGCCATTTGGTCTTTGTAATGCCCCCTCTGCTTTTCAGAGCCTTATGAATCACATTCTCAAACCATATCTTAGGAAATTTGTCCTTGTCTTCTTCGATGACATCCTCATCTATAGTGGCACTTGGGCTACACATCTTCAGCATGTAGATATACTCTTACACCTGCTCCGCAAGCATAAATTATTTGTGAAGATGTCCAAGTGTTCATTTGGCATGGAAGAAGTTGATTATTTGGGCCACATTGTGGGGCGTGAAGGTGTCAAGGTGGACCCCAAAAAGATCTAGGCAATGCAAGAATGGCCTCAACCTAAGACCTTGAAGAGCTTGAGAGGATTTTTGGGTCTCACGGGCTATTATCGTAAATTTTTCCGCAACTATGGCCGCATAGCGAAGCCCCTCACTCAACTCCTAAAGAAAAATTCCTTCTTCTGGAATGAGGAAGCACAACAAGCATTTAGCACTCTAAAAAACGCCATGTGTTCCACTCCAGTCCTAGCACTACTTGAATTCACCAAATCCTTTGTCATTGAATGTGATGCTTCGGGGACTGGTATTGGGGCAGTCTTAATGCAGGAAGGGCGACCGTTGGCCTTCACAAGCCAACAACTAAGTGGGAGGAATTTGGTCCAATCTACCTACGAAAAAGAAATGATGGCCATCTTACATGCTGTCGAGACCTACCGACCTTACTTATTGGGGCGACGTTTCCAAATCCGCACAGATCATCACAGTCTTAAATATTTTTTGGAGCAATGCCTATCCTCCCCACAACAAAATAAATGGCTCGCCAAAATGCTGGGATATGATTATGAGATCATTTACAAGAAAGGGAAAGACAATAGTGTAGCAGATGCATTATCTCGCCAATTTGAGGAAGAAAGTACTTTGCTAGCAATTTCCCTCCCCATTCCATAATGGATTGAAGAGGCTCGCAAGGAATTGTGTTCACACCCCGGGCTATCCCAACTCATTTCTCAATTGCAGGTAGATCCAAATTCCACCAAGGGCTACTCGTTGCAGGATGATATTCTTCGCTACAGGGACAGAGTCGTAATATCCCCAACATCCACCCTCAAAATTCGCATTTTGGCAGAATTGCACTCATCGCCCATTGCAGGACATTCGGGCTTTCAGAAGACGTATGCTCGCACCAGAAGATCATTTTTTTGGACAGGCATGAAAAAGGACATCCTTACTTTTGTAGCAGAATGTGATGTCTGTCAACGCCACAAAGGGGAAACCGTCAACACACCAAGCACATTACAACCATTGCCCATTCCGACATCAATTTGGACGGAAGTTTCTATGGATTTCATTATAGGTCTTCCAAAGTCCGGGAACAAGTCAGTCATCATGGTGGTTGTGGACCGACTATCGAAGTATGCTCATTTCTGTGCCCTACCCCACCCATTTACACCAACTTTGGTCGCTCAATATTTCATGGATCAGATTTTCAAATTGCATGGCATGCCCACTTCTATTGTGTCCGATCGCGACCCGATCTTCACCAGTAATTTTTGGCAGGAACTCTTCAGGATACAAGGCACTCAACTAAAACTCAGTACTTCCTATCATCCGCAAACGAATGGTCAAACTGAAGCCGTCAACAAATGTCTAGAAACCTACCTTAGGTGTTTCACTTCAGAAAAGCAACACCTTTGGGTACAGTGGTTACCTCTAGCTGAATGGTGGTACAACACCAACTGTCATGCCACCACCAAAATGACTCCCTATGAAGCAGTATATGGTCAACTTCCGCCTTCCCCTACTTCTTATCTCAAGGGGTGCTCCAAAGTACAAGCAGTGGATCAACTCTTACAACACCGCGCAACCATGCTCGCCCATCGTAGAGAGAATCTTCATCAAGCTCAGAACTGCATGAAGCAACAGGTAGACCAGCATCGCTGAAAGCACCAATTTCAAGAAGGGGATAAGGTCTTTTTGAGGCTGCAACCATATAAGAAAACATCACTCAAAGACAAGGGTTGTCAGAAGCTATCTCAAAAATTCTACGGACCATACCAAGTACTTCAGCGCAATGGAGAAGCGGCTTACAAGTTGGCTTTGCCACCTACTGCAAAAATCCATCCAGTTTTCCATGTATCGTGCCTCAAGAAAGTGATCGGGAACAATTGCCGAGTTTAAACCAGTCTACCTGAATTGGACGAAGAAGGGTCAATCTGGCTTCAACTCGAATAGGTTCTAGACACAAGAGACAAACACCTGCGTGGCCGCATGATTAAGGAAGTCCTCGTCAAATGGAAAGACACCTCTCTGGAAGATGCAACTTAGGAACCAGCCACTATTCTTCAGCAGTTTTCGCAGCTTCAGCCTTGAGGACAAGGCTAGTCTTAAGGGGGAGGGCATGTTAGGGTCCCACCCTAACCCCCTTATTTATGTCATGGGATCACGTCATAGTCAAGAGTCAATAAAGCCCATATTAATATTTGTAAGTGGTTAACCCGCAATTAATGACGGGACCACAGTTAGTTGCAAATGGGACATAGTATTAGATAGATGGTATTAATAAAACCCACGGTATTGGCCCGTGGTATTGAATGTATGAATCATATATAAAGGATAGAGACTCCCTACGAGGAGTATCGTGTCTTATTTTGTAATCGAGCTCTGCTCTATTGGAGGTTGCCCCCTCGAAGAGGCAAGTGAACATTACTCTCTGAATAATAAAATCATTTCTATTCTGTGTTTTGGGTATCTTTTCTTCGCATATTCTGTATTGGGTATCATTTTGCAGGTTAAGAGCATAACAGACTGAGCAAATATTAATACAATTCAATGGAAATTTGTTCCTAGGATGCCTCCTAGTGCATCTAGGAAAAAAGATGGTCAAGGCTCTCTCTGCTTCCTATTGCTTCCTTTTGATGTTCATGGTGTCCAATTTCAAGGCAAGAGTTTGCAGCATATCACTTTTGAAATCTTGCAGCATATTTCCAATTTCACCCTTGATGGATAAGTTGGAGGATGATGTACTGACCATAGGTTGACTACCCCTACCCTTTTTCCTGGCTAACCTAGAATGGTTTCTAAAGACAATATTAATATCCTCATAGGGTAATTGGTAGACATCTACTCCTTCTATCATATGTAATGTATCCAAAAGATCTTCCCTTACTCCTCTAAGTAGGAACAACTTTAGTCACTCAGGGTCAAGTGTGCCCCTGGCCCTTTTGTAATTGAGCTGGAATCTTTCTTCATATTCTTCTAAGGATTCATCCTGGCCTATGGTCATCCTAAAAATCTCTTCTTTAGTGTCCTTTTACCTACAGCAGTCCCTATATTTGTCTTTAAAATTCTGTTGCATCTGAGCCCAAGTTGTGATGCTATCTCCAGGTAAACCCATGAATCGGCACAATGCTGCATCCTTAAGGGTAGATGGAAATAGTTTTAACTTTTTCTCATCATTTGCAAGTCATAGGTTCGACATATAACAACCAACTCAAATAGGAAAGTGTCAGGGTCCTCTGTGGTCAGGCCATGGAAATGAGGTAAAGCAGAGGGGCTTATATTCTTCATTTTAGTGTCCCCATTGGTTTCCCTGATGGGGAAGGCACTCTTAATTCCCTCTTTGTCTCCCCTGTCATTTTGGTTTCCAGCCATTGGTTCAATACGAATGGCTTCTTCCTCTTCTTCTTCTTCTGTAGGTTCCTCAAATAGGTAAGGTTTCTCACCTAAAGGGTCTTCCAATTCACCATCACTGAAGAAGAGAGAAGGTTTTCTGTTGGATGCAGTGGGGGTATTTGACAAGAATTTCCTTGAATTGTCCCTAATCCTATGAGGCATGAAAGAAAATGCTTTTGGGTTGGTTTTTGTAAGATTTTGTTAAAGCTAGAAAGTACTTGTGGAATAGAAGGGAAAGCAGGTAATGACAACTAAAAGAAAGAAAGAAACTAGATTACTTTTGCAGAAATAAACTAATGGAAGAAAATTGAAGACTATAAGTAGAAGAAAAGAAGGTTGGATACTAGAAAATAGAAGAAAGAAATAATTAATTCTACTTAGACACCTCCCCGAAAACGGTGCCAAAAAGTGATGAGCCTAGGCATTGCAACAAGAATGCCGCAACTCCCAGGGCTACCAACTTTACTTATCAACCTTGGGTTCGTACAAAATTGGAGGTGACAGTGCTATATACACAAGTAAAAGTGAAGGTACTGCCTGTTGTCACTGCTCACCTGGAAAGAGACCCTCGGGGTTCCAAGCCAGACTTCTAAAGGGTTAGAAGAGGCTTAAATCTTTGATGGAAGAAGAGAAAATATATCTTAAGGGAGAGATACTTCTACTGCAATATTGAAGAAATCAACTTGTAATGCTAACTCACACCATAACCTAACTATCCAATTAAACAACTATGCTAAGAAGAATTGCTAAAACAGTCACTAACCTATGGCTACTATCTAAGTTGTAGAAGTAAAAAGCATTCAAAATATACTAAGGTGTAAGCAAAGAAACTTAAGTGAAATTGGTTTTCAAGCGGAAGATAAATTGGAGGTTGAAATAAATGTAAGGAGGATGTAAGTATGCAGTAGTGCATAGGGACCATTGGATTGATCAACGAACAGAATATGGACGGTGGAGATCTTATTATGGGGATTAAGCAAATAAATGGATGAACGGGGTTAATGAACAGGATGAACGGTAGAGATCGTATCGCAAGGGATTTAAGTGAATGGATGGATGAATCAAGGTAACAAAGGAGATGAATGTACGAGATCTAATCATGGGTATGAAGTCAAGAGATCGATGGACGAGGTTAACAGGAGTGATGAATGACTGAGATCTAATCACATGGGTGAAGTCAAGAGATAGACGGATGAGGTTAACGGGAGTGATGAACGGCTGAGATTTGATCGCACGGGTGAATTCAAGAGATGGACGGCGGAGATCATATCGTGGGAAAAGGAAACATGCGGAAATGATGGAGTGGGTTTCTAAGGTGGTAAGTAGTTTCTCGCGTGCCCTTCAAGTTGTAAGCAGTATTTTGAAATTTCATGCGATTAGCCTTACTGCACGACACATAGCATGAGAAAACCACTTTTCTCATGTGCTCTCGGGTGGATAACGTTTGTGCACTAATCCGCGCGAGATTTTACAATAGCCATTGGATCAGGTGGGGCTGATCAATGGTGGAGATCGGCCAAGCTAGTTGGCGATTGGGTAAAGTGATAGTCGTTGGATTAGGTAAGGAAGATCGACGGTGGGGCTTTAAAGTGCATAAAGTAAGTGGTGGACTCCACGCAAGGCAACAATTGGAGGAAATAATGAATCGAACAGTGATTGTGAAGGTTTGTTGGTGATCAAACGACGAGGAAGCAATGCATGAGGAACGTGCTGAAGGCAGTTTTGAATGAAAACGATGGAGAAAACTAGTGAATGTGAACAAATAACTGCATCAAACAACGAACTCCATAGCTCATGCGAGAACCAGAAACCTGTGTTTTTGGGGCTGCTGAAGGGTCTCTTCCTCAAGTCATTGTCCCAGAGGGAGTAGATGAGGATGAGACACCTACACACAACTTGATAGTGATCTTTTTCCTCTAACTAACCTGTGAACTGAAAGATGGCATAGATGGAAGTAAACTACAACAAATTCAACTACTAAAGAAAATGAACACAAAAACCATGAATAATCTATGTGATATTGTTGTGATGAAAGTGCAACTACTTAAGAAAATAAACAATGAAAACTAGAAGGCTACTTAAGCAAATGAACAGAAAACCTTGAAACTATTTAAGAAAATAAACAGAACAGAACTCTATGTTAGCATACATGTACCATAAAGAGGAGATGTGGCTACTTGGGTCGGGCCCTAACCCAAGATCTTCATCCCTCGAAGTTAACTTAGGGATAGCTTAAAGAGAACTCATTCTTATTATAAAAACCATGGATTACAGAACAAATTGTCACAAGTCTTCTTGCAACTCGGAAATAAAATAGATTTTTTACAACTAAAGTCTGAATCCTACTGGGGTCCTAAGCCTCTCTACTTATACATTTGAATTCTCTAACAACTTCCTTAAATTGGTTTCTATCACTTTCACTTGCTCAGCTGTCTTCTAGTCCTCATGATGTGGTTGTTTGCTTTCTGAGCTGGTGGAGGAATATTCGAATGGAGGGGTAGTCAATGGGGAGGATTTACCTCCTACAATTCCTCTCCCTTGTCCCATTCAAGTTTTTACCAAGGTATTTACCATATTTCCTTGCTTTTATCTTTTATTCCTGCATTTTCCTTGCTTTTATCCTTTATTCCTACATTATATGCACATTAGACCACAAAGCAAAATATCCAACTCTAACTCATCTCATAAACAAAATATAATCAAAAGTATGCAATAAGTTGTGAGAATAGTTGGTTTGACAAAGCTAGGAGGTGAATGATGGCCAATTAAGGCCCATATAATTACTCAATGATGAGTCTCATCACCAGGTAGCCTTATTCATTGGGCATGAAGTCAAAGAGCAAAGACCAAACTCAAAATTGAAAATTGATTAAGTGAACTGACTTGACTATAAAAAGCTTACTTCCTAAACTTACTTATGGCAGCAGACCGTCGCAATTTGAGGGCTTCAAATCCTGATGATAACCACCCACATGATGAAGATTTATATACAATCATGTGTAATGATCCCTCCAATGTAACCAATACAACAAATGGCTACTTATTTGAATCATGCTCACACTTTCTTTGATCAAACATATATATATATATATATCTATATATATATATATATAGATATATATATATATATATATAGGCCACTCCAAGTTTCCACTAAACATATGTACATGATCCATAAATACAATAAAATTCATCTCCCTTGATGACTGACGAAAATTAGTAAAAGGATCCTGAATAATCCGAAATGTTACCTTGTCTTGGAAGTCAATAGAAATACAAGCACACTCTTCATTTTCCAATGCAAAATTTTTGTCAAGATGAATATGTTCGTTAAGTTTTTCACTCGCATCAGGAAAAACAGAACTTTGTTCTTGAAAATATGTATTTGAGGTGACCATATCATCAATAGAAAAGATGAACACATCCATAGGATCTAGGACAATCTCCTCTTCTTCAAAAGACTCCTCATTTTATTTACTTGGAGGAAGATCGCCATTTGCGTGAGGGTCTAAAACAGCCTCTCCTTTATCTCTTCTCTCCTCTTCATCATCTTCCTACAATGTTTGATGACTATTCTCTGCCATAATTACATTGTCCGAAACCTCCACACATGCTAGCTCAAAATTACGATTTGCATGAATCTTCTCTTGGAATAGTGTTTCAAATCCTTGTTCATGCATTTCATCAGAAACCTCATCTTGGTCTTCACAAACCTGATCTTGAAATAAAAACCCAGAGAAAGAACAATCTGAAACAAAAAATGAATGACTATATTCATACCTTTCATTAAAATACTATCAAATCTGCTGCAAAGATTCATCAAACTTGTAAGATGGAACATGACTATCATTCATAAGCATCGTTTCTTCATTAAAATAGGGTTGAACATTCTCTTATTATTCTAAAATGTCTATGACCTTTTTAATGCCATCATTGAAGTCCTGCTTAGTTTCACTTTCATCCAAGGGAGAAAACACCTGTTCTTCTTGGTGATGGAAATGATTTTCATATAATGCCTCTAGGATCCCTTCATCCATGAAATCTTCATCACCATAAACAGTTTCCAAATGATGAATAAAACCTTGAAAATTCTTGTAACAATCTTTTACCAAAAGTAAAGATGGATGTTCTTCTTTAAAATTTTCATAAAACATCATATGAAAATGATCCAGGTGGATATTGGTGGCCACCTGCCAGGTCCACCTGGACCCCCACCATTGTCTTTCTCAGCATTTTCAGTTTCCTTAATTGTAGCACAGTTTACTATTTTTAGCAGTTTTTTGGGTCCTAAACTTCCGGAGCCGTTTTGAGGCCCTAAACGACGTTTTTTTTGGAATTTTGGGGCGACTGAGCCCTATGTTACCCCCCAAAGTGGTAGTACTCGGATAGATCTTTCTAACGAGCTATCGTACGTGTCAAACAGAGATCGTATGCCAAAGTTACGACCCCGGGAAATTGATGTACCAATTTACCCAAACGGGGCCCACAATTTGGCGTTTCATCTTCTAGGGTTAGGTTTCGGTATGTGAAGGGTTTTCCATTGTTTCTCAACAATAAATAGGCCTTCAAGCCTCATTGTAATACAGTTCGGAACAGTTCAGAGGCATGTAGCCATCACATCTCTTCTCAGAGATAAGCTACCATCGCCCTAGCTAGTTTATTGCCATTTCTGTTTGTAAGCATATTTCAGTATTTTCCATTAATGAAATGAAGTATTATTTCCGCTGCATCTTTGTGTATATGGTTATCTCTGTAATTTGTTGCGTTCCTGTTTAAATCCGGATCAGTGGTATCAGAGCGGTCTGCTTTTTCTCTGTTTTTCTTTGCATGTCCCCAATAAGGTCGGGATATAAGGAGTTAGGGCTTGAACTGGTTGAACCTTTGCAAGACCAGCCTCGCAAATCCCGACGGCCTCCCATGGCGGACGAGAAGAAAGACGAGGGGGCAGGAGATCCCATCAAAATCTTGCTCGAAGAAGCGCTCGAGCGACAACGGAACGCGATGATGGACAGCTTTGCGCAGATCCTTCAGCGGCTACCCAGAAGCGGCGCATCGGCTTCCAGTAGCTCCTCTGGAAATGCCACACCCTTTAAGGTACAAGTTAATTTTGAAATCCCCATATTCGAGGGTCAGATAGACGCCGATGCCGTAGATAAATGGTTAAATCTGCTAGAGGGTTATTTTTCTGTTCATGAATTTTCGAGTCGGGAAAAGATTGTTTTTGCTCTTCTCAAAGCAGCCCCCCACGTCAAGGACTGGTGGGAAACCTACTGCGAGCAGAAGGATGAAAGTACTAGCTCACTATTTTCAGCCACACCCACCTGGGATTCGTTCCGGGATGCCATCAAGGAGCAGTACTACCCTGTCGGAAGCTATGAGGATGAATACATAAAGTGGACCACGCTGCGGCAGGGAAGGGACCAAGACGTGCCGGAGTTCACCAATCTTTTCCATACCCTTCGCACAAAGTTGGGTATCAAGGATTCGGAGCAACATTTGATACTCAAATACCGTGGCTGCCTGCACAAGTACATCCAGGAAGAAATACAGTTCTTAAACATCCCCTCGCTCGGCGCAGCATACCGGTATGCTGTCAAGGTCGAGCAGAAGTTTAAACAAAAGAAGCGAGACTTTGGATCTGCGAATCCAAAGCAGGGGAAAGGTGCCCCTAAACCACAGAACAAAGGACAAAGCCAAGGCGGGACAGCCCAAGACAACCAGCCGAAGCTGCAAGCAAAGAGCAACGCCGCGAAGCCGAGAAAGGACACTGGAAAATGGTGCGAGTTCCATAAGAGCTCCACTCACAACACAAGTGAGTGTCGGGCCAAGCAGTCACTGGTGGCTGAGCTAAAGGTTTCAGAATCAGATGCATGTTCCGACTCTGAGTCAGAACCCGATAAGGGGTATGAAAAAGGGAAGCAGATCATTGATGCGGATCCCAGCGCCACTGTTGCTACCGCAAAGATCCAGAAAAATGAACCCGAAGATCCAGAGGAGGAGGAGCGTCTCTTCCACTCCCAGATGTGGGTAAAGGGCTCCCCGATACAGTTCATTGTTGATAGCGGGAGTCAAAAGAACCTCATTTCGGCAGAGGTCGTGAAGCGGTTGGGCTTACCGACCACAGCACATCCACAACCATACACCATTGGGTGGCTTCACCAAGGGCGAGATCTTCGCGTGAGCCAGCAGTGTCGCCTTCCATACAACATCAAGCCCTTCACGGATGAGGTATTGTGTGACATTGCTCCCCTTGAAGTTTGTGATGTATTACTAGGAAAACCATACTTGTGGAAGCGACATGCTGTGTATGAATCAAGGCCCCGTGCTGTTATTATTACATTGGGAAATAAGTTGTTCAGGATACCAGAGGTAGCACCACCTGCCGCCATCTCTTTGATTACTGCAAAACAATGCAGTAAGATCATTTCCAAAACCAGGAAATTTGTTTTCCTGATGATACGCCCTCAAGGGAAGAAGAAGACAGTGGCCGCGGCCTCCAAACGGGGTTCCTCTGCACGGCAGCTACAGATGGACAAGATTGTGGAGGAGTACGAAGACATCTTCACCTCCCCGGCAGGGGTTCCTCTGCACTGTCAAGTCAAGCACTCCATCGATCTGACCCCAGGTGCGCCGCTACCCAATGGACCAATTTATCGGCGCTCCGTTCTGGAGAACAATGAAATCAAGAGGCAGATTCAGGAGCTCCTGCAGAAAGGTCACATCCGTCCGAGTTCTTCGCCCTGTGGGAGCCCGATAGTGTTGGTACAGAAGAAGGATGGGACGTGGAGACTCTGTATTGACTATCGGGCGCTGAACAAGATCACTGTCCGTAATAGGTACCCGATCCCGCGGATTGATGACCTCCTAGACCAACTAAAGGGGGCGAAATATTTCAGCAAGATCGATCTGAAGTCAGGATATCACCAGGTACCAATTGAACCCTCAGATGTGTGGAAGACTGCCTTCAAATCCAAGGAGGGCCTCTTCGAATGGTTGGTCATGCCTTTCGGATTGACGAATGCTCCTGCAACCTTTATGAGGCTAATGGATGACATCTTGCGGCCATTCACCAACTCCTTTGTAGTAGTATACTTGGATGACATTCTGATCTTCAGCCAGAGTTGGGAAGAGCACCTCCACCACATCCGACAGGTTCTCCAAACACTGCGGCAACACAAGCTATGTGCCAATTTGGAGAAATGCACTTTTGGCATGACCGAGGTTCAGTATCTGGGATACATCATTGATGAACAGGGGGTGCATGTCGATCCAGCCAAGGTCCAAGTCATTCGGGATTGGCCCTCTCCAACCACTCTAACAGAGCTCCGCAGCTTTCTAGGTCTTGCCAACTTCTACCGCAGGTTTGTGTTGGGATTTTCTCATATTTCTTGGCCCTTGAGTCAAGTCACCAAGGGCGGGGCGAAAGCAAAATTCTTTTGGTCTGAATCTCAACAGAAGGCATTCAGGGAGTTGAAGGATCGCCTCTGCACGGCACCAGTGCTCGCGTTACCAGATTTACAACAACCATTTGAGGTCGAGACAGATGCCTCTGACTATGCTATTGGGGCAGTCCTTACTCAACATGGACATCCAGTGGCATATCACAGTGAAACACTTTCAGACACAGTCCGGAAGTACCCCACTTATGATAAAGAAATGTATTCCATTGTACAGGCCTGCCGACAATGGAAGCATTACATTTTGGGGAAGGAAACGGTCATCCACACAGACCACCGACCTCTGCAGTTCATACAGACCCAAGGGAAATTGCAGAATGATCGCCATCAGAAGTGGTCTACATACCTGCAACAGTTTCACTTGAATATCAAGTATAAAAAGGGCAGCACCAATAATGTTGCAGATTGCCTCAGTCGACCACCGATCATGGCGCTAACCACCGTGCTCAACTCTTGCGGGCACGAGACTTCTGATTGGCCACTTCTCTACAAAAGCGACCCAGAATTCGGCCACACATACCAGACACTCTTGGAGGGTCGGCAGGTTGCAGATTTTCACCTCCAGGATGCCCTATTATGCCACCTCGGTCACCTTTGTGTTCCTTCAAGCGAGCGTGCCAAGATGATTTGGGAAGCACACTACAGTCGGGCTGCTGGGCATTTCGGGGTCGAGAAAACAGTGGCAGTACTGCAAAACTATTTCTATTGGCCGAATCTTCGACAGGATGTTGGGAAGTACATCCGATCATGTACTGCCTGTGCCATTGCCAAACCGACCATTAAGAAGCAAGGCCTCTATACCCCGTTGCCTACCCCTAGTCGACCTTGGGAATCCATCTCCATGGATTACATGTCAGGCCTTCCTTCCACTAAGCATGGAAATGACTGTGTTTTTGTGGTCGTCGACAGGTTCTCAAAGATGGCCATTATGATGGCCTGCAAGAAGAATATCACAGCAGAAGCCACTGCTAAACTCTTCTTTGAACGAGTGTGGGTGCACTTTGGGATCCCACAGTCTATCATCTCAGATCGGGACAGTCGGTTTCTCAGCACATTTTGGTCCAGTCTCTGGTCAATGCTGGACACCAAACTCACGAAGTCCACAGCCTTCCATCCTCAAACTGATGGCCAGACAGAGGTTGTCAACAGGATGATTGTGCACATTCTGCGCATGTATAACTCAAAGCATCCACGCACATGGGACGAGAGCCTCCCCTATGTTCAGCACAGCTACAACCGAGCTCTTCACAGCTCCACTGGCCATAGCCCTTTTCAGGTGGGTTTAGGATTCCAGCCACTATGCCCCATTGATGTGGCCATGCCACTTGCAGCTACTCACATGAATTCAGCTCATGTCCAGTCCGAAACAGATAAGGCCACCAGCTTCATTGAGCGCATCCAACATATTCGCCAGCAGGTCCATGACATTCTTGAGAAATCAAATGCCAAGTACAAGCAGCGACATGATCAACACCGGGTGCCACACAAGTTTCAGGTGGGCGACAAAGTCTGGTTGCATTTGCAAAAGGAACGCCTTACTGGAGCCTATCGGAAATTGAGACCACTTCGATATGGTCCTTACACCATTACTAAGGCTATGGGAGACAATGCATTTGAGCTCAGCATTCCCCCATTCCTTGGCCTGCACCCAGTGTTCAATGTGGACCGCCTTCGGCCATACTTTCCACCATTGCTAGACACATCCGACATTGCAGAACAGCTCAAACCCACAGAATTAAATCCAGATTGCATGGAACAAGCTGCAACTGATCGGATCATGGACACACAGATCAAGAACACTCGCCAACAGCATATCCAACTGTATCGAGTTGTCAAAGCAGGCCAACTCCTTCAGCAGGGCAAGTGGCTCACCAGGGAACAAGTTCAGCAGAGGTTTCCTCATCTCATGGAGGAGCTCAACGCAATGGGGACCATTGCTTCCTAAGGGGGGAGGAATGATCCAGGTGGATATTGGTGGCCACCTGCCAGGTCCACCTGGACCCCCACCATTGTCTTTCTCAGCATTTTCAGTTTCCTTAATTGTAGCACAGTTTACTATTTTTAGCAGTTTTTCGGGTCCTGAACTTCCGGAGCCGTTTTGAGGCCCTAAACGACGTTTTTTTGGAATTTTGGGGCGACCGAGCCTTGTGTTGCCCCCCAAAGTGGTAGTACTCGGATAGATCTTTCTAACGAGCTATCGTACACGTCAAACGGAGATCGTATGCCAAAGTTACGACCCCGGGAAATTGATGTACCAATTTACCCAAACGGGGCCCACAATTTGGCGTTTCATCTTCTAGGGTTAGGTTTCGGTATGTGAAGGGTTTTCCATTGTTTCTCAACAATAAATAGGCCTTCGAGCCTCATTGTAATACAGTTCGGAACAGTTCAGAGGCATGTAGCCATCACATCTCTTCTCAGAGATAAGCTACCATCGCCCTAGCTAGTTTATTGCCATTTCTGTTTGTAAGCATATTTCAGTATTTTCCATTAATGAAATGAAGTATTATTTCCGCTGCATATTTGTGTATATGGTTATCTCTGTAATTTGTTGCGTTCCTGTTTAAATCCGGATCAGTGGTATCAGAGCGGTCTGCTTTTTCTCTGTTTTTCTTTGCATGTCCCCAACAAGGTCGGGATATAAGGAGTTAGGGCTTGAACTGGTTGAACCTTTGCAAGACCAGCCTCGCAAATCCCGACGGCCTCCCATGGCGGACGAGAAGAAAGACGAGGGGGCAGGAGATCCCATCAAAATCTTGCTCGAAGAAGCGCTCGAGCGACAACGGAACGCGATGATGGACAGCTTTGCGCAGATCCTTCAGCGGCTACCCAGAAGCGGCGCATCGGCTTCCAGTAGCTCCTCTGGAAACGCCACACCCTTTAAGGTACAAGTTAATTTTGAAATCCCCATATTCGAGGGTCAGATAGACGCCGATGCCGTAGATAAATGGTTAAATCTGCTAGAGGGTTATTTTTCTGTTCATGAATTTTCGAGTCGGGAAAAGATTGTTTTTGCTCTTCTCAAAGCAGCCCCCCACGTCAAGGACTGGTGGGAAACCTACTGCGAGCAGAAGGATGAAAGTACTGGCTCACTATTTTCAGCCGCACCCACCTGGGATTCGTTCCGGGATGCCATCAAGGAGCAGTACTACCCTGTCGGAAGCTATGAGGATGAATACATAAAGTGGACCACGCTGCGGCAGGGAAGGGACCAAGACGTGCCGGAGTTCACCAATTTTCCATACCCTTCGCACAAAGTTGGGTATCAAGGATTCGGAGCAACATTTGATACTCAAATACCGTGGCTGCCTGCACAAGTACATCCAGGAAGAAATACAGTTCTTAAACATCCCCTCGCTCGGCGCAGCATACCGGTATGCCGTCAAGGTCGAGCAGAAGTTTAAACAAAAGAAGCGAGACTTTGGATCTGCGAATCCAAAGCAGGGGAAAGGTGCCCTTAAACCACAGAACAAAGGACAAAGCCAAGGCGGGACAGCCCAAGACAACCAGCCGAAGCTGCAAGCAAAGAGCAACGCCGCGAAGCCGAGAAAGGACACTGGAAAATGGTGCGAGTTCCATAAGAGCTCCACTCACAACACAAGTGAGTGTCGGGCCAAGCAGTCACTGGTGGCTGAGCTAAAGGTTTCAGAATCAGATGCATGTTCCGACTCTGAGTCAGAACCCGATAAGGGGTATGAAAAAGGGAAGCAGATCATTGATGCGGATCCCAGCGCCACTGTTGCTACCGCAAAGATCCAGAAAAATGAACCCGAAGATCCAGAGGAGGAGGAGCGTCTCTTCCACTCCCAGATGTGGGTAAAGGGCTCCCCGATACAGTTCATTGTTGATAGCGGGAGTCAAAAGAACCTCATTTCGGCAGAGGTCGTGAAGCGGTTGGGCTTACCGACCACAGCACATCCACAACCATACACCATTGGGTGGCTTCACCAAGGGCGAGATCTTCGCGTGAGCCAGCAGTGTCGCCTTCCATACAACATCAAGCCCTTCACGGATGAGGTATTGTGTGACATTGCTCCCCTTGAAGTTTGTGATGTATTACTAGGACAACCATACTTGTGGAAGCGACATGCTGTGTATGAATCAAGGCCCCGTGCTGTTATTATTACATTGGGAAATAAGTTGTTCAGGATACCAGAGGTAGCACCACCTGCCGCCATCTCTTTGATTACTGCAAAACAATGCAGTAAGATCATTTCCAAAACCAGGAAATTTGTTTTCCTGATGATACGCCCTCAAGGGAAGAAGAAGACAGTGGCCGCGGCCTCCAAACGGGTCCCTCTGCACGGCAGCTACAGATGGACAAGATTGTGGAGGAGTACGAAGACATCTTCACCTCCCCGGCAGGGGTTCCTCTGCACTGTCAAGTCAAGCACTCCATCGATCTGACCCCAGGTGCGCCGCTACCCAATGGACCAATTTATCGGCGCTCTGTTCTGGAGAACAATGAAATCAAGAGGCAGATTCAGGAGCTCCTGCAGAAAGGTCACATCCGTCCGAGTTCTTCGCCCTGTGGGAGCCCGATAGTGTTGGTACAGAAGAAGGATGGGACGTGGAGACTCTGTATTGACTATCGGGCGCTGAACAAGATCACTGTCCGTAATAGGTACCCGATCCCGCGGATTGATGACCTCCTAGACCAACTAAAGGGGGCGAAATATTTCAGCAAGATCGATCTGAAGTCAGGATATCACCAGGTACCAATTGAACCCTCAGATGTGTGGAAGACTGCCTTCAAATCCAAGGAGGGCCTCTTCGAATGGTTGGTCATGCCTTTCGGATTGACGAATGCTCCTGCAACCTTTATGAGGCTAATGGATGACATCTTGCGGCCATTCACCAACTCCTTTGTAGTAGTATACTTGGATGACATTCTGATCTTCAGCCAGAGTTGGGAAGAGCACCTCCACCACATCCGACAGGTTCTCCAAACACTGCGGCAACACAAGCTATGTGCCAATTTGGAGAAATGCACTTTTGGCATGACCGAGGTTCAGTATCTGGGATACATCATTGATGAACAGGGGGTGCATGTCGATCCAGCCAAGGTCCAAGTCATTCGGGATTGGCCCTCTCCAACCACTCTAACAGAGCTCCGCAGCTTTCTAGGTCTTGCCAACTTCTACCGCAGGTTTGTGTTGGGATTTTCTCATATTTCTTGGCCCTTGAGTCAAGTCACCAAGGGCGGGGCGAAAGCAAAATTCTTTTGGTCTGAATCTCAACAGAAGGCATTCAGGGAGTTGAAGGATCGCCTCTGCACGGCACCAGTGCTCGCGTTACCAGATTTACAACAACCATTTGAGGTCGAGACAGATGCCTCTGACTATGCTATTGGGGCAGTCCTTACTCAACATGGACATCCAGTGGCATATCACAGTGAAACACTTTCAGACACAGTCCGGAAGTACCCCACTTATGATAAAGAGATGTATTCCATTGTACAGGCCTGCCGACAATGGAAGCATTACATTTTGGGGAAGGAAACGGTCATCCACACAGACCACCGACCTCTGCAGTTCATACAGACCCAAGGGAAATTGCAGAATGATCGCCATCAGAAGTGGTCTACATACCTGCAACAGTTTCACTTGAATATCAAGTATAAAAAGGGCAGCACCAATAATGTTGCAGATTGCCTCAGTCGACCACCGATCATGGCGCTAACCACCGTGCTCAACTCTTGCGGGCACGAGACTTCTGATTGGCCACTTCTCTACAAAAGCGACCCAGAATTCGGCCACACATACCAGACACTCTTGGAGGGTCGGCAGGTTGCAGATTTTCACCTCCAGGATGCCCTATTATGCCACCTCGGTCACCTTTGTGTTCCTTCAAGCGAGCGTGCCAAGATGATTTGGGAAGCACACTACAGTCGGGCTGCTGGGCATTTCGGGGTCGAGAAAACAGTGGCAGTACTGCAAAACTATTTCTATTGGCCGAATCTTCGACAGGATGTTGGGAAGTACATCCGATCATGTACTGCCTGTGCCATTGCCAAACCGACCATTAAGAAGCAAGGCCTCTATACCCCGTTGCCTACCCCTAGTCGACCTTGGGAATTCATCTCCATGGATTACATGTCAGGCCTTCCTTCCACTAAGCATGGAAATGACTGTGTTTTTGTGGTCGTCGACAGGTTCTCAAAGATGGCCATTATGATGGCCTGCAAGAAGAATATCACAGCAGAAGCCACTGCTAAACTCTTCTTTGAACGAGTGTGGGTGCACTTTGGGATCCCACAGTCTATCATCTCAGATCGGGACAGTCGGTTTCTCAGCACATTTTGGTCCAGTCTCTGGTCAATGCTGGACACCAAACTCACGAAGTCCACAGCCTTCCATCCTCAAACTGATGGCCAGACAGAGGTTGTCAACAGGATGATTGTGCACATTCTGCGCATGTATAACTCAAAGCATCCACGCACATGGGACGAGAGCCTCCCCTATGTTCAGCACAGCTACAACCGAGCTCTTCACAGCTCCACTGGCCATAGCCCTTTTCAGGTGGGTTTAGGATTCCAGCCACTATGCCCCATTGATGTGGCCATGCCACTTGCAGCTACTCACATGAATTCAGCTCATGTCCAGTCCGAAACAGATAAGGCCACCAGCTTCATTGAGCGCATCCAACATATTCGCCAGCAGGTCCATGACATTCTTGAGAAATCAAATGCCAAGTACAAGCAGCGACATGATCAACACCGGGTGCCACACAAGTTTCAGGTGGGCGACAAAGTCTGGTTGCATTTGCAAAAGGAACGCCTTACTGGAGCCTATCGGAAATTGAGACCACTTCGATATGGTCCTTACACCATTACTAAGGCTATGGGAGACAATGCATTTGAGCTCAGCATTCCCCCATTCCTTGGCCTGCACCCAGTGTTCAATGTGGACCGCCTTCGGCCATACTTTCCACCATTGCTAGACACATCCGACATTGCAGAACAGCTCAAACCCACAGAATTAAATCCAGATTGCATGGAACAAGCTGCAACTGATCGGATCATGGACACACAGATCAAGAACACTCGCCAACAGCATATCCAACTGTATCGAGTTGTCAAAGCAGGCCAACTCCTTCAGCAGGGCAAGTGGCTCACCAGGGAACAAGTTCAGCAGAGGTTTCCTCATCTCATGGAGGAGCTCAACGCAATGGGGACCATTGCTTCCTAAGGGGGGAGGAATGATCCAGGTGGATATTGGTGGCCACCTGCCAGGTCCACCTGGACCCCCACCATTGTCTTTCTCAGCATTTTCAGTTTCCTTAATTGTAGCACAGTTTACTATTTTTAGCAGTTTTTCGGGTCCTGAACTTCCGGAGCCGTTTTGAGGCCCTAAACGACGTTTTTTTTGGAATTCTGGGGCGACCGAGCCTTGTGTTGCCTCCCAAAGTGGTAGTACTCGGATAGATCTTTCTAACGAGCTATCGTACGCGTCAAACGGAGATCGTATGCCAAAGTTACGACCCCGGGAAATTGATGTACCAATTTACCCAAACGGGGCCCACAATTTGGCGTTTCATCTTCTAGGGTTAGGTTTCGGTATGTGAAGGGTTTTCCATTGTTTCTCAACAATAAATAGGCCTTCGAGCCTCATTGTAATACAGTTCGGAACAGTTCAGAGGCATGTAGCCATCACATCTCTTCTCAGAGATAAGCTACCATCGCCCTAGCTAGTTTATTGCCATTTCTGTTTGTAAGCATATTTCAGTATTTTCCATTAATGAAATGAAGTATTATTTCCGCTGCATCTTTGTGTATATGGTTATCTCTGTAATTTGTTGCGTTCCTGTTTAAATCTGGATCAGTGGTATCAGAGCGGTCTGCTTTTTCTCTGTTTTTCTTTGCATGTCCCCAACAAGGTCGGGATATAAGGAGTTAGGGCTTGAACTGGTTGAACCTTTGCAAGACCAGCCTCGCAAATCCCGACGGCCTCCCATGGCGGACGAGAAGAAAGACGAGGGGGCAGGAGATCCCATCAAAATCTTGCTCGAAGAAGCGCTCGAGCGACAACGGAACGCGATGATGGACAGCTTTGCGCAGATCCTTCAGCGGCTACCCAGAAGCGGCGCATCGGCTTCCAGCAGCTCCTCTGGAAACGCCACACCCTTTAAGGTACAAGTTAATTTTGAAATCCCCATATTCGAGGGTCAGATAGACGCCGATGCCGTAGATAAATGGTTAAATCTGCTAGAGGGTTATTTTTCTGTTCATGAATTTTCGAGTCGGGAAAAGATTGTTTTTGCTCTTCTCAAAGCAGCCCCCCACGTCAAGGACTGGTGGGAAACCTACTGCGAGCAGAAGGATGAAAGTACTGGCTCACTATTTTCAGCCGCACCCACCTGGGATTCGTTCCGGGATGCCATCAAGGAGCAGTACTACCCTGTCGGAAGCTATGAGGATGAATACATAAAGTGGACCAAGACGTGTCGGAGTTCACCAATCTTTTCCATACCCTTCGCACAAAGTTGGGTATCAAGGATTCGGAGCAACATTTGATACTCAAATACCGTGGCTGCCTGCACAAGTACATCCAGGAAGAAATACAGTTCCTAAACATCCCCTCGCTCGGCGCAGCATACCGGTATGCCGTCAAGGTCGAGCAGAAGTTTAAACAAAAGAAGCGAGACTTTGGATCTGCGAATCCAAAGCAGGGGAAAGGTGCCCCTAAACCACAGAACAAAGGACAAAGCCAAGGCGGGACAGCCCAAGACAACCAGCTGAAGCTGCAAGCAAAGAGCAACGCCGCGAAGCCGAGAAAGGACACTGGAAAATGGTGCGAGTTCCATAAGAGCTCCACTCACAACACAAGTGAGTGTCGGGCCAAGCAGTCACTGGTGGCTGAGCTAAAGGTTTCAGAATCAGATGCATGTTCCGACTCTGAGTCAGAACCCGATAAGGGGTATGAAAAAGGGAAGCAGATCATTGATGCGGATCCCAGCGCCACTGTTGCTACCGCAAAGATCCAGAAAAATGAACCCGAAGATCCAGAGGAGGAGGAGCGTCTCTTCCACTCCCAGATGTGGGTAAAGGGCTCCCCGATACAGTTCATTGTTGATAGCGGGAGTCAAAAGAACCTCATTTCGGCAGAGGTCGTGAAGCGGTTGGGCTTACCGACCACAGCACATCCACAACCATACACCATTGGGTGGCTTCACCAAGGGCGAGATCTTCGCGTGAGCCAGCAGTGTCGCCTTCCATACAACATCAAGCCCTTCACGGATGAGGTATTGTGTGACATTGCTCCCCTTGAAGTTTGTGATGTATTACTAGGACAACCATACTTGTGGAAGCGACATGCTGTGTATGAATCAAGGCCCCGTGCTGTTATTATTACATTGGGAAATAAGTTGTTCAGGATACCAGAGGTACCACCACCTGCCGCCATCTCTTTGATTACTGCAAAACAATGCAGTAAGATCATTTCCAAAACCAGGAAATTTGTTTTCCTGATGATACGCCCTCAAGGGAAGAAGAAGACAGTGGCCGCGGCCTCCAAACGGGGTCCCTCTGCATGGCAGCTACAGATGGACAAGATTGTGGAGGAGTACGAAGACATCTTCACCTCCCCGGCAGGGGTTCCTCTGCACTGTCAAGTCAAGCACTCCATCGATCTACCCCAGGTGCGCCGCTACCAAATGGACCAATTTATCGGCGCTCCGTTCTGGAGAACAATGAAATCAAGAGACAGATTCAGGAGCTCCTGCAGAAAGGTCACATCCGTCCGAGTTCTTCGCCCTGTGGGAGCCCGATAGTGTTGGTACAGAAGAAGGATGGGACGTGGAGACTCTGTATTGACTATCGGGCGCTGAACAAGATCACTGTCCGTAATAGGTACCCGATCCCGCGGATTGATGACCTCCTAGACCAACTAAAGGGGGCGAAATATTTCAGCAAGATCGATCTGAAGTCAGGATACCACCAGGTACCAATTGAACCCTCAGATGTGTGGAAGACTGCCTTCAAATCCAAGGAGGGCCTCTTCGAATGGTTGGTCATGCCTTTCGGATTGACGAATGCTCCTGCAACCTTTATGAGGCTAATGGATGACATCTTGCGGCCATTCACCAACTCCTTTGTAGTAGTATACTTGGATGACATTCTGATCTTCAGCCAGAGTTGGGAAGAGCACCTCCACCACATCCGACAGGTTCTCCAAACACTGCGGCAACACAAGCTATGTGCCAATTTGGAGAAATGCACTTTTGGCATGACCGAGGTTCAGTATCTGGGATACATCATTGATGAACAGGGGTGCATGTCGATCCAGCCAAGGTCCAAGTCATTCGGGATTGGCCCTCTCCAACCACTCTAACAGAGCTCCGCAGCTTTCTAGGTCTTGCCAACTTCTACCGCAGGTTTGTGTTGGGATTTTCTCATATTTCTTGGCCCTTGAGTCAAGTCACCAAGGGCGGGGCGAAAGCAAAATTCTTTTGGTCTGAATCTCAACAGAAGGCATTCAGGGAGTTGAAGGATCGCCTCTGCACGGCACCAGTGCTCGCGTTACCAGATTTACAACAACCATTTGAGGTCGAGACAGATGCCTCTGACTATGCTATTGGGGCAGTCCTTACTCAACATGGACATCCAGTGGCATATCACAGTGAAACACTTTCAGACACAGTCCGGAAGTACCCCACTTATGATAAAGAGATGTATTCCATTGTACAGGCCTGCCGACAATGGAAGCATTACATTTTAGGGAAGGAAACGGTCATCCACACAGACCACCGACCTCTGCAGTTCATACAGACCCAAGGGAAATTGCAGAATGATCGCCATCAGAAGTGGTCTACATACCTGCAACAGTTTCACTTGAATATCAAGTATAAAAAGGGCAGCACCAATAATGTTGCAGATTGCCTCAGTCGACCACCGATCATGGCGCTAACCACCGTGCTCAACTCTTGCGGGCACGAGACTTCTAATTGGCCACTTCTCTACAAAAGCGACCCAGAATTCGGCCACACATACCAGACACTCTTGGAGGGTCGGCAGGTTGCAGATTTTCACCTCCAGGATGCCCTATTATGCCACCTCGGTCACCTCTGTGTTCCTTCAAGCGAGCGTGCCAAGATGATTTGGGAAGCACACTACAGTCGGGCTGCTGGGCATTTCGGGGTCGAGAAAACAGTGGCAGTACTGCAAAACTATTTCTATTGGCCGAATCTTCGACAGGATGTTGGGAAGTACATCCGATCATGTACTGCCTGTGCCATTGCCAAACCGACCATTAAGAAGCAAGGCCTCTATACCCCGTTGCCTACCCCTAGTTGACCTGGGAATCCATCTCCATGGATTACATGTCAGGCCTTCCTTCCACTAAGCATGGAAATGACTGTGTTTTTGTGGTCGTCGACAGGTTCTCAAAGATGGCCATTATGATGGCCTGCAAGAAGAATATCACAGCAGAAGCCACTGCTAAACTCTTCTTTGAACGAGTGTGGGTGCACTTTGGGATCCCACAGTCTATCATCTCAGATCGGGACAGTCGGTTTCTCAGCACATTTTGGTCCAGTCTCTGGTCAATGCTGGACACCAAACTCACGAAGTCCACAGCCTTCCATCCTCAAACTGATGGCCAGACAGAGGTTGTCAACAGGATGATTGTGCACATTCTGCGCATGTATAACTCAAAGCATCCACGCACATGGGACGAGAGCCTCCCCTATGTTCAGCACAGCTACAACCGAGCTCTTCACAGCTCCACTGGCCATAGCCCTTTTCAGGTGGGTTTAGGATTCCAGCCACTATGCCCCATTGATGTGGCCATGCCACTTGCAGCTACTCACATGAATTCAGCTCATGTCCAGTCCGAAACAGATAAGGCCACCAGCTTCATTGAGCGCATCCAACATATTCGCCAGCAGGTCCATGACATTCTTGAGAAATCAAATGCCAAGTACAAGCAGCGACATGATCAACACCGGGTGCCACACAAGTTTCAGGTGGGCGACAAAGTCTGGTTGCATTTGCAAAAGGAACGCCTTACTGGAGCCTATCGGAAATTGAGACCACTTCGATATGGTCCTTACACCATTACTAAGGCTATGGGAGACAATGCATTTGAGCTCAGCATTCCCCCATTCCTTGGCCTGCACCCAGTGTTCAATGTGGACCGCCTTCGGCCATACTTTCCACCATTGCTAGACACATCCGACATTGCAGAACAGCTCAAACCCACAGAATTAAATCCAGATTGCATGGAACAAGCTGCAACTGATCGGATCATGGACACACAGATCAAGAACACTCGCCAACAGCATATCCAACTGTATCGAGTTGTCAAAGCAGGCCAACTCCTTCAGCAGGGCAAGTGGCTCACCAGGGAACAAGTTCAGCAGAGGTTTCCTCATCTCATGGAGGAGCTCAACGCAATGGGGACCATTGCTTCCTAAGGGGGGAGGAATGATCCAGGTGGATATTGGTGGCCACCTGCCAGGTCCACCTGGACCCCCACCATTGTCTTTCTCAGCATTTTCAGTTTCCTTAATTGTAGCACAGTTTACTATTTTTAGCAGTTTTTTCGGGTCCTGAACTTCCGGAGCCATTTTGAGGCCCTAAACGAAGTTTTTTTGGAATTTTGGGGCGACCGAGCCCTGTGTTGCGCCCCAAAGTGGTAGTACTCGGATAGATCTTTCTAACGAGCTATCGTACGCGTCAAACGGAGATCGTATGCCAAAGTTACGACCCCGGGAAATTGATGTACCAATTTACCCAAACGGGGCCCACAATTTGGCGTTTCATCTTCTAGGGTTAGGTTTGGGTATGTGAAGGGTTTTCCATTGTTTCTCAACAATAAATAGGCCTTCGAGCCTCATTGTAATACAGTTCGGAACAGTTCAGAGCATGTAGCCATCACATCTCTTCTCAGAGATAAGCTACCATCGCCCTAGCTAGTTTATTGCCATTTCTGTTTGTAAGCATATTTCAGTATTTTCCATTAATGAAATGAAGTATTATTTCCACTGCATCTTTGTGTATATGGTTATCTCTGTAATTTGTTGCGTTCCTGTTTAAATCGGATCAGTGGTATCAGAGCGGTCTGCTTTTTCTCTGTTTTTCTTTGCATGTCCCCAACAAGGTCGGGATATAAGGAGTTAGGGCTTGAACTGGTTGAACCTTTGCAAGACCAGCCTCGCAAATCCCGACGGCCTCCCATGGCGGACGAGAAGAAAGACGAGGGGGCAGGAGATCCCATCAAAATCTTGCTCGAAGAAGCGCTCGAGCGACAACGGAACGCGATGATGGACAGCTTTGCGCAGATCCTTCAGCGGCTACCCAGAAGCGGCGCATCGGCTTCCAGTAGCTCCTCTGGAAATGCCACACCCTTTAAGGTACAAGTTAATTTTGAAATCCCCATATTCGAGGGTCAGATAGACGCCGATGCCGTAGATAAATGGTTAAATCTGCTAGAGGGTTATTTTTCTGTTCATGAATTTTCGAGTCGGGAAAAGATTGTTTTTTGCTCTTCTCAAAGCAGCCCCCCACGTCAAGGACTGGTGGGAAACCTACTGCGAGCAGAAGGATGAAAGTACTAGCTCACTATTTTCAGCCGCACCCACCTGGGATTCGTTCCGGGATGCCATCAAGGAGCAGTACTACCCTGTCGGAAGCTATGAGGATGAATACATAAAGTGGACCAAGACGTGCCGGAGTTCACCAATCTTTTCCATACCCTTCGCACAAAGTTGGGTATCAAGGATTCGGAGCAACATTTGATACTCAAATACCGTGGCTGCCTGCACAAGTACATCCAGGAAGAAATACAGTTCTAAACATCCCCTCGCTCGGCGCAGCATACCGGTATGCCGTCAAGGTCGAGCAGAAGTTTAAACAAAAGAAGCGAGACTTTGGATCTGCGAATCCAAAGCAGGGGAAAGGTGCCCCTAAACCACAGAACAAAGGACAAAGCCAAGGCGGGACAGCCCAAGACAACCAGCCGAAGCTGCAAGCAAAGAGCAACGCCGCGAAGCCGAGAAAGGACACTGGAAAATGGTGCGAGTTCCATAAGAGCTCCACTCACAACACAAGTGAGTGTCGGGCCAAGCAGTCACTGGTGGCTGAGCTAAAGGTTTCAGAATCAGATGCATGTTCCGACTCTGAGTCAGAACCCGATAAGGGGTATGAAAAAGGGAAGCAGATCATTGATGCGGATCCCAGCGCCACTGTTGCTACCGCAAAGATCCAGAAAAATGAACCCGAAGATCCAGAGGAGGAGGAGCGTCTCTTCCACTCCCAGATGTGGGTAAAGGGCTCCCCGATACAGTTCATTGTTGATAGCGGGAGTCAAAAGAACCTCATTTCGGCAGAGGTCGTGAAGCGGTTGGGCTTACCGACCACAGCACATCCACAACCATACACCATTGGGTGGCTTCACCAAGGGCGAGATCTTCGCGTGAGCCAGCAGTGTCGCCTTCCATACAACATCAAGCCCTTCACGATGAGGTATTGTGTGACATTGCTCCCCTTGAAGTTTGTGATGTATTACTAGGAAAACCATACTTGTGGAAGCGACATGCTGTGTATGAATCAAGGCCCCGTGCTGTTATTATTACATTGGGAAATAAGTTGTTCAGGATACCAGAGGTAGCACCACCTGCCGCCATCTCTTTGATTACTGCAAAACAATGCAGTAAGATCATTTCCAAAACCAGGAAATTTGTTTTCCTGATGATACGCCCTCAAGGGAAGAAGAAGACAGTGGCCGCGGCCTCCAAACGGGTTCCTCTGCACGGCAGCTACAGATGGACAAGATTGTGGAGGAGTACGAAGACATCTTCACCTCCCCGGCAGGGGTTCCTCTGCACTGTCAAGTCAAGCACTCCATCGATCTGACCCCAGGTGCGCCGCTACCCAATGGACCAATTTATCGGCGCTCCGTTCTGGAGAACAATGAAATCAAGAGGCAGATTCAGGAGCTCCTACAGAAAGGTCACATCCGTCCGAGTTCTTCGCCCTGTGGGAGCCCGATAGTGTTGGTACAGAAGAAGGATGGGACGTGGAGACTCTGTATTGACTATCGGGCGCTGAACAAGATCACTGTCCGTAATAGGTACCCGATCCCGCGGATTGATGACCTCCTAGACCAACTAAAGGGGGCGAAATATTTCAGCAAGATCGATCTGAAGTCAGGATATCACCAGGTACCAATTGAACCCTCAGATGTGTGGAAGACTGCCTTCAAATCCAAGGAGGGCCTCTTCGAATGGTTGGTCATGCCTTTCGGATTGACGAATGCTCCTGCAACCTTTATGAGGCTAATGGATGACATCTTGCGGCCATTCACCAACTCCTTTGTAGTAGTATACTTGGATGACATTCTGATCTTCAGCCAGAGTTGGGAAGAGCACCTCCACCACATCCGACAGGTTCTCCAAACACTGCGGCAACACAAGCTATGTGCCAATTTGGAGAAATGCACTTTTGGCATGACCGAGGTTCAGTATCTGGGATACATCATTGATGAACAGGGGGTGCATGTCGATCCAGCCAAGGTCCAAGTCATTCGGGATTGGCCCTCTCCAACCACTCTAACAGAGCTCCGCAGCTTTCTAGGTCTTGCCAACTTCTACCGCAGGTTTGTGTTGGGATTTTCTCATATTTCTTGGCCCTTGAGTCAAGTCACCAAGGCGGGGCGAAAGCAAAATTCTTTTGGTCTGAATCTCAACAGAAGGCATTCAGGGAGTTGAAGGATCGCCTCTGCACGGCACCAGTGCTCGCGTTACCAGATTTACAACAACCATTTGAGGTCGAGACAGATGCCTCTGACTATGCTATTGGGGCAGTCCTTACTCAACATGGACATCCAGTGGCATATCACAGTGAAACACTTTCAGACACAGTCCGGAAGTACCCCACTTATGATAAAGAGATGTATTCCATTGTACAGGCCTGCCGACAATGGAAGCATTACATTTTGGGGAAGGAAACGGTCATCCACACAGACCACCGACCTCTGCAATTCATACAGACCCAAGGGAAATTGCAGAATGATCGCCATCAGAAGTGGTCTACATACCTGCAACAGTTTCACTTGAATATCAAGTATAAAAAGGGCAGCACCAATAATGTTGCAGATTGCCTCAGTCGACCACCGATCATGGCGCTAACCACCGTGCTCAACTCTTGCGGGCACGAGACTTCTGATTGGCCACTTCTCTACAAAAGCGACCCAGAATTCGGCCACACATACCAGACACTCTTGGAGGGTCGGCAGGTTGCAGATTTTCACCTCCAGGATGCCCTATTATGCCACCTCGGTCACCTTTGTGTTCCTTCAAGCGAGCGTGCCAAGATGATTTGGGAAGCACACTACAGTCGGGCTGCTGGGCATTTCGGGGTCGAGAAAACAGTGGCAGTACTGCAAAACTATTTCTATTGGCCGAATCTTCGACAGGATGTTGGGAAGTACATCCGATCATGTACTGCCTGTGCCATTGCCAAACCGACCATTAAGAAGCAAGGCCTCTATACCCCGTTGCCTACCCCTAGTCGACCTTGGGAATCCATCTCCATGGATTACATGTCAGGCCTTCCTTCCACTAAGCATGGAAATGACTGTGTTTTTGTGGTCGTCGACAGGTTCTCAAAGATGGCCATTATGATGGCCTGCAAGAAGAATATCACAGCAGAAGCCACTGCTAAACTCTTCTTTGAACGAGTGTGGGTGCACTTTGGGATCCCACAGTCTATCATCTCAGATCGGGACAGTCGGTTTCTCAGCACATTTTGGTCCAGTCTCTGGTCAATGCTGGACACCAAACTCACGAAGTCCACAGCCTTCCATCCTCAAACTGATGGCCAGACAGAGGTTGTCAACAGGATGATTGTGCACATTCTGCGCATGTATAACTCAAAGCATCCACGCACATGGGACGAGAGCCTCCCTATGTTCAGCACAGCTACAACCGAGCTCTTCACAGCTCCACTGGCCATAGCCCTTTTCAGGTGGGTTAGGATTCCAGCCACTATGCCCCATTGATGTGGCCATGCCACTTGCAGCTACTCACATGAATTCAGCTCATGTCCAGTCCGAAACAGATAAGGCCACCAGCTTCATTGAGCGCATCCAACATATTCGCCAGCAGGTCCATGACATTCTTGAGAAATCAAATGCCAAGTACAAGCAGCGACATGATCAACACCGGGTGCCACACAAGTTTCAGGTGGGCGACAAAGTCTGGTTGCATTTGCAAAAGGAACGCCTTACTGGAGCCTATCGGAAATTGAGACCACTTCGATATGGTCCTTACACCATTACTAAGGCTATGGGAGACAATGCATTTGAGCTCAGCATTCCCCCATTCCTTGGCCTGCACCCAGTGTTCAATGTGGACCGCCTTCGGCATACTTTCCACCATTGCTAGACACATCCGACATTGCAGAACAGCTCAAACCCACAGAATTAAATCCAGATTGCATGGAACAAGCTGCAACTGATCGGATCATGGACACACAGATCAAGAACACTCGCCAACAGCATATCCAACTGTATCGAGTTGTCAAAGCAGGCCAACTCCTTCAGCAGGGCAAGTGGCTCACCAGGGAACAAGTTCAGCAGAGGTTTCCTCATCTCATGGAGGAGCTCAACGCAATGGGGACCATTGCTTCCTAAGGGGGGAGGAATGATCCAGGTGGATATTGGTGGCCACCTGCCAGGTCCACCTGGACCCCCACCATTGTCTTTCTCAGCATTTTCAGTTTCCTTAATTGTAGCACAGTTTACTATTTTTAGCAGTTTTTCGGGTCCTGAACTTCCGGAGCCGTTTTGAGGCCCTAAACGACGTTTTTTTGGAATTCTGGGCGACCGAGCCCTATGTTTGCCTCCCAAAGTGGTAGTACTCGGATAGATCTTTCTAACGAGCTATCGTACGCGTCAAACGGAGATCGTATGCCAAAGTTACGACCCCGGGAAATTGATGTACCAATTTACCCAAACGGGCCCACAATTTGGCGTTTCATCTTCTAGGGTTAGGTTTCGGTATGTGAAGGTTTTTCCATTGTTTCTCAACAATAAATAGGCCTTCGAGCCTCATTGTAATACAGTTCAACAGTTCAGAGGCATGTAGCCATCACATCTCTTCTCAGAGATAAGCTACCATCGCCCTAGCTAGTTTATTGCCATTTCTGTTTGTAAGCATATTTCAGTATTTTCCATTAATGAAATGAAGTATTATTTCCGCTGCATCTTTGTGTATATGGTTATCTCTGTAATTTGTTGCGTTCCTGTTTAAATCTGGATCAGTGGTATCAGAGCGGTCTGCTTTTTCTCTGTTTTTCTTTGCATGTCCCCAACAAGGTCGGGATATAAGGAGTTAGGGCTTGAACTGGTTGAACCTTTGCAAGACCAGCCTCGCAAATCCCGACGGCCTCCCATGGCGGACGAGAAGAAAGACGAGGGGGCAGGAGATCCCATCAAAATCTTGCTCGAAGAAGCGCTCGAGCGACAACGGAACGCGATGATGGACAGCTTTGCGCAGATCCTTCAGCGGCTACCCAGAAGCGGCGCATCGGCTTCCAGCAGCTCCTCTGGAAACGCCACAACCCTTTAAGGTACAAGTTAATTTTGAAATCCCCATATTCGAGGGTCAGATAGACGCCGATGCCGTAGATAAATGGTTAAATCTGCTAGAGGGTTATTTTCTGTTCATGAATTTTCGAGTCGGGAAAAGATTGTTTTTGCTCTTCTCAAAGCAGCCCCCCACGTCAAGGACTGGTGGGAAACCTACTGCGAGCAGAAGGATGAAAGTACTGGCTCACTATTTTCAGCCGCACCCACCTGGGATTCGTTCCGGGATGCCATCAAGGAGCAGTACTACCCTGTCGGAAGCTATGAGGATGAATACATAAAGTGGACCAAGACGTGCCGGAGTTCACCAATCTTTTCCATACCCTTCGCACAAAGTTGGGTATCAAGGATTCGGAGCAACATTTGATACTCAAATACCGTGGCTGCCTGCACAAGTACATCCAGGAAGAAATACAGTTCCTAAACATCCCCTCGCTCGGCGCAGCATACCGGTATGCCGTCAAGGTCGAGCAGAAGTTTAAACAAAAGAAGCGAGACTTTGGATCTGCGAATCCAAAGCAGGGGAAAGGTGCCCCTAAACCACAGAACAAAGGACAAAGCCAAGGCGGGACAGCCCAAGACAACCAGCGAAGCTGCAAGCAAAGAGCAACGCCGCGAAGCCGAGAAAGGACACTGGAAAATGGTGCGAGTTCCATAAGAGCTCCACTCACAACACAAGTGAGTGTCGGGCCAAGCAGTCACTGGTGGCTGAGCTAAAGGTTTCAGAATCAGATGCATGTTCCGACTCTGAGTCAGAACCCGATAAGGGGTATGAAAAAGGGAAGCAGATCATTGATGCGGATCCCAGCGCCACTGTTGCTACCGCAAAGATCCAGAAAAATGAACCCGAAGATCCAGAGGAGGAGGAGCGTCTCTTCCACTCCCAGATGTGGGTAAAGGGCTCCCCGATGCAGTTCATTGTTGATAGCGGAGTCAAAAGAACCTCATTTCGGCAGAGGTCGTGAAGCGGTTGGGCTTACCGACCACAGCACATCCACAACCATACACCATTGGGTGGCTTTACCAAGGGCGAGATCTTCGCGTGAGCCAGCAGTGTCGCCTTCCATACAACATCAAGCCCTTCACGGATGAGGTATTGTGTGACATTGCTCCCCTTGAAGTTTGTGATGTATTACTAGGACAACCATACTTGTGGAAGCGACATGCTGTGTATGAATCAAGGCCCCGTGCTGTTATTATTACATTGGGAAATAAGTTGTTCAGGATACCAGAGGTACCACCACCTGCCGCCATCTCTTTGATTACTGCAAAACAATGCAGTAAGATCATTTCCAAAACCAGGAAATTTGTTTTCCTGATGATACGCCCTCAAGGGAAGAAGAAGACAGTGGCCGCGGCCTCCAAACGGGTTCCTCTGCACGGCAGCTACAATGGACAAGATTGTGGAGGAGTACAAAGACATCTTCTTCACCTCCCCGGCAGGGGTTCCTCTGCACTGTCAAGTCAAGCACTCCTCCATTGATCTGACCCCAGGTGCGCCGCTACCCAATGGACCAATTTATCGGCGCTCCGTTCTGGAGAACAATGAAATCAAGAGGCAGATTCAGGAGCTCCTACAGAAAGGTCACATCCGTCCGAGTTCTTCGCCCTGTGGGAGCCCGATAGTGTTGGTACAGAAGAAGGATGGGACGTGGAGACTCTGTATTGACTATCGGGCGCTGAACAAGATCACTGTCCGTAATAGGTACCCGATCCCGCGGATTGATGACCTCCTAGACCAACTAAAGGGGCGAAATATTTCAGCAAGATCGATCTGAAGTCAGGATATCACCAGGTACCAATTGAACCCTCAGATGTGTGGAAGACTGCCTTCAAATCCAAGGAGGGCCTCTTCGAATGGTTGGTCATGCCTTTCGGATTGACGAATGCTCCTGCAACCTTTATGAGGCTAATGGATGAACATCTTGCGGCCATTCACCAACTCCTTTGTAGTAGTATACTTGGATGACATTCTGATCTTCAGCCAGAGTTGGGAAGAGCACCTCCACCACATCCGACAGGTTCTCCAAACACTGCGGCAACACAAGCTATGTGCCAATTTGGAGAAATGCACTTTTGGCATGACCGAGGTCCAGTATCTGGGATACATCATTGATGAACAGGGGGTGCATGTCGATCCAGCCAAGGTCCAAGTCATTCGGGATTGGCCCTCTCCAACCACTCTAACAGAGCTCCGCAGCTTTCTAGGTCTTGCCAACTTCTACCGCAGGTTTGTGTTGGGATTTTCTCATATTTCTTGGCCCTTGAGTCAAGTCACCAAGGGCGGGGCGAAAGCAAAATTCTTTTGGTCTGAATCTCAACAGAAGGCATTCAGGGAGTTGAAGGATCGCCTCTGCACGGCACCAGTGCTCGCGTTACCAGATTTACAACAACCATTTGAGGTCGAGACAGATGCCTCTGACTATGCTATTGGGGCAGTCCTTACTCAACATGGACATCCAGTGGCATATCACAGTGAAACACACAGTCCGGAAGTACCCCACTTATGATAAAGAGATGTATTCCATTGTACAGGCCTGCCGACAATGGAAGCATTACATTTTGGGGAAGGAAACGGTCATCCACACAGACCACCGACCTCTGCAATTCATACAGACCCAAGGGAAATTGCAGAATGATCGCCATCAGAAGTGGTCTACATACCTGCAACAGTTTCACTTGAATATCAAGTATAAAAAGGGCAGCACCAATAATGTTGCAGATTGCCTCAGTCGACCACCGATCATGGCGCTAACCACCGTGCTCAACTCTTGCGGGCACGAGACTTCTGATTGGCCACTTCTCTACAAAAGCGACCCAGAATTCGGCCACACATACCAGACACTCTTGGAGGGTCGGCAGGTTGCAGATTTTCACCTCCAGGATGCCCTATTATGCCACCTCGGTCACCTTTGTGTTCCTTCAAGCGAGCGTGCCAAGATGATTTGGAAGCACACTACAGTCGGGCTGCTGGGCATTTCGGGGTCGAGAAAACAGTGGCAGTACTGCAAAACTATTTCTATTGGCCGAATCTTCGACAGGATGTTGGGAAGTACATCCGATCATGTACTGCCTGTGCCATTGCCAAACCGACCATTAAGAAGCAAGGCCTCTATACCCCGTTGCCTACCCCTAGTCGACCTTGGGAATCCATCTCCATGGATTACATGTCAGGCCTTCCTTCCACTAAGCATGGAAATGACTGTGTTTTTGTGGTCGTCGACAGGTTCTCAAAGATGGCCATTATGATGGCCTGCAAGAAGAATATCACAGCAGAAGCCACTGCTAAACTCTTCTTTGAACGAGTGTGGGTGCACTTTGGGATCCCACAGTCTATCATCTCAGATCGGGACAGTCGGTTTCTCAGCACATTTTGGTCCAGTCTCTGGTCAATGCTGGACACCAAACTCACGAAGTCCACACAGCCTTCCATCCTCAAACTGATGGCCAGACAGAGGTTGTCAACAGGATGATTGTGCACATTCTGCGCATGTATAACTCAAAGCATCCACGCACATGGGACGAGAGCCTCCCCTATGTTCAGCACAGCTACAACCGAGCTCTTCACAGCTCCACTGGCCATAGCCCTTTTCAGGTGGTTTAGGATTCCAGCCACTATGCCCCATTGATGTGGCCATGCCACTTGCAGCTACTCACATGAATTCAGCTCATGTCCAGTCCGAAACAGATAAGGCCACCAGCTTCATTGAGCGCATCCAACATATTCGCCAGCAGGTCCATGACATTCTTGAGAAATCAAATGCCAAGTACAAGCAGCGACATGATCAACACCGGGTGCCACACAAGTTTCAGGTGGGCGACAAAGTCTGGTTGCATTTGCAAAAGGAACGCCTTACTGGAGCCTATCGGAAATTGAGACCACTTCGATATGGTCCTTACACCATTACTAAGGCTATGGAGACAATGCATTTGAGCTCAGCATTCCCCCATTCCTTGGCCTGCACCCAGTGTTCAATGTGGACCGCCTTCGGCCATACTTTCCACCATTGCTAGACACATCCGACATTGCAGAACAGCTCAAACCCACAGAATTAAATCCAGATTGCATGGAACAAGCTGCAACTGATCGGATCATGGACACACAGATCAAGAACACTCGCCAACAGCATATCCAACTGTATCGAGTTGTCAAAGCAGGCCAACTCCTTCAGCAGGGCAAGTGGCTCACCAGGGAACAAGTTCAGCAGAGGTTTCCTCATCTCATGGAGGAGCTCAACGCAATGGGGACCATTGCTTCCTAAGGGGGGAGGAATGATCCAGGTGGATATTGGTGGCCACCTGCCAGGTCCACCTGGACCCCCACCATTGTCTTTCTCAGCATTTTCAGTTTCCTTAATTGTAGCACAGTTTACTATTTTTAGCAGTTTTTCGGGTCCTGAACTTCCGGAGCCGTTTTGAGGCCCTAAACGACGTTTTTTTGGAATTTTGGGTACCGAGCCCTGGTTGCCCCCCAAAGTGGTAGTACTCGGATAGATCTTTCTAACGAGCTATCGTACGCGTCAAACGGAGATCGTATGCCAAAGTTACGACCCCGGGAAATTGATGTACCATTTACCCAAACGGGGCCCACAATTTGGCGTTTCATCTTCTAGGGTTAGGTTTCGGTATGTGAAGGGTTTTCCATTGTTTCTCAACAATAAATAGGCCTTCGAGCCTCATTTAATACAGTTCGAACAGTTCAGAGGCATGTAGCCATCACATCTCTTCTCAGAGATAAGCTACCATCGCCCTAGCTAGTTTATTGCCATTTCTGTTTGTAAGCATATTTCAGTATTTTCCATTAATGAAATGAAGTATTATTTCCGCTGCATCTTTGTGTATATGGTTATCTCTGTAATTTGTTGCGTTCCTGTTTAAATCCGGATCAGAAAATCAACAAGTGAATAAATACAACTAGGTGGAAAACCTTCATACCATGATATTGATTTCTCTTCTAAGGTGGCCATGAACATCTTGGTTAGACAATCTAAACTCAGGAAACTAAATCTGTAACCTATGTACATGCATGTGAAATTTTACCAAGTGAAGAGAAAATAATCTCCTTAATCATCTTTGAATTCGGGCAAATAAGTCTGCCAAATACAAAAGGCATGCAGTTTAGAAAACCTA